>JAJJWX010001096.1:0-370504 GCA_023529315.1 Papaver bracteatum
AATATCGTTGTGGCGATATTCTGGTCCTAGATTGTTGCTGCCATTTTCAAGACTAAAGAAGCTGTTATCACTGTTACTGATTTTATGGTTATTGAAGAGGAATATAAAACGAGCACTGAAAAAATAGGTTAATTTGTAGATAAATTGTGGATGAATCTTAAAGACAAGAGAGACTTTCCATGTAAACAAAGAAGATCTGACATATCCATGTCTCAAAACCTTCCAATAAAAATAGATTAAAAAAAACAACCCAATTTTTAAAACCTTAACCTAAAAATGCGAAAATAAAAGCCCTAAAGATAATACACATACTGTGAGGGAGAAGGGAAAGAAGGGTTTGAGGATGTGTGCTCAAAACTGCTCCCCATGAGAGATATGAAATGAAATGCATCTCTATGTGTTTCAAAGTTTGTATTGTCTTTGATACTATCAATATTATAAACGGCTTATGCTTTGAGTTGGTACCTAATTTTTTACTGGAAATTTCAATTTTTAAATCGTACACAATACAATAAGGTTTCATTTTCCAAATCATACAGAGAATGTCGAAATCCCAAACATTGATTTTAATCAGCATGGAGTTTGAATCATGATTTTAGCTTAATTTTTCTATTGACATACTACTAAAAAATGTAAATACATGGCATGATTACTTAATAACACAACATTTCTTCCCAAGTCCCAGCCGCATGCACAAAAGGATAAACACAACGACTCTAGCCTTGACTATATGCCTCTTGCTTGAAATCTATAGAACTAGACGATGCTAGCTTTAAAGATCATTAGTTGCACATAGTAATATATCTACGTAGAGTCGACACAAATGGACAAACATGTTGATTAGAAAACACAGTTCATTCATAATATATTTTGTTAAATTCAAAACACACGAGGTTCAAAGACTTATTTCCTAAGTAGAGATGTCGCAACCGACGTAAAAAAACCTACAAATGCTCTTCAAAAGTAATGTAACCTTCAGAGCTAACATAAAATAAGTTTCTTAGAGCAGGGGGTATGAGATTGAGAATCAAAATTAAAAACTTTAAAGAATCTGATCAAATTTGAGGCTTTAATGGGTTAACGGAACCCCTTTCACCCAAAACTCTATCAACCACTCGTTCAGATGAAAAAGTGGTCGAAAGTCATCACTAGACGCCAAACTGTTATCCGTTTGATGTAATAGGATGTAATATTGCACCTGGTCAACATTCGAGTCCTTTTGAGCGTGCTTTGTTAGTTTGAAATTTAAAATTATTTTACCGCCCATAATATTTATTTTTCTATTGTTTTAAATTTCAAACTTTCTAGTGAACGACATAACATATATCTTATAATTTATTATGGTTTTTATATCCCACGATGGAAAAGACTCTTTTTTATTTTTAAAGGAATAGACTGTTAAAACTGTCTTGTCCCATATCCTTTGCTTTTAATGGTATCAAATGGCTATTCACGGGCCAACAATTGTCTAGTACAGTTGTTAAGGCAACCTCTTTTGTCCATAGTGCAGACGGGAGATTGGGGGTCGATTTTTACTAAGAAAGGTTGGATCTCTCAGTTTCACCAGTTTCCTATGTAGCTAGGTTGAGATTGGGTCTTGTTGATGGGATGGCGGTTGGATTCGTCGTAGTAGGGCTAGTCCAGCTTGCTAGGTCTATTCAGGGGATGGTCTTAGCGGTGCTGTACTAAACAAAAAAAGTGTAAATTAAATATATGTCCCTCATTCTGATGGCCCTCACATATATCCCTAAAAAACTTTACAAATATCCCTGATGTTATAATTGTAAAATTTTCCAAAAATAATAATTATCATACTACCCTATTTAACATTTCTCTCTTTCTTTCATTCTTCTTCGTTTCTGATACATAAATTAAAATTAAAATAAAATCGCATCGCTCCTACCATCATCTTCATCGCCCCACCACCAGCAAAATCTCGCCGCCACCACAACTAGCACCAAAATCTCTGTCACGTCCGCTACTAGTATCAACAGAGATATCACGATTTGTGTTCGATTTTAATGATTTCTAAACCAGAATCAGAAATTGATTTTGTTTTATTGGTTTTCGATTTCAACTAATTTCTAAACCAGATTCAGAGATCGATTTCAAGTTGCAGATTTCAGAGAGGTCGAGATTGTTGGTTCAGAAAATGGTATGATTTAACTTTCTTTTAGGTTTTGTTATTAATTTTTAGTATTATTCTGAAACTGGTGAGGTTCAAAATTGTTTTAGGTTTTGGTTGAAAATTTGGGTGTACGTTCTTAGCCTCCAAATATTGATTCAACTAGTGGTTTTATGGGGTGGTAACAATGGTGTTGTTACCGTTGGTGGTGGTTGTTTGACATCTTGAGTTGCGGAACATCAAAATAGTTTATTTGTATTTGTTTTTGATCAATTATAGTTGGAGTATTTTATGTTCTTCTTCCCTAATTCAATCACACTATCGTTTTATGGTCGTATCGTTCATGTATATCTCTGGATTTCGGTTTTTATGAGATTAACTTTTGTTGTTGACCCAATTTTTATTGGATCAACTACTGTTGTTGATCTTATTTATTGGATCAA
Organism: Papaver bracteatum; assembly: GCA_023529315.1. Taxonomy (NCBI): domain Eukaryota; kingdom Viridiplantae; phylum Streptophyta; class Magnoliopsida; order Ranunculales; family Papaveraceae; genus Papaver; species Papaver bracteatum. The sequence goes on from JAJJWX010001096.1 coordinate 2,569, forward strand.
CTCATATTGTTGACCCAATTTTTTATGGGACCAACTACTATTGTTGATCCAATCAAGTCCTATTGTTGACAACATTTCCTTGGATTAGTATAATCATGCTTGTAGTCTAAATCATGTTTGTAGTTTAAATCATGTAAAGTTCTTCAAATGTTGAATTTATGGTGCAATGGTAGCATGACTGACTCCATGTCAGATGATGCGTGTTCGACTCACGCCAAGTTCACTCCATTTTCATGGATCAACTTTCATTGTTGATCCAATTTAGGGGATCAATTACTGTTGTTGATCCCCTAAATTGGATAAACTTCTACTGTTGATCCTTTTTTTTTTTGATCAACAATAGGTGTTGATCCCCTAAATTGGATCAATTTCTACTGTTGATCCTATTTTTATTTGGATCAACTACTGTTGTTGATACAAAAATATCCGAACCAGTGGTGGCGGCGACGACGACAACGACGTCGGCGGTGGCGGAGGACTAGTGGTGGTGGCAGACTAGTGGTGGTGGCGGCGACTTCGGACTAGTGGTGGTGGTGGTCGTTGAACAATGGTGGTGGAATGGTAGTTGAATGTTGGTGGTGGTGGTGAAGTGATAGATGAAGAAATTTTTTCCATTTTGAAATAAAGAAAAATATTATAGGGTGAGAGTATTAAGATAATTTAATTTAAAATGTATAAGGTTATTAAAAAGTAAGAATATATTTGTTGTTGTATGAGGATATATTTGTAGGGTGTTAAAATTAGGAACATATAATTAATATACCCACAAACAAAAAAAGAAGAAAAAAGAAAAAGACTAATCGCGGGGTTATTTTAGGAAAATGATGATTTAAACAAAAAAGAAATGACGAGAATTTCCTCAAATGCACCACTTTATTTAGTTCAAAATTCAAAATAATACATACATGGATGCCATTAAGAGAGAGCCGTTGTTTAGCCGTTCGACTAATTCAAAAAAATCTCGTGGTGGGTCCACTTGTTCGACCTTTTCCATTTTCTTTTATTTTGATATCGAATATTTAATTTCTAAAAGTTCCGAAATGGACTTTCGCGAGTAAAAACAAAATTTAGTTTAATTGGAGAGAAAACAAGATAATGAACATCATCTGTGTCGTAGAGAAAACAAGATAACGAAAAGTCTAAACTCACTTCGATTTATCACCGAAGTTTACACCGGGTAGGGATGACCATTTGCCCCACCCAAATTCATCCCCGTGGATACCCGTCCTGTTTGGATAGGGTTTTACCCGTATAAATGTGTTGGGGTCGGGTATGGGTAATACCCGAAATCTAGGTTACCGGGATGGGGTGGGGACGAGATTCAAGATTCCCGCCCCGTAGTTTTCATATTACAAGGGTTTAGACTTTTATGCAAGAATTTGTATCAAATTTTATACTTCTACCACTTAGTCGAGCTTGCTTTCTTTCATTTATTATATTATATTCATCACTTTCGGTTTTTGTTGTGATTAAACACATTCTCTAAAAGTTAAAATAGTAAAAATGATACAAATAATGAAATGATTAACATGAACAAAGATAGAATAAGAAAGTAAAAAGTAAAAAAACTAATAAGTCATTTAAAAATTATTTTGTTCACCTTAAGATGAATTTCTGAAATTTAAAATTTAGAATGCATTATTGTATGTTATTATTTTTGTTTGAATCATCTTTAAGTTTTGAATATAAATAAATTTATATATTACCGCCGTGTAACGGGAAACCCGCCACATACGGGTATTTCCCATACCCGCCCTGCCCCAATTCATATGGGTAATGGGGCGGGTATGAGTTTTTCTTTTTTAAGAACGAAGCAGTGATTGGGATTGATATACCCGCCCCATGACCATCCCTAACACCGGGAGAGACAATCGATGGGCCCACTTCTGCCCCATTCCTATCCCGATGCAATGCACGTAAGGTGCTATCCGTTGGATCCATCTTGGTGGAAAACGAAGTGAAAAATCGTTGTGTGTCAAGCATTCTACCAACATTTAAGCGTAAGGTCTATATTGAATCATGAGCAAACGTCATCAATATTGATCATTTCATGAAAAGGTACAAAAATAGTTAGACTCGCTCAAAAGTAATCAATCATGTGCGAGTAGGTACGAAAATAGTTAGACTCGCTCAAAAGTAATCAACCATGTGCGAGTCTAACTCAGTGTATTCTTCGGTGGATTGGGCGAGTGAGTTAGTGACAGTTTTACCTATTTAACCTCTTGGTCAAGTTAGTTACAACACTGTGTGTAGGGGTGCTAACGGGTCTTATCTGGTCCGGGTAGTATACTACCCGGAACCGGAACCGCTAATTTTAATCGGTTCCTAAATTGATGGACCTGGAACCAGACCCGATAAAAACCTTAAATACCCGTCGGGTCCGGGTATTTATCGGGTCCTCTAAAATGAACTATAATTTGTGATAATCTATTTTTATATTTTTTATGTTACCTTGAATCTAATAATTTTTCATATAAAATTATCATTATATCTACATAAATGTTGTAATTAAGGTTAAACGTAAGAAAATGAAGAAAATGAAAAAAATTTAAGCAAAACTATACAAAATCTTTCCAATTTAAGTAAAATTAACAAGGAAAAGACATGTAACCGGGTACCTGATACCCGACGGGTAATACCCTTTAGGACCCGAAAACTTATCGATTCCTAACGGGTCTACCCGACGGGTAGTGATTTTGCTAATGGGTCCGATCTTGGGACCCATAACCGGACCCGGTTTGGTTCTGGGTAATCGGGTACCCGTTGGCAGCCCTAAATGTGGGGTTAGGTTAGAAACCCATCTTCCTCCCGGTTCTTAGTTAAATATCTTCTGCTACTCATTTTTTTCACGCTCACTGATTCGCTGCTATAGATCAGATACTTTTTAGGAGATTATTGCAATTCATATATCCATTTCATTGATGCCGATGCTATCAATATCAGGGTATGGTGAAGATACATTATTGGCCGACTGTTAAGCTAATTTGAAGAACCTCAAATGACTTAGGAATCAAGTGATGTTTCAACTCATGACTCTATTACTGCCAAACAACTTTGGGTATTCGTTTTTATCTTCAAATTTTTGATTTCCGTTGTTTCTGTAAAAAAGAAAAGAAAATAGTATTGCTCTACAGCTGTTTGATAAAATGGCTTAATTGGGCCGACCGACCGGAGGGCCCGAAGGTCCCGTAGGGAGGGACCCTTTTATGGCCACTTTTTTGTCAATTTCCAATTTTTTTTAAAGCTTAGAATTCCATATCTTTTTTTTGGTTATTTGACAAAAATAGCCCTCATTCTTCATCTCTTTAGTTTCTCAGAGAAGACATCCCCAAATCAAAATTTTGATTCCGCCACCATTTACCATCAGCGACACCGACACCACCGCCAGAGATTCCACAATTATTAACAGCTCCGACGCCACCGCCACAACAGCTTCTCTCTTCACTTACCACCACCTCCGTCTCCTCCACCACTACCATCACCACCCTAAATTTAAAGCACTCATTCTTTAATTCGCCACCACATCATCACCCACCAACTCTAGCGACAACAACTCATTTCTTCACCAACCACAACCATTACCGCCATCACCACCACCACAAGAAACACCACTGTCACCTAGCACCTACGTCACCAATTCATGCATAAATTCAGCTGAACTCAAAACATTTCTTATTTTCAAATAAACCCCATCATCATGACCAGAACCACCACCACCTTCTAATCAAACAATAATCATCCCTTCCCATCACCACCAGCGTAACCAACACCTCCACCGCCTCCACTAATCCTTTCTCTTTATTCTTCTTCTTCGTTTTTTTTTCTTCATGTAATTGAAGTCGCCACCGCAACCCTCCTCCAAATTCACTTCCACTGACAGATCCCCACCATCACTGCCATGACCAACGGCACCACTAGACCACCACAGTTACCACCTCCGCCACCAACATCACCTCTACCACCGCCACCCACATCACCTCTACCACCGCCACCAACATCACCTCTACCGCCTACACTACCACCACCATCATCACCTCTGCTACCACTACTACCACTAGCAGCACCTCCGCCATCACTACCACCACCACCAGCACCTCCAGCACAATACCAACACCCCCGTCTCCGTCACTACCACCACCACCATCGTAGTTATGAATCGTTAACTGGGAATCAATTTTTCATTTTTTGAATCTGCGTGATTCAATTCATCATTAAAATTTTAATGAGCTTAATCACCCAAAATTCAAATCAAAAGAAATTTTTTTTAAAAAGGAATCAACTCAAAACTTTGGGAAACAAAATGCACATACAATACGGAAATCTTTGAGAAATCAATTTTTCTAATAAACTATCAAAACCTATATATATTGATACTCATACATTTAATAATACACATTTGTTTTGGTTTTTTGAGAAAAATAAAACCTAACATGCTCACGCTGTTATGTAGTTGCAGTTAACAAAGAAATAATTTAGAAGAGATGGATAGGGGAAGAAGAGATAAGAGTGAGAGACCTGTTTAGTTTCCACCGTAAAGATAAGAGCATTTACATTAGATACACGTGTTTGGGTCAAACTTTTGAAACAGTCAACAAGCACCTTTTCTAAATAGGTTAGGTTTAGACAGCTAATTTACAGTTAATTAACACCCAGCTATCCAGATATGGGGTAACTGAAGTTGGCAACCTTAAGTAAAGGCGCAGCTGGTGATAACCATGAGTGTTAGTGCATAAATAAAGCATTCCGCCAGGGTCATAAAAAAACTATGCCATTATGACATCGGGTATCCTAGTGCCGTCCGATTGCAGCAGTGTTTCGTTTTTCTTCGGTCGGCCCTCCCCACCGTGGCAGCGATGATCTAGTAATTATGCGCCTTAAATTTGATTTGATTTCGTTTTTTTTTTTTTTTTGGTTTTAAAGAGAATTTGATTAATGATTTTTTATTTAAGATTGTTGAGTAATGGGTCTTCGTAATGATTGTTTAATTCTGCCATTTTTAATGCATTTTGTTTTGTCAATGCATAGCTCAATGGTGTTATTCCTCAACTTGATGTTGTGATTCCTTGTGCTTGGGACCTGTATTCAAATAGAGGAGGATGGTTATCCTAGTGTTACAAGGGTTTTCGGCGGTGTGTTATTGCTTTCAGAAGGAAAGGAACCAAAAAATTAGGGCTTCTCAAGGAAAGGAGAGCACCATCTCATATTGTTACCAGGTAGGGTTTCTTTTTTCATAATATTTTTGTAGGGTTATCCATGTGCTTGAGCATTACCTTTGTTAGGCTATTCAATACTTAGTTTTAGTAATTGAAAGTATGAGGATTATAACTTGGCTAGGAAAGATATGTAGTCGGTGCATTCGTTGATTGAATGATATTATTTTTGGTATCAATGTTACGTTGTCCGCAGGTTTGCCTTTTGTCGATGGTGGATTTTAGATAATGGGTAAAATCGTAAAACCCCATGACCTAGTATTACCAGCAACACATTAACTAAGAGCATTTAATTCAGGTGTCACCAGATTAGGGTTTTCGACACAGAACCCTAATTCCAAAACCAAGTCGCATACTGCGCACCATGGCCACGACGCCAAAACCAAGCCGCATACTGCGCACCATGGAAACGACGCCAAAACCAAGGCACATACTGCGCACCATGGCAACGACGCCAAAACCAAGCCGTATATTGCGCACCATGGCAACGACGCCAAAACCAAGCGGCATACTGCGCACCATGGCAACGACGCCAAAACCAAGACGCATACTGCGAACCATGGCAACGACGCCAAAACCAAACCACATACTGCACCCACATGCAACCATGCCAAACTAAGCCGCTATACCATTTGGCACATGCAAAAAATAGCGCCCTAGGCTTGCAAATCGAGCAACTAGGTAAACTTGGCCGTGCGTGCCATTGTCACATGCCAACACGCACCACTATCCAATTTATAAGTTGCTATACCATTTGGCACATGCCAAAAATAGCGCCCTAGGCTTGCAAACCGTGCAACTAGGTCAACTTGGCCGTGCGTGCCATTGGCACATGCCAACACGCACCACTAGCCAAATTCTAAGCCGCTATACCATTTGGCACATGCCAAAAATAACACCATAGGCTTGCAAACCATGCAACTAGGTCAACTTGTCCGTGCGTGCCATTGGCACATGCCAACACGGACCACTAGCCAAATTCTAAGCCGCTATACCATTTGGCACATGCCAAAAATAGCGCCCTAGGCTTGCTAACCGTGCAACTAGGTCAACTTGGTCGTGCGTGCCATTGGCACACACCAACACGTACCACTAGCCAAATTCTAAGCCGCTATACCATTTGGCACATGCCAAAAAGAGCACCCTAGGCTTGCAAACCGTGCAACTAGATCAACTTGGCTGTGCGGGCCATTGGCACATGCCAACACGCACCAATAGCCAAATTCTAAGCCGTTATACCATTTGGCACATGCCAAAAATGACGCCCTAAGCTTGCAAACCGCGCAACTAGGCCAACTTGGACGTGCGTGCCATTGACACATGCCAACAGGCATCACTAGCCAATTTCTATTTTCAAGCCGTTATGCCCAGCTAGCGCCCACAACTTGTCCCAATAGCCGTGTGTGCCATTGGCACATGCCAAACGCACCGCGAGCCACTTTCTCTTCCTGAGTTTCACTTACGGGAAGCTTTCATAACTTAAGTGGCCTCAAAACTTAAATACTCACGCGTTCGGGTATATGAAATTCTTTTCCCGTCATATGGACAGGCTGACCATCAAAATCCGAGTTCGTATGAGAATTCTACAATGGTTTTAGTGAAGGGCGCCAATTAGGGTTTCAAAACCCTAAACCGCGAGGGTTTCCTTAAAGCTTGGCCACGCGTGCCATCCGCACATGCCAACACGCAACCACTAGCCAAATCCCATTCCAAAGCCACTATACCATTGTAGCGCCCGCGACTTGGCCATAGTGGCCGTGCGTGCCATTGGTACATGCCAACATGCAACCACTAGCCAAATCCCATTCCAAAGCCGCTATACCATTGTAGCGCCCGCGACTTGTCCAAAGTGGCCGTGCGTGCCATTGGTACATGCCAACACGCTACCACTAGCCAATTCCCATTCCAAAGCCGCTATACCATTGTAGCGCCCGCGACTTGGCTAAAGTGGCCGTGCGTGCCATTGGCACATGCCAACACGCAACCACTAGCCACTTTTATCCCCAACCTGCTAGCCAATTTCCAAGGCATTCCGCACATACCATTAGCACATGCCACACATGCTCCACTAGCGACTTTGGCATTGCCATTCGCACTCAAAGTGCAACTCGCGGCCAAGGCATTCCGCATATGCCAAATGCTTCACCAAGCGACTTTGGCATTGCCATCCACACTCAAAGTACAACTTGCAGTCGAGACATCCCGCACATGCCGCAACGCTTCACTAGCAACTTTGGCATTTCCACTTGCGCCCAACTCTCGAGACATCAACACAAACTGGGGTATGCTTTCTTGGGGTTTTGGTTTGGCGGTCACAGCGTGCAGCGTACACTACGCTCGCAATAAAGCAAGGCATGCAAGGAATGCATACGGTCAATTAAATAAGAAAATTTATGGTGAAAACGTTTTTCACCATAAAGCCAGCAGTTTCCATCTCCTTTGTTTTAATTGACACATTTACTCAATTCCTTAATGAGGCCAGGGTACGTTTAATCTCACTTGTATAAATAGGTTTCACCTATTCTGCCAAAACACACAAGTATTGGTCAGGCAAAATACAACACTATTAGATAGCAACTTTGCAAGCTCTCTCAAAAACTTCTATCACTAATAAGCTTCCGCAAGCTTCTACACTTCTGATACAAGTCGAGATACTACCTTGCCAGAACTCTCTGGTCTCATCACCCTTCTTCACTATCCTCCCCAAATCAACCCTTCTCCTCCACTTTGTGACCGAAGCAAATTTGGAACGACCATCTTCTTGTTTTAGGCCAGAGTTGTACAGATTGATATCTCGAATCAAAAGTGCTCACTGCAGCACATTTGTTTAAGGGTTTAAACCAGTCTCTCCACCATCGAATTTACCAAATTCGGTAGAGGCGATTTTCTCCCATAAATAATTGGCGACCACAATGGGAGTTTCAATCTCTCGGTTATAATATCTGTTTTCAGAAATTGATCTCATGCCTCGATATAAGCATCAAGATGGAAGAAGCAGGCACACGGTTTAGGAGATCTACAACTCAACCCAGTTACCAGTCGTAAAAACTATACAGGAAAACTGGGGACTCGCTGAAGATGCTACCAGCGATTTGGGGACTTGCTAGCAGTCCTACCTGCAAAGCCGCTGCTACCAGCGATTTGGGGACTTGCTAGCAGTCCTACCTGCAAAGCCGCTGCTACCAGCGATTGAAGATTTGCTGGAAATCCTATCAGCAAAGCCGTTGAAGATGCTACCAGCGATTGAAAACTTGTTGGCAATCCTACCAGCAAAACCGCCTTTTACATGGAAAAGGGGACTGCTCATGGCAAAACCTATAAACGCACACTTTCATAAAAACAATATTCCCTTCGCAAGGTATAATCAAAGTTATATATTAAAACCATTCATCCCAGAAAATAATCCAACATCTCAAAAAACATCAACCAACTACCAAAATCAGTCAGACTCCGAAATAAAGCACCTAAAGTGTTCCTCGAAATAAACAAAAAGGAATCTAAAGGAGAAACATTCAAGGGAAGTTGTCCAGCACCAGTTTACTCTTCTTAGCAAGACAGTCCTTCGCATCTTCAATAGCTTCTCTCTTCATATCTAACACCTTGGACAACTCCTCAGCTTCCGCTTCTTGCCGTGTGATCTCCTCCGCAGAAGGGATTTCGACTATTGTATCCTTCAATTTCCGAATATCAGCAAGATTTTTGACGATCCACGAAGCATTGAATTCCTTCTCCACACACACATCGCAGTGATGTTACCAGTTAGCAATGACGTCTTCAGAAACGGTGTAGCCAGTCACCCCGCACATATCCTCAATAGAGGATAAAGTTTCTTCCACACGTTTAACCAACGCAATACGACTAGTGACCTTCCTGGTCGTAGACATGTGTCCATACTTATTCCAGATTTTGGTATACAACGCCTCATATTTGGCCAGCACGCTGAAACCGCCGACCAACACGTGACATGGGTAAGGAACCAAGTACGGAGGATCGAAAATGGCGCCTGCAACCAGATCCGCAATATGCGAAGGGCTCCCTTCCGCATCTGCGCCAGCGACCAGAGAATCATTTCTCGGTCGAGCTGCATTCATGCTTTGTGATTGATCAACTTCCATATCCAAGCCATCAATAGCGATCATAGTCTCTACAGGCGGATTTTCAACTTCCATCTCCAGGTCATCACTGAAGGTTGTTGTCACCAAGGGCAAGCTTTCATGTGCCTTCACCTCAGATCCATCTCCTGAGTTAGATTCCTCTTGCAAGATTTGATTTATACGTTTTCAAAGGGAGGAGGAAGAAAAAGAGGCGCGAAACCTACCGAACCACTTTCCGAAAGAGATCCAGCACTGCTATCGGAAGAATCACCTTCACTTTCCGAACTTTCGTCTTTCTCTACCAAACTTTCTTCTTTATCCGGCGCATCACCGTTGTGAGAAGGCTCGATACCGCAATTATTACTCAAAGGAGTTACCGTCTCCCGACAGCGAGCAAGAGCAGCAAAAGCATTAACACTACCAAAGCCCTAGAAGAAACGAGACACATACCTTCAACAGAGATTCACACATTTGGAAACAGACCATCAAAGAGGTGACACATACCTGGTTATTGGAAGAACTGAAATACACAAGGACTGCAAGAGGATCCTTTGAAGCCGTCTGAAACCTACCAGCACGGTTTTTCATCCTCTTCTCTTTTACTTGGGGACTATCAGAATTGCCAGACGACTTTCTCTTGAAATCTCTCAACATCGGATACTTCTTCAAGACTTCCGGGGGAGGCTTACCACGAACATTCTCCACCGTGTCATCCACAAACTTGTGAATCATAAGACGCTCACGTCACCAGAACTCGTTGTAACTAAAGGTCATCAAGGGTGCTCTCCTCGGTTGAAATAAGGGAAGACAGATACCTAGACCAAGGGCACTGGCATCGAGGGAAGCACGCAATGAATCCTCAGGAAGCTCCAGACAGCAAGCAAGGGGCACCCCCTGATCGAAACCCATGTGACGAGCCGCGCGATCAATGTTGTACTCAGCAATATAGAAAGCCCCTCTAAATAAAGAAGGCATGTGACTGGGGATGCAACTTTGAATAAACAAGTTTTCACCAACGCTCAAGTCGTCATCTGAAGACAAAATCACATTCAGAGCAGAAGAAAAAGTATCAATTTGAGTCACGGACCTATGAACTGGCTTCCACGGGCGAAAATTGATCTCGTGTGATTTATCAAGATGGCTAACCAAGCTCACACCAACTCTTGGACGTTTATTCGCCCATCGAAGAATTCGAGAGCCACCCCAACTCGCAGGAATCGTAGGCAACGGCTTTGGAGCATACTTTTAAAAATGCTCCCATAGCCACGCTTGAAGAAAAATGACGTGCACATACGAATCCACTTTCATGAAACCATTCGAAAATCGCATATTCACGACTAAGTAATCCATATGCGCATACAAGGAGCCAAGGAATAGCTTGCCAATGGGGAGAACTTCACCTTTCGCCAACTTCACAACAATTGGTAGCAGCTTTGACCTTATCTCCTTCTTGCCGGAACCGTCGTCAAGGATGTCTCTAGACAACCAGAGGGCCAAAAATGCTGCAACGTGGAGATCGCTTCTTTTCTGTCTAGCCTCCAACTCTTCCGGAAACCACTGAGATATCCACCAGCTGTAAACGCACCTTTCATCCTCTTTCTGGACAGAATCCTTCGACTTCGCAGTAGAGTCTTTTCGGGAAAAATCTCCCAACTTAGCAGCAAGGTCATTTCACATCTTCTTCTCATCTCTCGATAATTGGATATTAAGATCCCCGGTTACCAGAAGATTCAACAAGAGAGCCACGATCTCCAAGGTGAAAGCTATTTCGCCCCATATACAGATAATTATGTGAGTGTTCGAGCACCACCTATAGAGGAAGGAAACCAAGCCCGAGACATCTTTTCTAATCTGGAGACTTACTGAAGCTCTGGCGGCATTAATAATCCTCGCTCGAGTCAAGTTGAAATTTATATGCTCCCTACTCACCATAAATTCGACCCATGCATCAAAAGAACGCAATGGGCTTTGACACATCCTGAAATCAATACTGGAAGAAGCATACACTCCTTTATGAAGACAAAACCGTATGGTATGCTCCGTCCGAACTGTGCGGGTCTTCTTTTCATTTTCACCATCAGTCAATAAAGTTGGCTCGAAGTCTAGAAGATTCCTCTGAGCAGGAGCAAAGGGTTTGGTAAAGAACTCATCATCTATGTTTGGTTTCGAACTATCAACATCTTTCGATGAAACGGAGCCTTGTTCAGGTAACATCTTATCGGTTTTCCTCGCTTAGCAACAAGATATCTGCACAAAACAAAACAGGGAAATTATGAAATTATCTCCCAAACACATAACCGCGCTCGACAAGAGGAAAATCCCTGACACATGGGAGAATAGTATTTTCTATGGTTTCGAAATACATATGCAGTATCCTACTTCGGGTTCAAAATTATATGCGCAGTATATTTTCTGGGTTCAAGAGCATATATAGTATTCTTCTTCGGGATTCATATACAGTAATTCTTTCGAGCTCATATGAAGCATATATACAGTATTCTTCTTCGGGATTCATATACAGTAATTCTTTCGGGTTCATATGAAGCACGTATGCAGTATTTTTCTTCGGGATTCATGTGCAGTATTTCTCGGGTTCAAGTGCATATACAGTATCCTACCTCAGGTTCGAAATTACATGCGCATTATATTTCTCGGGTTCAAATACATATACGGAATCTTTCTTCGGGTTCAAAATTATGCGCGCGACATTCTCTACGGGTTCGAAATCATATATGCAGTGTTTTCTACGGAATCAAATCATATATATACAATATTCTCTACAAGAAGCACGCCAACCAATCGTGCGCGCGATATCAACGCAAGATTTATAAAAGAAAAAGCACCTACTGCTAGGGTTTACACCTACAAAGGGAAATAAGAGAAGTATTAGAATAACACCTGGATAGCCGGTTTCTCCTTTATCACTTTACCGCTGGAAAGGAAGAAGGAAGGAACAAAGCGCAAGATAAAAGAAAAAACTTCATGTATATATATGCGGGCGGTTTCCACAATAGGGAAGGATTCCTTTCCTCCTAAAGCCGCGCGTGTAAAGGAAGTTTTGTCCCATAAGGGCGCCCAACGACCTCTCAAGCCCCATCAACGGCGCCAATACCTCCCAAGCGCGCTCCCTTTGCGCCAGTTTCACCACACCAGCCTCTCAACCTTGCGCCAGTACTGCCCAAGCTAGCATGCTCCATTTGTGCCATTCCCACCAATCGCGCCGACCTATCAATGTCGCCCAAGTCGCACCAGCTATCACATCTATCTCCCACCGGCCCTACCAGACAGCACGCTCAGTTTCTCAACTCGCGCCAACATCTCAATGCTTCCCAGCTGTCCATTTCCTCCAAATTTTGCCAATCTCCCGCTCTATGCAAAACTGCCAAGGACAAGGATTCCGAATCCAGTTCGCATCTCAGAAAAAAGGTCAGATAAATCTCCCGTTTCTCTTTCAGATCTTGTCTTGGCACCATCATATGCTTACCTCACAACAAATATCCTGTTCCAAGCTAAGCAGGGGACTTAATGTCGATGGTGGATTTTAGATAAGGGGTAAAATCGTAAAACCCCATGACCTAGTATTACCAGCAACACATTAACTAAGAGTATTTAATTCAGGTGTCAATAATTAATGGGGGTATTTTTCAAAATACCAGATTAGGGTTTTCGACACAGAACCCTAATTCCAATACCAAGCCGCATACTGCGCACCATGGCAACGACGCCAAAACCAACCCGCATACTGCGCACCATGGCAACGACGCCAAAACCAAGCCGCATACTGTGCACCATGGCAACGTCGCCAAAACCAAGCCGCATACTGCGCACCATGGAAACGACACCAAAACCAAGCCGCATACTGCGCACCATGACAACGATGCCAAAACCAAGCCGCATACTGCGCACCATGGCAACGACGCCAAAACCAAGCCGCATACTACGCACCATGGCAACGACGCCAAAACCAAGCTGCATACTGCGCACCACAGGAAACCATGCCAAACTAAGCCGCTATACCATTTGGCACATGCCAAAAATAGCGCCATAGGCTTTCAAACCGAGAAACTAGGTCAACTTGGCTGTGCGTGCCATTGGCACATGCCAACACGCACCACTAGCCAATTTCTAAGCCGATATACCATTTGGCACATGCCAAAAATAGCGCCCTAGGCTTGCAAACCGTGTAACTAGGTCAAATTGGCTGTGCGTGCCATTGGCACATGCCAACACGCACCACTGGCCAAATTCTAAGCCACTATACCATTTGGCACATGCCAAAAATAACGCCCTAGGCTTGCAAACCGTGCAACTAGGTCAACTTGGCCGTGTGTGCCATTGGCACATGCCAACACGCACCACTAGCAAAATTCTAAGCCGCTATACCATTTGGCACATGCCACAAATAGCGCCCTAGGATTGAAAACCGTGCAACTAGGTCAACTTCGCCGTGCGTGCCATTGGCACATGCCAACATGCACCACTAGCCAAATTCTAAGCCACTATACCATTTGGCACATGCCAAAAATAGCGCCATAGGCTTGCAAACCGTGCAACTAGGTCAACTTCTCCGTGCGTGCCATTGGCACATGCCAACACACACCATGCCAAATTCTAAGCCGCTATACCATTTGGCACATGCCAAAAATAGCGCCCTAGGCTTGGAAACCGTGCAACTAGGTCAACTTGTCCGTGCGTGCCATTGGCACATGCCAACACGCATCACTAGCCAATTTCTATTTTCAAGCCGCTATGCCCAGCTAGCGCCCACAAATTGGCCCAATAGCCGTGTGTGCCATTGGCACATGCCAAACGCACCGCTAGCCACTTTCTCTTCCTGAGTTTCACTTACGGGCTGCTTTCACACCTTAAGTGGCCTCAAAACCTAAATACTTGCGCGCTCGGGTATAAGAAATTCTTTTCCCGTCATATGGACAGGATGACCGTCAAAATCCGAGTTCGTATGAGAATTCTACAATGGTTTTAGTGAAGGGCGCAAATTAGGGTTTCAAAACCCTAAACCGCGAGCGATTCCTTAAAGCTTGGCCACGCGTGCCATCCGCACATGCCAACACGCAACCACTAGCCAATTCCCATTCCAAAGCCGCTATACCATTGTAGCGCCCGCGACTTGGACACAGTGGCCGTGCGTGCATTGGCACATGCCAACACGCAACCACTAGCCAAATCCCATTCCAAAGCCGCAATACCATTGTAGCGCCCGCGACTTGGGAAAAGTGGCCGTGCGTGCCATTGACACATGCCAACACGCAACCACTAGACAAATCCCATTCCAAAGCCGCTATACCATTACAGCGCCGCGACTTGGCCAAAGTGGCCGTGCGTGCCATTGGCACATGCCAACACGCAATCACTAGCCAATTCCCATTCCAAAGCCGCTATACCATTGTAGCGCCCGCGACTTGGCCAAAGTGTCCGTGCGTGCCATTGGCACATGCCAACACGCAACCACTAGCCACTTTTATCCCCAACCTGCTAGCCAATTTCTAAGGCATTCCGCACATGCCACACATGCTCCACTAGCGACTTTGGCATTGCCATTCACACTCAAAGTACAACTCTCGGCCAAGGCATTTCGCACATTCCAAATGCTCCACCAAGCGACTTTGGCATTGCCATCCGCACTCAAAGTACAACTTGCGGTCGAGACATCCCGCACATGCCGCAACGCTTCACTAGCAACTTTGGCATTGCCACTTGCGACCAACTCTCGAGAAATCAACACAAACTAGGGGATGCTTTCTTGGGGTTTTGGTTTGGCGGTCACAGCGTGCAGCGTACACTACGCTCGCAATAAAGCAAGGCGTGCAAGGAATGAATATGGTCAATTAAATAAGGAAATTTATGGTGAAAACATTTTTCACCATAAAGCCAACGGTTTCCACCTCCTCTGTTTTAATTTACACATTTACTCAATTCCTTAATGAGGCCAGGGTACGTTCAATCTCACTTGTATAAATAGGTTTCACCTATTCTGCCAAAACACACAAGTTTTGGTCAGGCAAAATACCACACTATCAGATAGAAACTTTGCAAGCTCTCTCAAAAGCTTCCATCACTAGCAATCTTCTACACTTCTGATACAAGTCGAGATACTACCTATCCAGAACTCCCTGGTCTCATCACCCTTCTTCACTATCCTCCCCAAATCAACCCTTCTCCTCCACTTTGTGACCGAAGCAAATCTGGAACGACCATTCTTCATGGTTTAGGCCAGAGTTGTACAGATTGATATCTCGAATCAAAAGTGCTCACGTGCAACATTTGTTTAAGGGTTTAAACCAGTCTCTCCACCATCGAATTTACCAAATTTTGCAGAGGCGATTTAATCCCATAAACACCTTTGTATGTCGCTGATTGATTTTTAGCTTGATACGTCCATACACCGTTATGAATATAAAAAGGATATTCTGTTCTACTACTCTGATGTGATTCGAAATTTAGTTACCATACTATGAATACCTTGCAGTGAGTGATTGTTTATTAAGGTTCCCGTGGCTTGTATACCAAATACATACGTTCAAAAAATCAGCATGATAGTAAGAAGTGGACATTGTTGGGAATGAGAACTTGATAGGATTTATTGGGAGGTATTATACACATGAAACCTTACGGGTAAACAATGGTATAATAAATATACGAGAACTTTATAGGTGACTTGAGTTTCACACATTTTTTATAAGCAGTATCAAGCATAAAATGTAGTGTGTATCATGTAAGAGTTTAACGGAATTATCTAGCATTTGTTTGATCGTCGGCCTCCTACTGCTGCAGCAATCATCTAGTAGTTTTTCTATATATCTCTTTCCGTTCATTTCTGTTTTATTAAAAAGTTAATAGATTGGTAATTGAAATTAGTTTTTCTATATATCTCTTTTCGTTCATTTCTATTGACATGGTGTAATTTTATAGGGCTTTTCGTCTTCGACTTCTTTATCTTGGATCACTGCCCGTGCTTCTTGTTTACTCCATCTTGTATGGTTTGACCGCTAAGGAGTCAAACTGGTTGGGGGCCGTTACTTCTGCTGCTATAATTTTTCTTGGTATGCCCTTTTGTTCATGTGTGCATGCATGTATTTTATCTTCAGCGACATAATTTTATGGTATCTTGCTTTATGTTAGTAGATTGGTACTTAAGACATGCTTGTTTGGGTTTGATCTTTTAAAGAGTCGTGTTACATCACTTTTGTTGGTAGAACATCTCGCATTTTTCTCATCTACTTTGGGGTGCATTACTGGTTTGTAACTCACTCAATTAAAGTGTTCATGTTGTACTTAATTACAGATATGGCCGAGCTTCGTGAGTTGTATGGTTTTCATACTTTAGTTGTTACTGCTTTCAGGTATTTGGGACACTGTATGAAAAGTATTTATTGGGCACCTCTCCAAAACCATAACAAAATATAATTTGGGTACCTCTTTAAGGATGTCCGAAAATATTTATGGGTACTTCTTCAACAGGGTCAAATAATACAAATTGGGCACCTCTTTAAGGGGTCCAAAAATATTTATAGTTAACCTGGCTGACTAGGGAGGGTAGTACTGGGATAAATGAACTCGACCAGGTCTTGTTAACTCATTGGGTCAGGCTGAGTCCAACTCACACATGGTTGTCACCTTGTTGTAGAGTTGGACTGTGGGTGTACCTTTTCAAGGAATAATAAATTTCCTTGAGGTTAGCTCTTGAATCATAACGTTTCTGTTTATCAAACAAAAAACAAGAAAGAAAAGAATGATGACATTTTTTTCCTAGCATTTTTAGGGGCCACCCAAAAGGAATTAGGGGCCAATAATAAGACAAAATAGGGTCATCCAAACCTAAATTAAAGCTAGCCTTTATCTCGCGTATTTCGTAATGGCAAAATTGCCCTTCCACAATCGGTAGTAAAGTGTGTTACTTTAACCTCCGAATATACTCAATTTTCGAATTTTGGTACTACCATAATCGACAATAAATTTAACTTCCGCCCCAAAATCCTAAAATTTTCGAACTTTGGTGCTACCATAATCGGTAGTAAAGTGTGTTACTTTAACCTCCGAATATACTCAATTTTCGAATTTTGGTATTACCATAATCGGTAATAAATTTAACTTCCGAATGTATATTGGCCCCAAAATGAGATTTTGCCAAAATCCTAAAATTTTTGAACTTTGGTTCTACCATAATCGGTAGTAAAGTGTGTTACTTTAACCTCCGAATATACTCAATTTTTGAATTTTAGTACTACCATAATCGGTAGTAAATTTAACTTCCGAATGTATACTGGCCCCAAAATGTGATTTTGCCAAAATCCTAAAATTTTCGAACTTTGGTACTACTATAATTGGTAGTAAAGTGTGTAGTTGCAGGAATTCCCACACTACACCCTATTCAAGAATCTATCAATATTTATGACATAATTTGAAGATTAAGAACACTTTTTCATTAATATGACCTTATGGAATTACAGAAATCAAGAACACAGAACACTTAACAAAGATTTTCTCTCTCCTAAAAACTTTTCTAACACTCAAAAATTCATCCCCTCTCTGGAACTATTCACCTCCTTTATATAGGTATTTACATAGTGGATTACAGCTCATTTACAGCTAAGATTCCCTTCAATTTCGGATCTGATTTCTTGCGATAAATCGCAGCTGGCACCGCCTTTATCTTTCGCAGGTTTTATTGATATACCGCAAACATGTCACACTTTCTTCGTGTTTCTGTCGTTTTCAGTCATTACGTCATTGTTTATGTCATCTTTGGATGTGTCGCAGAATATCACTGATGTGCCGCAGAGTAATTCGTTTCTTATCGATGCATCGCAGAACATTTGTTTATTTCGCGGGAATATTGTTGTGACAATATTCTGCCCCTACATCTTGCCTCTTCTCATATCTTTTCTGCGAAGAAGACAAAGATCATGAGAATTTAAATTTCTTGATTTGCCGCAACTCATATTTTTCGAGAATATCAAATACATCTTGTCTTTTCATATTTCCTTTATTTTGACACGTCTCTATATCCATCGCTAAATATCCTACACATGTTTTTCTTTTCTCCATTTATTCCTTGACACGTATTCTTCCAACCGTTGAGTTCTGACCATTCATGTCCTTTCTTCATTGAATGCACATTGATATTCTCAAAAAATTTCCTCTCTTATAAATATCGTCTATGCTAATCCCTCTTCTTCTTTTTACTTTCGCTTTTCTTCTCTGCAACTTCACTATTCATCGTCTTCTTCCGCAAATTCCGGATCTCAATTATTCTTTCAGTTTTTCTTCTTTATTCTTCTTCGCCTTAACCATCATTCCCATATTAAGAAATGGCTCCTGCTAAAAAATTAGGTCAATCCACTTTCAAAAAGCATCAGCAGAAGCTTCAATCCTTAGGTTTCACACTTTAAAATCCACGATCAATCTTCAGAATCTGATCTCTCCATTGATCTTGTTTCAAAATTTCCTTCTTCTAACGAGAAGATCCTTGATTCGCTAGGTCAATTAGAAGCTTGCCTTCCTATTCCTCTTTATAACCCAGATCTCCCTCTTTTTTATGAGATTATTTCTCATGCTAAACTTTCGCGAGCAATCTGCCAACTAAGTGGAGATTGTATTCGCCTCATTCTTGAATATGCTTCCCGTGGAGATGGTAAAGGATCTCTTTATCCTGATGATGTGAAACATCCTGATCATAAGAAAATTCCAATTATTCCAGCGAAATATACCGTGGAGAACTTCTTTGCGAATTATCAAGTGATTCCAATGAAGAAAGAAAGCACGTGTTGGGCTATTCGTTTGAATAGGGATAAAAAAGTTGCGAAAGATAAAATCCTTATGCAAGATATAGACTATCATTCCACAAGAAACAATATTCCACGCTTCTCCAAAGATGATAAATGGTGTAGATTTCCTCTCTTCCTTGAAGGTCCATATATTTCTGGTACTCTTAACCTTCCTGCGAATCCTGCATATCTTGCGGCTTATCATCCTTGGATTTTTAATTGGCCTGAAAATAATTCTGAGGTATATCTCATTGAAGTTAATCATTATTCGCAAATTCAGATAAATATACTATTCTTACTAGTTATTGAATTATTTGTTATCAGATTGGAAAAATGAAGGCTAGCTACATCAGTACTGGGAATCCCAATCTCCTAAATTTTTTGAAAACCTTCACAGATGAAGTAAGAAACATTCTCTTATAACTTTTAACAATATATTGTTGCCCTGTTTCTTATCTTCATGTGTGGTTGTTTTCTAGGAAATACCATTTGTCGCAGTAGTTGAAGCCAAAGATAAAGGCAAAAAAGTAATAACTCCAAATGAGAGTTCTGGCACTTCTCCTCATCGCAATGAGAATCAAACTGCTGAGAGTCCTCCAAAAAAGAGAAGAAAAACTCAACCACTTAAAGACATTTCTTCTGCCATTTTGAAAAAGATAATGAGGTTGAAGAGAGCGGAAGAATTAATAATGATGCTACCATGAGCACCTCTTCATTACGTTTTTCCTCCGCAAGAGTTAGATTTGCGATGGGTCTTTCTCAACCTGAGACTCCTATGGATCAATTCTCAAATATCTTTAGAAATCCCATGCAAGGTATTGGTGATGACGATATTGCTCACGCTTGCAATTATCTCTCAAAAATCTGCGATGCTTCCATCTTAACCAATAATAAAGATCTTAAAGGAGTCTCGAGATTTATCAATCCAGATTTTCTTCATGCACTAGCTTCATTGGTATGCCCCTTTACACTTGTCATGAATTTCGAAGATCTTCTTTTTACCCTTACTTATTTTCTCTTATCTGCCACTGACTGCTAGAGCTTCTTTTTCCGTTGCTTCGGAATTAGAAAATAGATTATCATTATCGCAAAGAAGGCTTACTGATTCACAATCTGAGTCTGCGAAACTTCGCGAAAAGAATAAGCAATACGAAGATGAAATATCCATTCTTCTCGAAAAATGTAAACAATTGGAAGTATCTGGGAATACTGAGCTCCTTAACAAGAATAAATCGCTTGAAGTAGATGTTGAAGTTCTTCAACAAAAACTAGCTGACAAGGAGAAGTTCTGCAAACAAATTATTGGTATGATTTATTTTATTTTATTTTTACTTTATTCTTTCTTGCTATTTTAGCTTATTTAAACAACCATTTTGCAGATGCCTATAACCTTACTGATGAAGCTCTTATTCTTAATTCTTTTGATGAACCCATAAATGAATCCATTCTTCTTCAGCGTCTTAATGACGCTTTAAATAATTATTCCGATGAAAAAATTAATGCTCTATCTATCGATGAACTTAGATTTCACATTTCCCTTATAAGAATGGATTATAGATCTACTTTGAGTATATCCAATAGTTTTAAGACTTGTAGAGATGAATTTGGAAAAAGAATCAAAACCTTGAAAGCCCAAAAGAAGGAACTTGAGAAGGAGAAAGAACGCATTACTCTTCAAGGTATTTGAAGCTCTATCAAAGTTCCGCAATGCCCTTATTGACACTGAACTTGAGAGAGATAGACTTAAGGATGAAAATATTGAACTTCTTAAAAGAGAAAAACAGATCCGTTCCCATCTTCTCATTCAAAATGATGATGAATTCGCATGGGCTGCGATAGTTCTTGATAATGCTAGAAAAAACTTAGCAATAGATGTCAGTCTTCACACCGAACATGCAACCTTGATACAAGAAATGATTCATGAAAGAGAAGGTTATTTATTGCTCCTCTAACATCTTTATATTTTTTGTAAATTCTTGATAAACTTCTAACTTGTTATTGTGTTATCGCAGAATCTGAAGAAAAACATGCTAAAAGGATTGCAGAACTTGAAGAAGAAAAAAGTGGTGTTGCGAATAATCTTGCTTCCCGCAATGATAAGATCACTAGACTGCGAAAGAAGATAAAAATATCTAACTCCAATTTGCATAGTAATCTTCTCACTGTTCGCAATAACGCTATTGAGAAAGTCTGCAATGATAATAACCTCTCTCTTAGCCTATATCCCTGCCTCTTGGAAAATATCCCAGCCAGATCTGAAGTACCAGTTATTTATGACAGTGAGGCTGATATAGATGAGAATGAAAGTGAAGACGACAAAGAAACTGATGATGAAGATAATGAAGACAAAGATGAAGATAATGGTGAAGATAAATCTCAATAATTTTGCTTTTTCTTTTTGATCTTCGTCTGTATTTTTCTCTTCCTTTCTTGCGATAATTATCTTTGGCAAATTGTATCATCCTTTCCACAAGATACTTGTAACTCCTGATGTTCTTCAATATATATAAATTCCCTTTTTGCTTCTATCCATCCGTTACTTATATGAATTTATCATATAATGATGAATAACAATATTTATCATTCTTATACATCGTTCCCATACTTGCCTCTTGTTATTAATCTGCAATATGATAAATGAATTATCGCAAATATTTCTGCGAACAATTTATTATATGTTTCGCAGACATATCTTTTCTTGTGGTCTTATTTCGCCTTCCTAGTTAAAGGTCTTATTATGCCACCTTTATGCGACAAGATCCCAAGATATTCTTACCGTATATGTAATAATCCATTGATCTTGCCTTATCATTATTTTATTTTCTGCGACAATATGATAAATCTAAGCCATCTTGTGAGATATTAATTCTCTCTTTGCTTTTTAAGATTTATGACATTGTCATCTTTGCGATGAAATCGCAGGACATCTTTGCGATTTATTTCCTCTTATTATTGATTTCATTTATCTCATCTTTTGATCTTATCGCAAAAACCCATTGACCTCATCTTAACATTTTTCTTTAGGCTTTTTGTCCAGTCAAGCGGCAATATGACGGGCCTAAATATTCTTGTGAATATAAAGTCCCATGACATTGCTGTCTCTGTCACGCGACAATATGACGGGCCTAAACATTCTTGCGAATATAAAGCCCCATGACATTGCCGTCTTTTTTGATACACAGCTCCCTAATGGAGGGTATCGCCCTTATCTCTCCCCCAGTTGCCCCTTCAAGGATTATACATCGGCCATACAAGACTAGCACTTTCCCATCCGGTTCTGCCAACAACCAGTTATTTTCGCAGCCTTGTCCTTTATGCCTTATATGGCTTATAGTTACAAGACTGCACCCTAAGTGGGGTTTTCTTCGGTCCGAACACATCGTAAGCCAAGACTTGCCATGGATGGCCAGGGTAGGTTCATCCATCCCGGGCACCCACATCTCAACCGTGTACCTCGGCGCCTTGATCATACATTGCATTCCTTAGGAGAAACTCTCGGGCGCCCAACCAGGGTATACCCTTATATAGTTGGGAATCCAAGTTATCTCTCCTGGATGGATTTTCTATAATCCCAATCTCCATGACTAGGTTCCAGCAGCGGTATAGCCTTTCCCATAGCCATGCAAAGAGATACCCCCCTTATGACGCACTTTAAGGACATTGCCTCTTACGGAATAGAATCCGCGAACTAAGGTGTACGCCATAAAATTTCGTCCCGTTCTTATATGTTTTTAGGCGATTTGCGCCCGTCTTATGCATTTGCATTAAAAATTCTTATATGATTAGAAATCACCATCTCTTTCTTTTTACTAGAAAAATTTCTCATTTTTGAGCAGAATTTTTATTTTAATATTCGAAATCATCTTGTTTTTTAATTGTTCGCACAATGATATTGCTGTACTTCTTTTCTTCTGTGACGAATGATTATTCGCAACTTCATCTTTTTGTGCTCCTGCGAAAAATGAATATTTCAACTTTTCCCCATTTTTGTATGATTTATCGCCATTGAATGTTTTGAGACAAACTATTCTTGAAGTATACCCTTTCCCCACAATTCTATATTGTCCACCATCAATTTCTCAGCTCTCTGATTTTGCTTCATGTTATGTTTCCAATTACGATTTAGAGCATTCCTTTCTTCGCAAGTATTAATGTCAACTTCATAACACTTTTTGCCTTCAAACCAATCACCTTTAATTATCCCAATACCATGAGGATGTGGAAATTTTATGCATTGATGATATGTTGATGCTATGCCCAAGATCCCATGGAGCCATGGCCTTCCTATTAAGGCATTGTAAGGAGATTCTATATCCACTACACAAAACTTGATTTTTGAAGATATCTTGTTCAATGGAATTTCCATAGTAATTTCTCCTTTTGGCTTGTTTGCGGTGCCATTAAAACCATAGATATTGTAAGTTGAAGGGATTAGCTCATCATCTCTTCCACCCATTGTGCGATAAGTATGATAAAACAAAATGTCCACCGAGCTACCAGTGTCAATTAGAACTTTATCTATTGCCCAGGAATCACTTGCTGCATCATCATCATCATCATCTTCTTCTCCTCTATATTTTGGATTTATCTCTAATTTCACCACCAATGGATTTTCATGCATCTTCCCAGGCTCTGGTATATCTTCTGCAGTAAAAGAGATAACTTGTTTCTTCCATTCTTTTAACGGAGAAATCTTCGCAACATTCATCACCTCTCTTCCCTCTATATCCCTTGCAAATACTCTGCTTAGCACATTATCATGGAAATCCTCTATCGTTTTTTGTGAATGTACAATTGAATTTCAAAATAGATTTTTTGCTGTAGCTCCTACTTCAATGACAAATGTTTCTGCTTCTTTCGCAACATTAACTCTGCGAATTTCTGGTGCTTGCGGCAATTGCTGCGGTTGTAAATATCTTGCTAAAAAATGATTTAATTTTCCTTGTTCGATCATTCGCAAAATGATTCTTTTCACATTCCTACAATTATTCACAGAATGACCATGAAAATGATGATAAGGACAAAATTCTTGATTGTGATTGTTGGGATGTGGTTCCTTCCCCATGTTCCAGGGTGAGGGTATGTTCTCCATTAAAATAATCGCTTCCCAAATCTTATCTATACCAGTATTTAAAGGCGGCAATTTGATATCTTCCCACATATTCCTCTGACCTCTTTGCTCTCTTGAATAATTCTGCCTCTGTCCACCATAAGTTTCTTGCGGTTGATCAAACCGTGGGACCTTATTATTGTTATTGCGATTATAAAAATTTCTCTCTTTTTCTAATTCCTATTGATATCTACTCCCCATTGCTACTATCTTAAGTTGATTATCAGTCTCCATTTTCTCTCGCGGATTTTGGGAAGTACTTGCTACTGTATTAATCATCCTTGGAAACAAACTTCCATTTGCTGCGGCTAAAATTGTGCCTATAAGAGTTGGATAAGATTCCATTTCATTTTGTTTTTCCTCTAAAGCAATATATTCCTCTTGCAATTCTCGCAACTCTGTCATAGTGATTGTGTTTTTGACTCTGAAGACCTGGATGTATAATAGATTTGTCGCAAACATAGCATTTATGAAGGACAAAATGAGATATCTTTCATCTACTCTTCCTTCCATTTCACTACACATTGTCCTCCACCTTATGGTTAAGTGCTTCAAACTCTCACCAACTCTCTGTTTTAATCCAAACACATCTTCAATTCCAGGTCGCGCAGAATTATTGCTGATGTAGGCTCATAAGAAAGTGGTTTGCAAGTGCATAAATGAAGTTATTGTATTCTTGGGAAGACTTTCGAACCACTTCAATGCTTAGCCAGTTAAACTTGATGCAAAATATTTGCACAAAACGACATCATGGTTCTCCCATTGTAGCATACATCGAATATAAGCTTTGATATGTTGGACAGCACACGTAGTTCCATCAAATATACTGGTCAACACCGGTAAATTACATTTTGGAGGTATCCCTCCTAATTGTACCTCTTGAGTAAATGGAGTTTTCGCAGCCTCATCAAGTTGTCTTCTTCCTCCTTCTCTTCTGTTATTTATTATTCCTCTCATTTCTGCCAATTCTCGCAAAATTTTGTTCATTCCTATCAGAATTTTGCTCAATTGGTCTTTTCAACACAGCTTCTCTTCGTCTGCGTTCATGCCTTTCTTGTCTTGCGATGTTTCTCGCTTCTTCTTCAACATCTTGGTTTTGCCTTCTTCTGCGACTTTCTTCTTCTTGCAAGTTTATTTGTCTTTCATTCTCTTCTCCATGAATTTCCTCATCCCTTACTGTTTCTCTTCGTTGCCTTTCTATGTCTCTGCGAACTATCTCATATTCCTCACTGAGATTATCATTATTACGATTTTGCGCATGTCGTCTTTCTCGATTGTCATGATTATTCTGACGCAATGCTGCTTGAATTTCTTGCTCTTCTACTTCTGCTCGCAATCTCTCTCTTTCTCCTGCTAAGCGTACTTGCTCAATATAATGTCTCTCAATATCATCTTCGATAATCCTGTGATTTCTTCGAATCTCTTCATCACGTAACATTCTCCTTCTCTATTCTTGATTTTCTCCTTCTATCTGATTATGTCTAATGTCTAAAGTTTCATCGCGTGGAGCATAACGATCATTTATCAAATTTTCCTCAATATTTTGTATAGGAAGATTTTGCCTTGCTTCTTCTCTATATGATCTTGAATTTGATCTCATGCTGCTTCTTGATCTTCTGTTTTGTAACCTCAAATTTTCCATTTTTAATTCATGATTTTGCCTTGTAAGATTAGCACGTTCTTATGCCTCTAATCTTCTTTCTTCATGTATCCTTTGTATCAAATCATCTTCCACTTCACGTCCTTCATGAATTAATCCTCCCTCCATTTCTTGATTTTTTTCCTCTTCTTGACTTTCCGCCTCTTCTATCGAATCCGACCTCCAAGTATGCACACTTACTCTATCATGATCCATATTTCTATCTTGTGCTCGTATTTGTTGATTTGGTGGTTGGATGGAATTTTCTGCTCCATTTCTCATTCTACTTCTTCTTGATTTGTTCCTTAAAGATCCTTCCAATTCACTTGTTCCTTCCCCTGCAATTCTTTTACTTCTTCTCACCGTTGTTGATGGTTCTGATGTATTTCTCCTCCTTCTAGCCATTTCTCTTCAATTCTAATAATTTCTTCAAATCTTCAAACTGCAATTTGAAATTTCTCAAGCTTGATTCTCCCTGTTTCTGGGCGCCAAAATGTAGTTGCAGGAATTCCCACACTACACCCTATTCAAGAATCTATCAATATTTATGACATAATTTGAAGATTAAGAACACTTTTTCATTAATATGACCTTATGGAATTACAGAAATCAAGAACATAGAACACTTAACAAAGATTTTTCTCTCTCCTAAAAACTTTCCTAACACTCAAAAATTCATCCCCTCTCTGGAACTATTCACCTCCTTTATATAGGTATTTACATAGTGGATTATAGCTCATGACAGCTCATTTACAGCTAAGATTCCCTTCAATTTCGGATCTGAGTTCTTGCGATAAAGGCGGTCGCAGCTGGCACCGCCTTTATCTTTCGCAGGTTTTATTGATATACCGCAAACATGTCACACTTTCTTCGTGTTTCTGTCATTTTCAGTCATTACGTCATTGTTTAAGTCATCTTTGGATGTGTCGCAGAATATCACTAATGTGCCGCAGAGTAATTCGTTTATTATCGATGCATCGCAAAACAGTTGTTTATTTCGCAGGAATATTGTTGTGACAATATTCTGCCCCTACAAAGTGTGTTACTTTAACCTTCAAATATACTCAATTTTCGAATTTTAGTACTACCATAATCGGTAGTAAATTGTGTTAATAAGTGATTCTTATTATCTACCGATTTTTTTTAAATTTTTAGGGAAATAAAACACGTTAAGAGGCAATCACGTTGCATTAAAATAAATAAATATGGTCGTAACCTCCGGTTTAAGTTTTGTTAATCATTTGAAGGTTTTGAGTCTTTGAACTACATTCTACACGGTCTTCGCCTACTAGTCCAATACCAAAATAAAATGGCATGCTCGTAGTTGTTTTAAAAATATCATGCATAAAAAATCTACTAAGACGGTGGATTTAATTTTTTTAAAAAAGAAAAAATATTCTCATAGCATTTTGTATAATTTTACGTGCCGAAGCGTGGTTTTGATCAGTAATTTTTTTTTAAATCGACAAGTTTTTAACTCAGGTAGTTAGTATCTGTTGAATAATGATCTTCATTACCGATTCTCCAATAATACAACTCGTGTATTATCCACCGATCCATTACAACTCTTTGTAACATGTATTACGTTTCGTAATACCAACAATAAAACAAAAAAAGGAGGATAGAAAAGATGATCAATCACAAAATTTTAACAAACTTATTTGGGTGTATTGAGGCGAGTAATCTCTTTGCTTAATACATTTGATGCCCTGTATATAATGTTGTTACAGATTTAGCGGCATATTTCTCCAACATTCAACAATACCTCGATGTTTTTCGCAGCACTTCGATAACACCGAACAACGAACGCGAATAGATGTAGCACAAACTCTTCTTTAATCTTGAAGACACATGCAAACTCTTAAATTTCTAGTACTAGTCTTATGACTCTAAAAAAAACACCCTTTTGCAATGGAGAATGTGTGGGGTTTATATAGGTTTAGAAGTGACTCTTGGAGAAATCCTTTCATGAAGAGTCACATCCCTTGGGATAAGATATACCATATTGAAAAGGTTTAAGTGAGTGGACACACTCATTCATACTAACTAACTCATATTTCTATTCAAAATTCCAACAGTATCGATACACAAATACGTTATGACCATACCATAGTAATATTGGTAAATGAAGAGCTAAACTTTTCCAGTTAATTTTATCGGGGGCTTGGCAGAGATCTTTTTTTTTTGTTTTGACACGGTAAGCTGGGTTAAGGAAACCCAAACCAAAGCAAAAGAAAAAAACAGAAACCAAACAAAAGAACAAAAACCTAAAAGCAAAAACTATCTACTAGGAGCTTTTCTCCTTCTCTCAAACACAACTTGGTTCTTGTCAGCTGCCAAAATTTCCTTAAAATCAGCAGAGAAATCTTCAATCCTTACTTCCTCCCAAATGCTTTCAGCCCTTTTTCTAGCCAAGGAGTATGCTGCTTTATTGGTCTCCCTGTAACAGTGAGAAATCTTCCACTTCACAATTTTTTCCTGCAGTTTTTTATGCGCCTCCAAATCTGAAGCACATTCCAAGGAGGTATCATCTCTGGATTAGATAGGATTGTGAAAACAGCCATAGATTCAACTGCCACATGGATTTTGAGTAAATTTTTGCGAATCTCCATATTTAGACCTAACTCAACTCCCTGCATTTCATGAGCTAAAATAGACATAGGTTTACTAGTGCCATGAGCAACATCCACTACTTCTGCAGTATCATCTCTGAGCAGAGCACCAAAATTACCAACATCATCCTTTAAGGATCCATCAGAATTCAACATTACCTCACCAGGGTCTGGAAACAGCAAAGTGCACTGAATTACCTCAGGGTTAGTAAAAATACAGTCAACCTTCCATCTGTTTAAAAACCATCTAGCATGAGGTTTATTTTCAGCCTTATGAATTCTGGCAGCCATTTTGAATCTAATATCTTGCACAATAGACATACTTATCTGATCAGCAGAATTGAATTGAGCTTTAAAGATCCTTCCATTTATTTCTCTCCATATATGGTAGATAAAGCCAGTAAAAGCAAGTTTCTTTATAGAGCTCAGGCAAGAAGACCCTTTAAAATTATGACTACACCATTTGACTTCATCCTCCCAAGAGTTCAGGGGGTCTCTTATATAACCAAGCTTTAGCATAAGACCTTGCCATATAGGTTGAGAAAAGCTACAAGAATGAAATATGTGATCTTCAGTCTCCACTGCCTCATTACAAAGAATACAGGAGGCATCTTGAATTATCCCCCAAGATAGTAATTTGTTTCTAGTCTTAAGTCTCTTCTGAACAACTAACCAAGCTATAAAAGAGTGTCTAGGGATTTGACCAGAAAACCAAACCAAAGTGCACCAATCCAATTTAGGTTGTTCACCCTTTAGAGCAATATAAGTATCTTTCATTGAAAAAACTCCAGAAGAATTAGGTTTCCATATAATAAGATCTTTTTCAAAAGTATTGAACTCAACAACTTTTAGCTGGTCCACAATCTCCTTATAAGAATCTGCTATAAGCTTAGGGAAATTCCATTGACCTTCACAGATGAAGTCAGAAACAGTAGAAGTCTCAGAAGAACCAATAATTTGTAAGAAATCAGCATCAGCCCAATCCACAAGTCTTCCTTTAGGATGCCAACTATCATTAATAAAATTTGTTGTAGAACCATCTCCCAGCACAGTTCCTAAAAATTGTTTGGCTAAGTCTCTATGCTCTAGAATCCTCCTCCAACACCAAGAAGAATCTTGAGGGATAGCTAAGTTCCAAAAATTATTATCTTTTATAAGATTATCCTTCACCCATTCAGTCCAAATAGTCTTCTTATCAGAAACTAAATCCCATATATGTCTCATATTAGCAATAGAATTAGTAACTTCTATATCTCTAACTCCAAGGCCCCCAGTATCATATGATTTACATAGATTTTCCCATTTTATGGGGTTAAATTTCTTGCCTATATCAGTGCCACTCCACAAGAATCTTTTGAATTTAGAATTTATCTCTTTAATAGCTCTTTTGGGAAGAACAAAGCAAGATAATCAGAAATAAACCATTCCACTTAAGACTGATTTAATGAGTAAGAGTCTACCAGGGAAAGACAGGGATTTAGTTTTCCAGAACTGAATTCTAATGGTGATATTTCCCAGTAAAGGAAGACAATCTTTATACGAGAGCCTAGTTGTTAAAAGCGGAACACCCAAGTATTTAATCGGTAACTCACCCGGAGAGCAATCCAGCACTTGCAAGATTTGGTTCAAAATTGAGTCTTCAACTGCAGAATGGAATAGAGATGTCTTTTGGTGATTGATTGGAAGGCCAGAACATTTACTGAAGCAATCCAGAGCACATTTTAGACTAGTAGCTGCTTTAACATTACCTTTGAAAAAAACAAGAACATCATCAGCAAAACTGAGGTGAGTAAGGTTTGTTAATTTGCATCTTGGGTGAAACCCATATTGCTTAAGGTGAACTTGTTGCATTAAAGAGGAACTAAGAATCTCCATGACCATAACAAACAAGTAAGGAGATATATGACAACCCTGCCTTAAACCCCTGGTAGCTCCAAAATAGCCATAAGGTGCACCATTGACCAGAATGGAAAATTTGGCAGTAGTGATACATTGTGTCACCCACTCAATAAACTTGGGAGGAAAACCCATTCTTTTCATCACTAGAAAAATAGCTTCCCAAGAGACAGTAACATAAGCCTTCCGTAAATCAATTTTAAGAGCACATCTAGCAGTACCCTGAATCCTGTGATAGTTTCTTACAATCTCATCAGCCACCATTATATTATCTTGAATAGCTCTCCCTGAGATGAAAGCAGATTGATTTAAGCTAATGAGACCTGGGAGAACCTTTTTCATTCTAAGAGCGAGAATCTTGGTAATGCATTTGTAGATAACATTGCAACAAGATATAGGTCTGAAATCAGCAACAAGAGAAGGGTTTTCCTTTTTGGCCACCAAAGTAATGAAAGTACTATTCACTTCCTTCAGTAACTTAGAGCTATGAAAAAAATTCTGAATTGCAGCGACAAAAGCATCACCAACCACTTCCCAACTAGCTTTGAAGAAATGGCTTGAAAAACCATCAGGCCCTGGAGCCTTATTTGAGCCAATATAAGAAAGAGCAAAGACCACTTCTTCTCTAGTAACATCCTTGATTAAATCAGACACTTCACTCTGTTGTATACAACTGCTAAATCCAATGCATGAAAACCACTCTTCTTTGACAGTACAATACTCATGAGGGTTAAACAACTTAGAAAAATAAGTAATACATTTAGCAGCAATATCCTTATCCTCTTCCAATTTAACATTATCAACATTATAAAGGGATAATATATTATTTTTACTTCTTCTCATTTTTAAAGAATTATGAAAGAAGGAAGTATTCTGATCCCCAACATCCATCCATTTAATCCTAGATTTTTGTTTAGCTTCAGACTCCTCATACTTAATGAGCTTAGAGAAATCCTGCACATAAGCTCTTTCCCTTCTAGCTAGCTCAGAGTTTAGAGGATCATTTTGAAGCATACATTGAGCACAATCCATATCCTCTTTAGCTTTAAGCACACTATCTGAGAGTTTCTTAAACCTCACCTTTTTCCAAAGAATAATATCTTGTTTATCTCTTTTAATTTTAGAAACAAGTTGGAACATAGGATTACCTCTGATAGGAGTAGCCCAGGCCTGTTGAACTATTTGAAAAAACTCAGGTTCTTCAGTAAGAAAGTTAAGAAATCTGAAAGGAGGAGGACCATGTCTTCGCTTCTCAAATATAGAAATAATGCATGGAGAATGATCAGAAATACCTGGGACCAAAAATTCAGCAGTAGACAAAGTGAAATGATGAATCCAATCAGTATTAATTATAGCTCTATCAATCTTGGATCTGATAATACTCCCATCCATTTGACAATTATTCCAAGTATAAAAACACCCAGTAAAGGAGAGATCAAGAAGCTGAGAAGTTTGAATACAATTCTGAAAATCAATAAAATGGTGAGCCAAAACCTCTGCACCACCAATCTTATCAGTGGGATGAAGGATGGAGTTAAAATCCCCTAATACTAACCAAGGCTTGGTGTTGAACTCAGAAAAGGCTTCCAAAGAATTCCAAAGATTTCGTCTATTCATATAATAATTCTCCCCATAGACAAAAGTAACAATAAAATTTAGTTGAAAAGTAGTAGAAACTTCCAAGAAAATAGCTTGAGAGGAAATGTGGTGAACAGAAACATTCATAACAGAAGTATCCCAACCAACCCAAATTCTGCCTCCAATAGTAACACAATCATTATCTAAAAAATTCCAAGAAGGATTAATATTATTACGAATTCTAACTTTATTACTATCTTGAACATGAGTTTCAAGAATCCCTAGCATAGATAGGGAGTTATTACTAATTAGTCTCTTTATTTCAATCTGCTTAACTGGGTCATTAAGACCTCTTATGTTCCAACTACCTAACTTAAACATTATTTAAATTTAGAAAGGGAATAACCTCTAGCAGATTTCTTAAGATCTGCAGTCTTAGGTAGCAAAGTAGAAGTCACTGAGGTAGATTGCATTACCTTATTTGGAAAATGTCCTCTAGCACCTGAATAATCATCACTGTTTGGATAGGTGTCAACATCAAACATGAAGTTATCCTGAGAGTTTTCTTTATTAGAATCAGGAGGTTTTTGATGACTAACTTCATTTAATTTATCCAGCAAAATAAACTTATTCTTCATAAGAAGATCACCCTTCTATCTCAACTGAATAATAGGAACTTCATTAAGAACAGGACTATTCAAATAAACATGCACAATATTGTTGCTAAGGTCCATCATAGTAGGCTGGTTGTTAGCATTACTTTCAGTTGCCATTTCTTCTTCAGAAGTATAGGATCCTGTTTCAGTTGGGTCCCTTATTCTTTTGCCAGACTTAGAAATCCAACCCTCAACATTTATATTAGGATTACTCTTAGATGGAGTCTTATTATCCTTTTTATTTGTAGAAAGCCATCCATCTGCATCCACAGTTGTGGTAGTCTTCTTTTGAACCCATTTTTGCACTACTTTTTGAGTAGGTTTTATTTGCTTAGGACAAGTAGACTGAGTATGACCGAAAACAACACAATCACCACACTTAAGTGGTTTCCAAGAGTAATCCATCTTGATTTCCACTGTGTCCTTACCCCCAAGAGTAAATGTAAAAGAATCAGGAAAATCACAATCAAGATCTACTTCTACACAAATTCTAGCATAACTCATTCTGGTTTTGTGTAAAGTTTGAGTATTTATCATAAGAGGTTTACCTAGATAACTAGCAATCATGCTCAAGCCCTTGTTATTCCACATAAACAAAGGAACATTCCTAAAATTCATCCAAACATGGAGGGATTTCAATTCAGCAATTTCCTGCTCAACCTTCCTAGACCAAGGTTTAATAATAAACAGTTTATTTGAAATAAACATATAACCCATCTCTAAAGCACGAATTTTATCATCAGCACATTGAAAATCAAATATGAACATACTTTCACCATGGATGGTCATTTGAAGATTACCTTTAGGTTTCCAATATCGATTCACAGCATTACGAACCCAATTAAAAGGTAATCGTCTACCCACAAAAGCTCCAATAAATTTATCTTCACACTGAAGAATATCCTTATCAAACACTTCATAAGGAATATCCATAGATTTCTTACCATCAAGAACATGATAAGAATAGAATTCCATTTCTACAGAGATTACTGACTCCTTCTTCTTATCAAATAGAGAAGCCCAAGCCGCCGACGAACTAACAGAACCCGATTGGGGAATTTCTTCAAAACCCGGTGGAATAACTGGGTCAACCACCAAATCTGTACCAATAGATTGTGAAATACCACCATCCCCCATTGGAGAAACCTCTAGAGGCAGGGAGGAGGCCACTAGAGGAAGAATAGCCGGAGAAGATACCTGCATCTCCTCAGAGAAGACCTTGGCAGAGATCTTGTTCCAAGCATAAACGGCATTTAATCAGGAAGAGCCAATTCAACATAAGGATTTTCTCTTGTTGTCGCGAAAATGTGTATTGGATTTTTAAGATGTAATATTTGGTGGCATTACTATTCCGAATAGATATACTAATTTTGTCAGAGATAGTTTATATTAGGGTGGTTCCAATAAAATCTAGCATATATGTATTTGATGGTCTATGTGGCATAGAAAATAGAAAGCTCCAATATGAGAGAACTTATTTGACGGTTATAGTAGAGTAAAAATTGATTATGGAGAAAAGAGTGAAAGTGGGTAGGATGATGAGAAACGAGTCTAGACCCTAAACAAATGTATTACACATGAGTACTTTAGATTAGAGAGATCAATCTGTACAATTTTGGCCTAAACTAAGAAATGGCCGCCCCAGTCTTGCTTCGGTCACAAAATGAATGAGAAGGGTTGATCTTAGGGAGGGAAGCAGAGAAGGTGTTGAGATCAGAGACATGCTCCGTAAGATGTGACTATTTATGACTTGTTTCAGAAAATGGAACTTGCTTCGTAAAAAATGGAAGTTGTAAGTTCCGTGTGTTCTCTGGAAAATTTGTATTATTTGTTGATTGAATAGGTTGAAAATCTATTTATACCAAGTCATAGTCGAATACCCTGATCTCATAGCTAGGAAGTGGGAGTTGTGGAGTAGTGGAAATGTGTGAAGGTGGTAAAACCGTGCCCTACTATAAAGGAAGGACCAAACGGTTGTGTACCCACTTCTCCTTTACTCATTAACTGTCCGCTCTTCCTGTCACATTCTTATAATGGATGTATTGCACACCGCATGCTGTAAACCGCCAGACCAATACCCTGATGAACATCCCCCAATTGTAACATGTTTGATGTCTCGAGTATTTTGTAGAAAATAATATCTAGTCGTGACTTGCATGGTAAAGTGTATGTGATATGGAGCAAGTCACATCACGACTATTAATGAAGAGTGGATCAAGTTCTGCATGGTAGTTTCTGAGTGGGCCCACCATTATGACATGCGAGAAGTGATCATAAATATATGATTATTCCGACAACTAACATTTATCGTGGGTATTTTTTGTAAAACCTAATATTTCCACCAATCACGCGCAAGTTAGGCAGCAAGTGGCCATAAGTGACAAGTCAAGCACTGCTTTTCATGACATCAACGAGAGGTGATGGGTGGTCATGAAAGAGTGGAAAAAATATATATGAGTATGGAAGTAGTCAGGCATATGTATCAAGACATATAGTCTCATAATCAAATTAACCCACCTCTTGAATGAAAGAGCGAATGGAAGTTTATGTTAATACACGTGAAATTTCATAGTCAGAAAATCCAGATATGAGACCCCTCACTACAATTGCTGTAAAATTCCTATACGAACTCGAATTTTGGTGATTCGCCCCTCCATTCTTATCAAAAAATAATTTCCAATCTTATCGCGAGGGAATATTTAGGTTTCTATCTTGTTTAGGAGGTGAAAACTGCCCAACAGTAAAAACTCAGGAAGAATTTAGGAGGAATTCTGTCAGTTTTCAGCCATGACCTAGCTCGTTCTTTAAGATGTATCTTTTAGAACGTTAATCCGATTAATGTGATTTTTTAGTACATTATACTAGACATCCATACGAAACTTTTAACATATATATCATGTCCATATTATTTACGAGTTGCTCCCAACAGTTCGGCCAACCTTGGGTGACTTTTTGGATGTCGTTCAACCTAGTTAAAGCGATCCGATTGCAGAGAGCGGAGTATGTAGGCTATAATAAATATGATTGGCCGGAGCGGAGCCTGTAGGCTATAAGAAATATGATTAGCCGGAATAGTATAAGGGTCACATGTAGCTATTATGGAGCTTGCTCGGTCATGCCAGAAGGGAGCCAAGCTTTTTAAACCGACCGGCCAGGTTCTATGGTTGTCCTCAGTTTGCGACTGACTTGAACGACTAGGATTTAATTCTTAAGAAATTAAGCAGCTCGACCAGCCTACTTTGGCTAACAATTTAAAGCAGAGCTTGCAGCATAAAAGCGATGTTATTCGACGATAGGAAAAAGGAGCACGTGGGGGCCAACCTGGAGCAGGGCCGGTCGTCATAGGAGGCGCTAGCTAGGGTTAAACCGTCCGGACAAGGCCGTGCTCCATCCGTGACTGACTTGATCAGTCACGGTTCCCCTTTTGTTTATTTTTCCAACTCCTTTTAGGGTTTTATTCCTACTATCTCTATGATGAGCCAATTTCCTAGATTGCCTAGTTTAGTCTCGACCAATAGGAATCAATATATCGTGCATGCTCCGTTTTAGGGAAAACAAATCCAATTTTGTGAGTCGATACAAAATTAGGTCAAAATTTTGAATTTTGTGTATTGGCACAAAATTAATCAGTTTAAGTAAATTTTGTATATTAACACAAAATTACTAATTTTCACTCTTACGAGTAGCGTGGCGCTGGTCTCACTGACACATCATGCGCGCTTCTAATCAGGTACCTTCATGCATATCTTAATTCAAACACTTCGGGAGATTAATGCTACTCAGCTAAGAGTGAATCATGTCATGTCAGTATTAAGAGTTCAGTTGGGAACACATCATAAAATAGATACTCAGTAGGCTCCGCATTAGTGAATAATGCAACTAGGAGCACAATAAGTTTATAAAATACTTGGGATTATTGCAACATGCACCAATATTATTCTAATAAATTTCATACATGTAGATACCGAATTACTTAGTAAATACAAATTATGTGGTCATATATATTGTAGATGCATTTTACTACAAACTACATCCAAAGGATAGAAACGTAATGCTCATCTCAAATGAAAGTAAACACTCCACAATGAACACAAGATATACGTGGTTCGGTATGATTACCTACGTCCACAGGGGTGAAAGGATGAATCTTATTACTTTGAAGTGTTACAAAGGTGTTGCTCTCCGTGGGATTTCCTTACAAGATGCACTTACTACTCACTTTTCTTCTTCTTAGTGTCTACTCGAGTTTCTCTCCCTTTCTCTCCAAAAAATACAACTTACTTTTCTTGAATACAAGTCCCTCTATTTATAGGAGAAGTTCTATACAACGAAATTAAGGTGTTGGTCATGTTACATCTATTTATCAGTTATGTGATCGGGCCGGTTCACGTCGTCTCATGTGGCCGATGTATCCTGACTCCTCGCCTATCTTTGGTTCGGGCCGATCTCTTTAGGTGCATTATTAACACGATGTCGCCTATCTTTTACTGTCGTCCTTACGGTTATCCGATGTAACCCGTTCTTTCTTATTCGTTTGACCATAGCTCCTCGTTTGACCCGCCACGCCTTATCTTGTCAGCTTTATCAGGAGTCTGGGTCAAGTCTTGTCCGACATTATTACGCCCGATCCATGTGGCTCCTTAAATCTCGCGCCCGGTAATCTTCGCTCTGTACTTCGCGTCTCCTCGTATTTGGGTACACCGGTTCTAGGATGTTGCCACCTGGATCTGTAGATAATTTACACCTACATTTATGCCCCTTCTTTCGCTCGTGCAGCAGACACGAGTGGAAGAAAGTCGTTTCAACCGCCACGTCTTCGTCCATGCGGCAGATCCCGCCATGCAGCGTCCCACTATCCCCACTTTATTACCTGTAACCGTTGTCATCGGTTACAACTTGTTCTCTTTAAATAGCCCACTCCTTTTTTCTTTTTCTTCTTATTCTCCACTTCTCACTTCCGCCATTGCAACCTCTTCTTCAAGATTTCTTCGTTACTTTGCGCTTAAAAACCCTAGCTTTCTTGTTTTTCTTCCTTCATCTCCTCTTCCCCGATTGTTACAGTAGCTGTTGTCGCCTCATCTTTTTTTGTTGAAAACCGAGCTTTGCATTATCTCCATTAATGGCTTCTTCTACTTCCATGACTGAGAAAAGGTCTGTTGACGACGTTTTTTCCGAGTTTGATGCTCCTCCCCTTGCTTCTCTGTTTTTGCTTGAAAGTCCTTCTAGGTATGATGATCGCGCGATAAAATCTATTTTTGCTGATAGCTCTTCTTCTATTTCGTGCAGGTCCGAGAAAAGGGTGAAGTATCTCTCTGATGAAGAGTTCATTGAGCAGCTGAAGGAGAAGTACGATCTTCAAAATTACGAAGTGACCCTTTTCTCGGGCCTAAATGGTATCTTGAAGAAAACCGATATGAAGAAGCACGAGCAATCGGCCGATTGTGTGGTCATCACCTTGGGTCAACTGGAGCTGGGCCTTCGTCTTCCCTTATACAACCCTGATAGCCCATTTTATTACGAGATTCTGTCCCAGATTCGGCCTTCTCGTGCTTTGGCTCAATGGACTGGGAATACTATTCGAATTATGAACGAGTGGAGGGATCGCCGCGATGGTCATGGTTCTGATGCTGATTGGTCGACCTACAAGCCTGAGGACGCTCCAATGTATTCCGTTGCTAATTTCCTTGTCAACTATCGGGCCGGTACTACGAACTTGGGCGATCTTGCTGGGTTTGCTGCTAGTCCTCATCGGGTTAAGGTTATGCCCGAGGGTGTTGAAAGGATGATGCTGGATGCCGATCCCATCGGCCAACCCTGCAACAAGCGACCCCGTCATTCTAATGATCCGATTTATCCCCGAGTTCCACTTCTTGTTCGAGGTCCAATTCTACATGGTGACTTCCCGTCGCCTACTTTTCCCGCCGAGCCCTATTCTTTCTGGGTGGTTAATGATGACAAGGCCGATAAGGTATGCGCTTTTCTTGATTTCTATATTATTAGATTCGGGCGCCAACTGGTCATCTTTTTTTTTTGTTTGAAAATTTCAGGTCAGCTCCACCAAGACTGTCGGATCTAGGAAGAGAGGTGCTGGCACAAGGGTTGAGGAAGACCAGGGGAAGGTAACAAACATAATGATTTTCTTATAAGTACATGTACTTGCCCCTGTTTTTTGCCTTCACATGTTCTGACGAGACACTTGTGCAGAAACACCCAAGGCACGATGATGATGACGCAGGCGATGTTGACCCCAATCCGCTTAGGCGTAATCCTACCAGAGGTAAGCAAATGGCTAAGCCACCGCCAAAAACGGGCCCAATCATTGATCTTTCCGATGAGGATGAGCTATTTGGAGAGAATGTGTCGGGTGACAAAGGCGATGAACAAGGTATGGGCGACCAACATGAGCCCTCGGAGACGCCCGTCGTAGAGAAGGTCGTTACTGATGTACTAGTAGAGCTTCCTTGTGTGCCCCGGATTACTGAGGGATCGTCTTCTAGTGCTAAAACTTCCTTTACTGTCTCTGGCTCGATCATGAACTCCTTGGGTGCGCTTACTTCCTCCAACTTTGGGAAGTATACTGATGAGGAAATGTTGAATGCTGTACCCCGTTATGGCGACATCGCCCTGACACTTGACACTGTAGTGAGCGACTCGTTTCTGTATGGTAATGCACCGCTTCTGATTTCTGTTCTTAGTGTCGCTTATGATGCAAACTCGTTTGTTTATGTTAGATTATGAACCGCGTACGCTTGGATGCCGCCAATCGCCTTCGAGATAAGCAGTTGATAGAGTCTCTCCAACTTCAACTTCAGAATGAGAAGGGTCGCGCGAACGAGCTGGAGATCAAACTTGCCGACACTCAAGGTATATGATCATTCTTAACTTGTGTTGATTGAGTTTATCGTGCCAGTATCCTGAGTCTTCCTAGCCGAGGTATCTAGTATAGGTGTAGACGCTACTTCGTATTTTAGGATTATGAAGAGAAAATGGGATATTGAGAAGGATCTAGTGGAAAATCTTCGTCAACGAATGGCAAACAAAGATGACAAAATAGACCGTCAAACTGAGGAAATTGCAAGACTTGAAGACGAGTTAGAACGACGTCGCCGGTTTGATTATGATCCTGCCGAGATGGACAATCTACGGGCTCACTTGGGATCTTCTCAGCGCCTTGTTGCTGAAAAAGCTGCTTTATCCACAAGTTTGGAGCAAAGGGTAGACGCTCTGCAATTGCAGAATCGAGACCTTCACGAGGACCGCCGACGAATACTGAGAGATAAAGATGTGGTGGAGCGAGCTAATAGCGATTTACTGTGCCGAGTGAGTGAATTTGATAAAGTTATGGGCGATTTAGAGTGGAGTAGATCACAGCTTGCAGTGCTCCAAGCATCGCGTAATCGGTTAATGGACGATTGGACCGAGCATAAGAATTATTGCCCCAGTAACGAGTTCAACGAGCAACACTATAACGAATTAACCATGAAGTTGTCCAAGGCCGAGGATGAGTTGTCCAAGTCGGTAGAGTCGCTTCAGTCGGTGTTACCCGCCCTGTCAGGTCTATTAGATGATGTGTTGATGCTGTTCTTTTAGATCTAGATTGCGCTTTATTCTTGCAAAAATGTACCCGATGAATAACATTCTATCTTTGTGATTTTGTAGCCGAGCAAAAACGCTCTCGGGAGCTGGATCTGGAGGTTTGCCGATTGAAACAGGCCGAGGTCGATTTGGGCTCCAAGTTGGCTGAAGCTGAGGAAAACGCTTCCCAGATTACCCAAAAACTCGAGGATGAACGCGTCGCACATGTAGAGGAGTTAGACCAGAAGGTTTAGGCGGGCATTATGGACTGGGTGGAGAAAAAACGGCTCGAGGTCGCGCAGAGGAAGGCCGGCGCGGCTCCTCCCAAGGCTTAAAATTTCTTTTTGTGGTGCTGCGTCACTATGTTGACCCTTCCATCGGGTTGTAAATTGCTCTGAACACTTCTCCCCTTTTTAATTTCCGCTACCTTGCTTGTTTGTTTTAACGGGGGTGCTGCGTCACCGATGTTGTTTGTTTTACTTTCGTTAGACGCTTCGTTTCGCTTGGTCACATGACGCTTTCCGTATTTTCTTAATAGTCGCATGACGCAATCAAGTTCTCATTTGTTTCATATGTTATTCCTGCAATCATTGTTCAAGTAAGTCAGTATTCTAACCATTTCTGTCGAACACACCCAACAAGGAGGGTCATCGGGACCTATGCCATGTCCTGATTGGGGCATCTCATCACTATATCTTTGGATTCAGTGGAAGGGTACCAGTCATCCTAGTTCTAGGCCCGATAATCCCGAGTGGTTATCGATCAACCGATCTCGGGCAAGTGGAAACGCCCACTTGCGATGGTGGTGACCTTTCAGATGTAAGTAGGACACCTAGCTGAGTAGACCTCGTGTCTAAACAACCTTTGGAACTGGTTTCCAACCACCAGAACCCTTAGGCTACCTCGACACTTGCACACTGCCACTGCCCCGAGTTCGAATAGCCAGGCGACTGTAAGGCACCTCAGCACTTCCACACTGGCGTTGCCCCGAGTACGAATTCCCATTCGAGTGTAAGTCACCTCGGCACTTCCACACTGGCTTTGCCCCGAGTACGAATGACCATTCGAGTGTAAGTCACCTCGGAACTTCCACACTGGCATTTCCCCGAGTACGAATGACCATTAGTCGCTCATGCCCTATCCCATACCCCTCACGGTTTCACAGAGATAGAAGACACGTTTGCTTACCGTTTTTCCGCATCGCTCGTCAAGGATGGTAGAGTTTCAGGAATCGGATGTTCCATGGTTTGAGATCTCTTGTTCCTTCGAGTCGCAGTAGTCGATATGATCCCTCGCCCGCCTTAGATTAGATTATATATGGCCCACCCCACTTTGGTGCTAGTTTTCCGCCTTTTTTGTCGCGCTCCCATTCAGCCAGAAATTTCAATACCTGCTTCCCGGGATTAAATTCTCTTGGTCGAACGCACTTGTTGTATTCCCGTTGTAACCTCCTTTGATAATTTTCCATTTTTTGTAACGCCATTTCTCTTGTTTCTTCCAAGTCGTCGAGTTTAGCCAAGATCAGATAGGATGACACGTTTCGCCTCCAAGCTTCGGTTCTTGTGGTAGGAATCATTCCTTCTGTTGGTAGAATCGCCTCGGTTCCATAGGTAAGCATAAACGGAGAGAATCCCGTAGCTTCCCTTCGTGTGGTTTTGTATGCCCATAGGACGTTATATAGCTCCTCGCACCAGTTGCCATATTCCCCTTCCAGTTTCTTCTTCATGTTATCGGCGATAGTCTTATTAGTGATCTCGGCCTGCCCATTGCACTGGGGGTAAATCGGGGTAGCTTTGTTCTTCCTGATGTTGTAAGTGTTGAATAGAAGATCAATGTTCTCGCCCTGTAGTTGTTTTCCATTATCAGAGACGATTGCATCCGGGACCCCGAAGCGACAAATGATATGTTCCCAAATAAACTTAAAGACATCTTTGTCCCGAATATGCCTTAATGGTGCCGCCTCTACCCACTTGGTAAAATAATCAGTGGCCATGATCAAATACTTCCTTTGCCCCGTTCCTACATGTAATGGCTCGACAATGTCCACTCCCCATTTAGCAAAGGGCCACAGACTTATGATTGAGTTTAACGGTACGCCGGGAGCATGGATTTTCTTCCCAAAACGCTGGCATTCTTCGCAAGCTCTTGCCATTTGCTTTGCGTCCTCGTTCATATACATCCAAAAGTAGCCCATTGTTTTTTCCTTAACCGACAAGCTTCTTCCCGATCTGTGATTTCCGGCCTCCCCATAGTATAGCTCGTGTAGGATTATATGGCCCTCTTCCATGCTTAAGCATCGTAAGAGTGGTCCTAGGTAAGATTTCCGATATAAGATCCCTTCCCTTAACTCGTAGGTTCCCGATTTGCTTTTGATCTTGTTCATCTCGGGCCGACTCTTAGGTAGCTCACCCGTCTCTAAGTATTGATGTATTGGCTTTCTCCAGTCGCCTTCTTTGTATCTCTCGGCTGTGCTAACGGCCACCTCAATCCGTACTTCTGGTGTTTCTGGGATAGACGGGTTAAGAAGCCTCATAACGCGTATCCCTTCGATGCTCGGGTCTACTAGTTGTGAGGTGATGTACGATAGAGCGTCCGAGTGTCTGTTATCCTTT
This sequence comes from Papaver bracteatum, assembly GCA_023529315.1. Lineage (NCBI taxonomy): Eukaryota > Viridiplantae > Streptophyta > Magnoliopsida > Ranunculales > Papaveraceae > Papaver > Papaver bracteatum. The sequence continues at coordinate 45,336 of JAJJWX010001096.1, forward strand.
CGGCAGATATGGCGGAATTTAATATCTGGGATTTGCTTGATGTAAAATTGGGCGATCTCCCAATATTTTTGCAGCACCGGATCGTATGTAGCGTATTGGCCCGTAATTTTCCGGATCACTAGTTGTGAGTCACTAGTCAGTCGAACCTCATGCATCCCCATTTCCACAATTATTCGTAAGGCATGGATCACCGCATCATACTTGGTGACGTTGTTTGTCGCCTTGAATTCTAACCTGAGAGAATGCACGATCTTCCTCCCCTTTGGCGTGGTAAACACCAACCCGAGGCCCGATCCGTCTTTGTTTGATGCCCCATCAACAAATACTTCCCATCGTGTTGAACTACTGGCGGCTAGTAAGTCCGCTGGCTCCTCTTGTTCTTCTGCCATTCCTGGTATATATTCTACCTCGTCCTCATCACTGAGGGGGAAATCTGCCAAGAAATCGGCCACTACTTGCCCTTTGATCGCGGTTCTTGTCTCGTATATCACGTCATATTGTTTGATTATGGCTCCCCACTTGGAGATTCTCCCCGATCGCCCAGCACTATCCAAGACCGCTTCGATAGGCGATTTGGTGATCACCCGTATTCGATGAGCTTGAAAATATGTTCGTAGTTTAGAGGCAGCAAAGGCTAGCACGATCACCATTTGCTCCATTCTGGTGTAGTTCTTCTCGGCCGGACTTAAGGTTTTGCTAGCGAAGTATACCGACTTCTCCACGCCTATCTCTGTTTTGACCAATACCGCACTGATGGCATAGGGTGTCGCGCCTAAGTATAGAGTGAGAATTTCTGACAGCTCAGGCCTTTGAAGAACCGGGAGGCTAGCTAGATGTAGCTTGATATTTTGAAAGGCCTATTCGCTGGCGTTCGTCCATTGGAATTTTTCTCCTTTCTTCAAGATGTCGTAAAAGGCCTTGCATTTGTCCGATGACCGTGATACGAATCGCCCCAATACAGCTATGTAACCATTTAGTTTCTGCACGTCTTTTACCGTTGCGGGGGATGGCATTTCAAGGACGGCTCGTACCTTCTTGGGATCTGCTTCTATTCCCCTGAGGGTGATGATGTAGCCTAGGAATTTCCCCGACGTGACCCAGAAATCGCACTTGGAAGGATTAATTTTCATTTTGTGTTTCCTCATTGTCTGAAAAATCTCTCGAAGGTCTCAGACGTGGTTTTTTGATTTTTGACTCTTAACTAACATGTCGTCCACGTAAACTTCTATGGTATCGTGAATCTTGTCTTCAAACATGTCGCCTACCAATCTCTGGTACGTAGCCCCGGCATTCCTAAGTCCGAATGGCATCTTGGTGTAACAATACAATCCTCTTGGTGTGAAGAAGGAAATGTGTTCCTGTTCCTCGAGCGCCAATGGTATTTGGTTGTAGCCCATGTATCCATCCATTAAGGTCATCGCCTCGTATCCCACTATTGATTCTACTAATTTATCTATGCTGGGAAGGGGGAAACTGTCCTTCGGTCAGGCCTTGTTCAAGTAGCTGAAATCAATACATATTCTGACTCCCCCTTTCTTTTTCGGTACCACGACCATGTTAGATATCCACTGTGGGTAGTGGGACTTCCTTATTATTCCGGATTCTTGTAACTTCTTCAGCTCGACCTCGACCGCCGCTTGTAACTCTGGCGCGATACGCCTCATTTTTTGTCTAACCGGTTTAAACCTCGGATCAATTTTTAAGTGGTGACAGCAGACCTTCGGGTCAATACCCTCCAAATCATGCACTTCCCAGGCGAATGCATCCAGGTTTTCTTTTAATAACATCGTGAGTTTACTTGCTTGTTCGTCCGATAGTAATGCCCCGATCCTCACTACCTTGGGTTCTTCTATCGTTCCCAAGTTTACTTCTTTAGTTGGCTCAACTGTCGAGAAGTTTGATTTGGTCTCCCTGACTGGGGACGCTTCCTTTAATTGCTATAAAGGGTCTTGTTCTCGAGTCTCGTGTGCCAGGACCGCTTGTGAAATCACCTCCTCCAATTATTTTGCCGCCTTCACTTCCTTTGCTTTGTTCTTTTCTTGCCTTTTCCGAGATCGCCGTTCTTCATTTATTTCTACATCAACTTTCATGCATTGTCGTGCCGCCTGGGAGTCGCCCACAACTTCCGCTATTCCCTTGCAATTCAGGAACCTTAACCTTTGATGGTATGCCGATGCTACTCCCTTAATCCCAGCAATCCATGGGCGCCCGATAATGGCCTCATAAGGTGAGGCGACGTCGACCACACAAAAGGTGGTTAGTGTGTCGAGGTAGCCACCACCATCTGAAACTCTCAAAGTTACTTCGCCCTTTGGGATGGTTACTGTGCCGTTAAAGTCGTAGATGCGATATGTTGATGGGACGAGCATGTCGTCTGAGAGTTTCATTCTTCTGAACGTGTCGTAGAACAGCACTTCGACTGAACTTCCTATATCCACGAGAATCCTTCCTACTCCCCACTTCTCAATCAATAGCGTGATGACCAGTGGATCACTATGTGCCTGTCCATTTGCTGGGACATCCTTATACGAGAACGAAATGGGCAGCGTCATCCAAGGTTCCATTGGATGGGACTTGGCTACGCTAAATATCTCTTTACCTTCACGATCCCTTTTATGGATCCTAGTGGTGATTACTGGGCCGAGGGTGTAGTTTTGCATAGCCGAATGTGAAATGGTGCTTACGAACTGACTCGCCCTATCGATGCGGACTTGATGAACTGGTGCATCGGGTGTTGCTTCCGGCCGAGGGGGTGTCAGACATACTGCCTCAAATATCCATCGCGGATGAGGTGCTGAACAATATCTTTCACTTCTCGACAGTCGTTGGTGGAATGGCCCCTATACTGATGGTAGTAATAGTATTCGGGATGATCTTGGGTCTCTTGGAACTGTACCCCCATCGATGCTGGGTAGTTGATGTCGTTTCTCTTCTCAACTTCCTTGAACACCTCTTCCAAAGAAGCGTTTAGAGGGGTATACGATCGGGATTCCTGCTTTGGATTCTTCCCTTTGGCCATCCATTCCCTCTTCTAACTGCTCCTCGGGGTAGGGTCCGATCTCTTTTCTGATAGCCTGATATGGTCATCCATGACCGTTTTAGTTTCGGTACCAACTTCATCGCTGGCTTCTTGTACTTCTCTATCTCTTGATTCGGCCTGAATTTCTTCCAAGGAGATGTAGTGTTCTTGCATTCTTCTCATCTCCTTTAAGGTTTTAGGTTTTTCAGAAAACATGGAAATCCAGATGGGATCCGATCTCCCCAACGCATTTTCAAACCCAAAGATGGCTTGATCCACCGGTACCTTCCCAATTTCAGTACACGGTTTCCTCCACCTGTCGGTCAGGGCTCTCTGAATCTTCGGGCGAGAGTAAACAGCTTGTTCATTCTTGGCCGAGGTCGAATGTTATGCATGTAGGTCTCAAGGAAGGCCTCGACTAGCGCATCATACCCATTAATCGAACTAGGTGTGAGCGAATAAAACCAATCTCGCGCCTCACCCTCCAAACTAGCTGGAAAGAATTTGCACATAACTACCGGGTTGCTTCTCCATTGGATCAGTGACATGGTATACATCTTTAGATGCTCGATCGCATCGCCCGTTCCATCAAATCTAGAGGGGAATGAAGGTAAAGTACACTTGGGTGGGAACGGAATTTGTTCAAGTTTTTGAGAGAAAGGCGTTTTCTCGGCTTCACTCATAATCTCGACCAACTTATTCTCTTCGCTTCCGCCCGAGAGTTCCTTGATTTTTGCTTCCAACTCCTTAAGCTTGGCTTTAGTTTTCCGATCTTGTCGCTCGTCCCTTCCTCGCCTTTCTTCGTCGGTGGAAGAGTCCTCGGGTGGTCCATATATCTGCGTGGGGGGTACCGGAGGTAATGGTGGCTGACCTGACTGATCGGGATGATTAAGGTTACTTTGCCCCATCATGGGTGGTGAGTGACCGGATCGGCCGCAATAACCCGATGTCCCTCAGCTGGACGACCCTCTTGATCTGGTCCATTGGTTCCTCAGTTGGTAGTTCTCATACTCCAAGGCTAGATTCCGCTGCTGGAGTTCCCTTAGTGCCGCTTCTTGTCTCCTCTGACTCTCCAAAATGTCCAACAACGTCGGGTCCGTACTTTCATAACTGGAATGTCCATTGGGTTGGTGTGGCCGAGGCTGTAATGGTGCAGATGTGGGTGGTGGGGGTAGTATCGGGTTGGTTACACGATCGACCGCGTGAACAGTTATCGGGCCGATGTTACTTGTGGCTGCTCGCCCCAACTGAATCTTCCTAAGACGCTCTTGTTCCCTTCCCAAGGCTTTCTGGTACTCAGCTTGTTGCCTCATCCTTTTCCTCTGAGCTTGTGCTGCAAGTGCTTCCTCATCGTCATCGGTGTCTGAAGCTGTGAGTCCATCGATTTGGTCAACTCTTCTCTGAGTCAATATAACCTGGTCCAGAGGTAGGGTGTTATCGTCTCGCCCCAAATCTACTTCCTTGTCTACAACAGGCATTCCTCGTGCAGCTGCATGAGATTCCTCGGGCGGTGGTTGGAAACAGTCTTCTTGCATAGGCCCCGTTATCCCTGCCTGCATACTGCTGCTAGTGACTGTACGATTCCTTAACATCCTAATTGTCCCTGAAGTGCTATCCATCGGTCACGTCGCGTGATAAGACGAGTATTGCCCGTCCCTACGTCAGCAAATACAAAAAAGAACCCCTTACTTTGACCTAATTTTCAAATAAAAAATTCAGACATAAGGGCAAAAAGTTCGAATGTACGATTGCTGTCACTGTGTAAGATCTACTTCAGTTGTTAGGTGGGTACTGTCCCTCTACCCTATTTTGTCCCTATGCTGAATCTGTGGCTGACCTCACTTTCCCGTCGCTATCACTCCGTACGACGTCGCTCTCTGTACTCGACCTATGAATTTAAGTTAGTTTTGTCCTTTATTCTACATGTTCCAAATCATTGATCTTATGCACATGATGCTTAGAAAAAAGTACGGCAAGTAACCCCTAGAATCAAATCAAACTTGTACCAGCTCCACTTTCTCGAGATCTAATTATGAACTCTCCGACGACTTATGCTACACCGCCGGCTAAAAAATTCTATACGGTTGACTGTTTATCGCATGATGAAACAGGTACAAACGCAAACTTTTGGTTATTCCAAGCACCCGACTTCATGCCGTAGCTAAAAACAACTCGTTTAACGCTAACAATTATACAACTATCAAGAACAAATAGTCGTCCTTTCAACAGATTCTTCACATAGCTTCTAACCCGAACTGTTAGTCGTTGGTGAGCTCGTGAAGTCTCTCTGTTGATCAAACTGTTGAAGATGTTAAGAAGACGATGCTACTGTTCTGGATTTGAAGTAAATGACTCAATACAACCGTTATTTCGGCCAACAGAGTTCATCATAGCTTCAACTTCAACACGTTAATCGTGTATTGAGGAGCTGTTGATCGTCTCTGAAGGTTTTTACGGCAAGGTATCCGGATATCTTAGTCGTGTCCCCTTAGTCGACGCCAGAATGTAGATGCATTTTACTACAAACTACATTCAAAGGATAGAAACGCAATGCTCATCTCAAATGAAAGTAAACACTCCACAATGAACACAAGATATACGTGGTTCGGTATGATTACCTACGTCCATAGGGGTGATGTAGTTGCAGGATTTCCCACAACACACCCCTTGTAATATCTTGATAATAATCTCTTGATCTAAGCTAATTTGATATTTAAAATTCTAAACATTTTAAATAGACACACGGATTTTTACATGGTTCGATCAATTTGATCTACATCCATGATTCTCTACTATGATTGTTAAAGTTTACATTTGATTTTACATTTGATAATCTCCATTAATGGAGTTCTAAATCTAATTTTGGGGAAGAAGATGATAAAGAAAAATATCTTTTCTCTCTCTAAAAATCTCTCTGAAAAATCTTTCTCTCTCCACTCTAAAAAATACATCCTCCTTTTCTGGACTTACTTGAACCCTTTATATAGGAAATTACATAGTGGGTGACAGCTAAGTTTTCCCCTTCTTTCGGATCTATTTTGCGATCTCATCGTGGTAATTACAATGTTAATATTCGCCAACTTTTGTAATCCTCGTGAAACAACACTCTTCTAATATGCCTCTTCAATCGTCAACTTCGTCATTCTTTGAATTATTTTGTGACGCTCGTGAAATGTTGTTGAAGATTTTTCAGTAACGCTCACAGAAGTGTCATTAATCTCTCGTGAATATAATTGTGGCGATATTCTGATCCTACATCTTGCCTCTTTTTTCTTGAATATTGCTTGAAAAGTAATTTTTTAAGAAAAAAATCTGTTGTTGTAGCAGTCTTTGATTTTTGTTGATGAAGGAATGAGCGAAAGAATATTGGACTTGAAAAGTATATACTTGCCTCTATTCTTTTGCGAAGTTCCATATCTTTGTTAAGTAAATAAGAAGTATTAACTCTTGAAGTGCTCGTGAAGTATGAAGTATCCCTGAAGAAATATAAGAAGTACTCATTCTTCAAAATATAAGAAGTATCCGTCCTTTAATGAAAATCATAAGTATTGCCTCTGTTCTTGTGAAATTATTACTGGATTTTTGGTGAAAATCCTAGTCCATTTTGGAAATGATTCTTGCGAGAAGATAAAGAACATAAAATGTTTTCTTGGGAATCCACAGTTTCCTCTGTTCTTTATCTATGAAGGAAGAATCCCTGAGAAAATGCTAAATGAACGAATTGCCTCTGCCTCATTTGATAAAATGATCATATTCTGCGAAATAATCATTTCTCCTGCGAAATTCTGGAATAGTCTGCAATATGCTGAATTAGTCTGAAAATTTATGAATGTTTCTGCGAATTTCTGAACGTTTCTGCGAGATTACGAAATAATGCTTTGAATAGTGTTGTCATGAATAGTGGCGATGAATAGTGGCGAGATTGTGAATAATGCTACGAGATTGTAGACATTCCTCTTGATAAATTCTGAATAATACTTCTGAGAAACTCTGAATAATATTTCGAGAGATTCTGAATAGTACTTGCTATCTCTCTTGCGATGAACAAATCTTTCCTGCATTCTTACAAGAAAATAATTAATGTTTGAGATTATTCTATTGGTCTTATTTTTCCTTCCTAGTTAAAGGTCTTATTTCGCCAATTTTTCTTTCTGCGACAACATCGCAGGACGTCTTTACATTTGCATGTATTGACCCATTGATCTTGCCTTATCTTTTCTCTCGAGGCTTTTTGGCCTATTATGCGACAATATGACAAGTCTAAGTTCTCTTGCGAGATTAAAGTCTCATGACATTGCCGTCGTGCGATGAAATCGCAGGACGTCTTTACACTTTCATGTAAAAACCCATTGATCTCATCTTAACTTTTTCTCATTTGGATTTTTTCCTCTGTATAATTTATGCGACAATATGACAGGCCTAAATGATCTTGAGATCTTAGAGCCCCATGACATTGCCGTCTTTAGACACTTATCAGCTCCCTAATGGAGGGTGCCACCCTTATCTTCCCCATGGTTGCCCCTTCAAGGAGGGCACATCGGCCATACAAGACTAGCTCCTCCCATCCAGATTTACCAACAACCAGTTGTTTTAGCAGCCTCTTGTCCTTTATGCCTATATGGATTATAGTTACAAGACTGCACCCTAAGTGGGGTTTTCTTCAGGCCAAGTGCATTGTAACCAAGACTTACCAAAGATGGCCAGGGTAGGTTCGTCCGTCCCGGGCACCCTTGGCTAAACCGTGTACCTCGGTGCCTTGGTCATACTCTGCACTTCTTGGAAGAGATTCTCAGTCGTCCAACCAGGGTATAACCTTATAAAGATGGAAATCCAAAATCTCTCTCACGGATAGGTTTTTTTTAACCCCAACATCTGCATGACTCAGGTTCCAGCAGCGGTATAACCTTATCGCTGAATCATGTAAAGAGATACCCCCCTTATAACGTGCTTGTAGGTCTTACATTTTCCTCTTACGAAATTGTATTCGCGAACTAGGGTGCATGCCATAAAGGTTTGTCCCATTCTTATGTCTCTGCGAAATTATATTCGCGTTTCTCGCGATATTTTCGCGTTTCTTCATTCTTTCATTTCTGTCAATTCTTTGTATAATCTTGAATAATCTCGCGATCACGCTCATGACTCGATAAAAATTTGTTTTGCTCATTTCTGTGAGTTGAAATATTCTTTAAAATCTTTTGAAATTTTAGAAATATTCTTTGAAATCTTGCGATTTTATCACATTTGTTAAACCAAAAATCTCTTTCTGTAAAAGAAATATTCTAGAGAAATCTTTGAAATCTTGCGATTGTATCACATATTTTGGAAATTTGAAATCTTAGAAATTTTGGCGATAATTTCGTTTTCTGTAACCTTAGAAAATTTTGAAATTTTTTGCGATAATTTCATTTTCTGTAATCTTTGAAATTTTTTGTGATCTTCGAAAATTTAGAAATTTTTTGCGATCTTTGATAATTTTTGCGATGATCTCAATCAAATAAAAAAAAAATCTTTGAAATATTTTGAAATCTTAGAAATTTTAGAAATCTTGCGATTATACCGTTTTTGGTAAATTGAATCAAAAGTTTTTTGAATTTTTTTGAAATATTATAAATTTTAGAAATGTTCTTTGAAATCTGGCGATAATATAAACCAAAAATTTTCATTTTCCGTAAGTAAAATATTCAAGGAAGTGGTACTTAGCTTTTTGGCGATTCTCTGTGGTTGCCGTCTCTCGTGATGTATTTGAGTTGCTTGTGAAATGAGAAGAAATGATAAATAAACTCTTGATCTGCCTCTTGCATCATACCAATTGTTCTAATCCTTCTCTTGCGAAATTAACTTGCAAAATAATCAAATATCTGACGAAGTAATGAGATACCAAATTCCTGCCTCTGAACAACTTGGCGGAGTAATGAAATAATCCTCTCGTGGAAAATAGATGTACCATGCCAAAACTAGACTTCATTTTATCACTAACTAATTCCTTGCGTGAAAATGCTTGGTTTTCTTTAGTGGGCTTGGACGGACTTGTCTTGAATGTTTCTTATCTCTTCCTTGCTGATATTAGAATTAGTTCTTACGCAATGAATTAATTTTTCCAAAATCCGTGGTGTAAGAATTAATGAATGGACGTATTGTCACAGAAAAATATTTGCGGTGTGACTCGCAAAGGCTATGCTTGGCGATTTTGTCTTCTTCATAAATTTGTCTTCCTCGCATGTTTGTTCACTTCGTTCATCTTTGTGCTTTTTGGAACTATTCTAGCTGCCGTATCTCCTACATTTCTCTTGTATCTTTTGCGAGCTGCTGGGGAAATGAATCATCTTACATTTCTCTTTTATCTTTTGCGTGCTGCTGGGGAAATTACTACGCATACTTAGTCAAATAATTATACTAGAACTTCACGTAAAAATTTTGTGTGTAGTTTGCCTTCGCCTAAGAATTAATCTGGCACATTCCTTCGCATGTTATCAAACAACTAGATGAAGTTCATTCGCCTTTGTTTCACTTCCTCGCAAAATTTTTGCTACCGTGTACTTGTTTCGCAGAATTCCTTCCTCGTTTCTTCTCTTCGTCACAGGTGTTTTATTCCTTCACAAATGTAAATTTTTTTTTATTTGGATGTTTACATTTTATGTAATGTGGGCCATCGTGAACATCTTTCACGTTGAAATTTTTGGTGAGGCAAAGAAAACTGCAACTTATCACACAAAAGACAAAAATGAAACGTTAGATGTCACATAATTAATTGTAATAAAGTGTTAAAAGCATTAGATGAGTTAGGAGTGTTAGGACCACATTGCGATATCAATTTCAACGAAGTAATTATTCAGCGGTATGGGAACTAAAGTAAATGTTCCACATTGCGAGAATTAAAGTAATATCTAGCTAACCACGAACTAAAGTCTTTTGGTGTTCTATATTCAGCTGTATTGCTCGTGATATCTATAGTAATATTTAGCTAAAGTCTCTTGGTGTAGGAACTAAAGTAATTAATTGTTTGATACTGGCGATAGTTATTCCTTAATATCCCACGAGTTGCTCGTGACTTCTGCACCTTTGTTCTTTGAATTGCTTCACGTAAACAATGATTTGATAAGTCTCTCTTCGTTGTTGGATTGGGTTTTCTTCATGCACTATCGCCAGTATATTATTTTCTCGCTGTTTTTGCACTATTTCCAGTTTATTATTTTGTTCGTCCTTAAAATGACATGCACTAGCTTACTATGTTTTTGATTTTACTATTTTGCTGCTCGCTATTTTCTCGCTGTTTATTTGCTCGCCGGTTTACATTTTCTCACTGTTTTTGCACTATCGTTGTTTTTGCACTATCTAGTACGTAATTTTCACTCGCGTCTTCTTTTTGCAGTTCGTAATGGCTGTTCCCAAGTGACATGCTGCTCGTCAATAATTTGCGTCAACACTACACCCTTTCGCTTTGCTTGCCAGTACATAAATCATACAAAAGTTGTTATCTTCGCTGGAGTATTGTAGATGCTATTTCACCGTTTCACTGCCGGTTTGACATTAATGCCTCCCTTCGTTATCGTACCAAACTAATTTTACCAATTTAATGAATTCATCTTCTTATCCCTTCTGTTGCTTCGAAGATAATAATTGTTTAACATTTTTATGAATTGGACTACTCATCTCTTCTTGCGAAGAACACACTTTTGAGAAGTTTTTTGACGATTCAACTTCTTTCTCCTTGTTATTGGATTTCTCTGAATTTTTGATGAACTTTTGATGTTGTTTGTTGTAGATGGAGTTTTGGTGAAACTTCCCTATTTGTTCTCATATCTTAAAGATCCAGAAAAGAAAACTGCTTATCGTAGTTATCTTTACCAAATTTCTCTTGAATCAACCAGTCGACCCTGTCCTTGAATGTAAAATTCTTCCCAAAAATGTAAAATTCTTTATGAAACTTCAATTTTTGGCCCCATGATTTTTATAGACCCAACACCTTAATAATTAATTTCTTTGATTCTTCTTCGATCTAACAAATATTCCCCTTGAAACATGAAAGAGATAAATTGTTGATGATGTTTATTCCATGAAAGTGTAATTTCTTCCATGAAAATCTCTTGAACCGATCTAATTACAGGAAGAATAAATCCTTTACTCGTCGTCCCCTTAGTCGGCGCCAAAATGTAGTTGCAGGATTTCCCACAACACACCCCTTGTAATATCTTGATAATAATCTCTTGATCTAAGCTAATTTGATATTTAAAATTCTAAACATTGTAAATAGACACACGGATTTTTACATGGTTCGATCAATTTGATCTACATCCATGATTCTCTACTATGATTGTTAAAGTTTACATTTGATTTTACATTTGATAATCTCCATTAATGGAGTTCTAAATCTAATTTTGGGGAAGAAGATGATAAAGAAAAATATCATTTCTCTCTCTAAAAATATCTCTGAAAAATCTTTTCTCTCCTCAAGACTCTCTCCACTCTAAAAAATACATCCTCCTTTTCTGGACTTACTTGAACCCTTTATATAGGAAATTACATAGTGGGTGACAGCTAAGTTTTCCCCTTCTTTCGGATCTATTTTGCGATCTCATCGCGGTAATTACAATGTTAATATTCGCCAACTTTTGTAATCCTCGTGAAACAACACTCTTCTAATATGCCTCTTCAATCGTCAACTTCGTCATTCTTTGAATTATTTTGTGACGCTCGTGAAATGTTGTTGAAGATTTTTCGTAACGCTCACGAAGTGTCATTAATCTCTCGTGAATATAATTGTGGCGATATTCTGATCCTACATCTTGCCTCTTTTTTCTTGAATATTGCTTGAAAAGTAATTTTTAAGAAAAAATCTGTTGTTGTAGCAGTCTTTGATTTTTGTTGATGAAGGAATGAGCGAAAGAATATTGGACTTGAAAAGTATATACTTGCCTCTATTCTTTTGCGAAGTTCCATATCTTTGTTAAGTAAATAAGAAGTATTAACTCTTGAAGTGCTCGTGAAGTATGAAGTATCCCTGAAGAAATATAAGAAGTACTCATTCTTCAAAATATAAGAAGTATCCGTCCTTTAATGAAAATCATAAGTATTGCCTCTGTTCTTGTGAAATTATTCTTTGGATTTTTGGTGAAAATCCTAGTCCATTTTGGAAATGATTCTTGCGAGAAGATAAAGAACATAAAATGTTTTCTTGGTAATCCACAGTTTCCTCTGTTCTTTATCTATGAAGGAAGAATCCCTGAGAAAATGCTAAATGAACGAATTGCCTCTGCCTCATTTGATAAACTGATCATATTCTGCGAAATAATCATTTCTCCTGCGAAATTCTGGAATAGTCTGCAATATCTTTGAATTAGTCTGAAAATTTATGAATGTTTCTGCGAATTTCTGAACGTTTCTGCGAGATTCCGAAATAATGCTTTGAATAGTGTTGTCATGAATAGTGGAGATGAATAGTGGCGAGATTGTGAATAATGCTACGAGATTGTAGACATTCCTCTTGATAAATTCTGAATAATACTTCTGAGAAACTCTGAATAATATTTCTGAGAGATTCTGAATAGTACTTGCTATCTCTCTTGCGATGAACAAATCTTTCCTGCATTCTTACAAGAAAATAATTAATGTTTGAGATTATTCTATTGGTCTTATTTTGCCTTCCTAGTTAAAGGTCTTATTTCGCCAATTTTTCTTTCTGCGACAAAATCGCAGGACGTCTTTACATTTGCATGTATTGACCCATTGATCTTGCCTTATCTTTTCTCTCGAGGCTTTTTGGCCTGTTATGCTACAATATGACAAGTCTAAGTTCTCTTGCGAGATTAAAGTCTCATGACATTGCCGTCGTGCGATGAAATCGCAGGACGTCTTTACACTTTCATGTAAAAACCCATTGATCTCATCTTAACTTTTTCTCATTTGGATTTTTTCCTCTGTATAATTTATGCGACAATATGACAGGCCTAAATGATCTTGAGATCTTAGAGCCCCATGACATTGCCGTCTTTAGACACTTATCAGCTCCCTAATGGAGGGTGCCACCCTTATCTTCCCCCTGGTTGCCCCTTCAAGGAGGGCACATCGGCCATACAAGACTAGCTCCTCCCATCCAGATTTACCAACAACCAGTTGTTTTAGCAGCCTCTTGTCCTTTATGCCTATATGGATTATAGTTACAAGACTGCACCCTAAGTGGGGTTTTCTTCAGGCCAAGTGCATTGTAGCCAAGACTTACCAAAGATGGCCAGGGTAGGTTCGTCCGTCCCGGGAACCCTTGGCTAAACCGTGTACCTCGGCGCCTTGGTCATACTCTGCACTTCTTGGAAGAGATTCTCAGTCGTCCAACCAGGGTATAACCTTATAAAGATGGAAATCCAAAATCTCTCTCACGGATAGGTTTTCTTTAACCCCAACATCTGCATGACTCAGGTTCCAGCAGCGGTATAACCTTATCGCTGAATCATGTAAAGAGATACCCCCCTTATAACGTGCTTGTAGGTCTTACATTTTCCTCTTACGAAATTGTATTCGCGAACTAGGGTGCACGCCATAAAGGTTTGTCCCATTCTTATGTCTCTGCGAAATTATATTCGCGTTTCTTCATTCTTTCATTTCTGTCAATTCTTTGTATAATCTTGACTAATCTCGCGATCACGCTCGCAGCTCTGATAAAAATTTGTTTTGCTCATTTCTGTGAGTTGAAATATTCTTTAAAATCTTTTGAAATTTTAGAAATATTCTTTGAAATATTGCGATTTTATCACATTTGTTAAACCAAAAATCTCTTTCTGTAAAAGAAATATTCTAGAGAAATCTTTGAAATCTTCTTTGAAATCTTGCGATTGTATCACATATTTTGGAAATTTGAAATCTTAGAAATTTTGGCGATAATTTCGTTTTCTGTAACCTTAGAAAATTTTGAAATTTTTTGCGATAATTTCATTTTCTGTAATCTTTTGAAATCTTTGAAATTTTTTGTGATCTTCGAAAATTTAGAATTTTTTTGCGATCTTTGATAATTTTTGCGATGATCTCAATCAAATAAAAAAATCTTTGAAATATTTTGAAATCTTAGAAATTTTAGAAATCTTGCGATTATACCGTTTTTGGTAAATTGAATCAAAAGTTTTTTGAATTTTTTTGAAATATTATAAATTTTAGAAATGTTCTTTGAAATCTGGCGATAATATAAACCAAAAATTTTCATTTTCCGTAAGTAAAATATTCAAGGAAGTGGTACTTAGCTTTTTGGCGATTCTCTGTGGTTGCCGTCTCTCGTGATGTATTTGAGTTGCTTGTGAAATGAGAAGAAATGATAAATAAACTCTTGATCTGCCTCTTGCATCATACCAATTGTTCTAATCCTTCTCTTGTGAAATTAACTTGCAAAATAATCAAATATCTGACGAAGTAATGAGATACCAAATTCCTGCCTCTGACCAACTTGGCGGAGTAATGAAATAATCCTCTCGTGGAAAATAGATGTACCATGCCAAAACTAGACTTCATTTTATCACTAACTAATTCCTTGCGTGAAAATGCTTGGTTTTCTTTAGTGGGCTTGGACGGACTTGTCTTGAATGTTTCTTATCTCTTCCTTGCTGATATTAGAATTAGTTCTTACGCAATGAATTAATTTTTCCAAAATCCGTGGTGTAAGAATTAATGAATGGACGTATTGTCACAGAAAAATATTTGCGGTGTGACTCGCAAAGGCTATGCTTGGCGATTTTGTCTTCTTCATAAATTTGTCTTCCTCGCATGTTTGTTCACTTCGTTCATCTTTGTGCTTTTTGGAACTATTCTAGCTGCCGTATCTCCTACATTTCTCTTGTATCTTTTGCGAGCTGCTGGGGAAATGAATCATCTTACATTTCTCTTTTATCTTTTGCGTGCTGCTGGGGAAATTACTACGCATACTTAGTCAAATAATTATACTAGAACTTCACGTAAAAAGTTTGTGTGTAGTTTGCTTTCGCCTAAGAATTAATCTGGAACATTCCTTCGCATGTTATCAAACAACTAGATGAAGTTCATTCGCCTTTGTTTCACTTCCTCGCAAAATTTTTGCTACCGTGTACTTGTTTCGCAGAATTCCTTCCTCGTTTCTTCTCTTCGTCACAGGTGTTTTATTCCTTCACAAATGTAATTTTTTTTTTTATTTGGATGTTTACATTTTATGTAATGTGGGCCATCGTGAACATCTTTCACGTTGAAATTTTTGGTGAGGCAAAGAAAACTGCAACTTATCACACAAAAGACAAAAATGAAACGTTAGATGTCACATAATTAATTGTAATAAAGTGTTAAAAGCATTAGATGAGTTAGGAGTGTTAGGACCACATTGCGATATCAATTTCAACGAAGTAATTATTCAGCTGTATGGGAACTAAAGTAAATGTTCCACATTGCGAGAATTAAAGTAATATCTAGCTAACCACGAACTAAAGTCTTTTGGTGGTCCATATTCAGCTGTATTGCTCGTGATATCTATAGTAATATTTATCTAAAGTCTCTTGGTGTAGGAACTAAAGTAATTAATTGTTTGATACTGGCGATAGTTATTCCTTAATATCCCACGAGTTGCTCGTGACTTCTGCTCCTTTGTTCTTTGAATTGCTTCACGTAAACAATGATTTGATAAGTCTCTCTTCGTTGTTGGATTGGGTTTTCTTCATGCACTATCGCCAGTATATTATTTTCTCGCTGTTTTTGCACTATTGCCAGTTTATTATTTTGTTCGTCCTTAAAATGACATGCACTAGCTTACTATGTTTTTGATTTTACTATTTTGCTGCTCGCTATTTTCTCGCTGTTTATTTGCTCGCCAGTTTACATTTTCTCACTGTTTTTGCACTATCGTTGTTTTTGCACTATCTAGTACGTAATTTTCACTCGCGTCTTCTTTTTGCAGTTCGTAATGGCTGTTCCAAAGTGACATGCTGCTCGTCAATAATTTGCGTCAACACTACACCCTTTCGCTTTGCTTGCCAGTATATAAATCATACAAAAGTTGTTATCTTCGCTGGAGTATTGTAGATGCTATTTCACCGTTTCACTGCCGGTTTGACATTAATGCCTCCCTTCGTTATCGTACCAAACTAATTTTACCAATTTAATGAATTCATCTTCTAATCCCTTCTGTTGCTTCGCAGATAATAATTGTTTAACATTTTTATGAATTGGACTACTCATCTCTTCTTGCGAAGAACACACTTTTGAGAAGTTTTTTGACGATTCAACTTCTTTCTCCTTGTTATTGGATTTCTCTGAATTTTTGATGAACTTTTGATGTTGTTTGTTGTAGATGGAGTTTTGGTGAAACTTCCCTATTTGTTCTCATATCTTAAAGATCCAGAAAAGAAAACTGCTTATCGTAGTTATCTTTACCAAATTTCTCTTGAATCAACCAGTCGACCCTGTCCTTGAATGTAAAATTCTTCCCAAAAATGTAAAATTCTTTCTGAAACTTCAATTTTTCCCCCCATGATTTTTATAGACCCAACACCTTAATAATTAATTTCTTTGATTCTTCTTCGATCTAACAAATATTCCCCTTGAAACATGAAAGAGATAAATTGTTGATGATGTTTATTCCCTGAAAGTGTAATTTCTTCCATGAAAATCTCTTGAACCGATCTAATTACAGGAAGAATAAATCCTTTACTCGTCGTCCCCTTAGTCGGCGCCAAAATGTAGTTGCAGGATTTCCCACAGCACACCCCTTGTAATATTTTGATAATAATCTCTTGATCTAAGCTAATTTGATATTTAAAATTCTAAACATTGTAAATAGACACACGGATTTTTACATGGTTCGATCAATTTGATCTACATCCATGATTCTCTACTATGATTGTTAAAGTTTACATTTGATTTTACATTTGATAATCTCCATTAATGGAGTTCTAAATCTAATTTTGGGGAAGAAGATGATAAAGAAAAATATCTTTTCTCTCTCTAAAAATCTCTCTGAAAAATCTTTCTCTCTCCTCAAGACTCTCTCCACTCTAAAAAATACATCCTCCTTTTCTGGACTTACTTGAACCCTTTATATAGGAAATTACATAGTGGGTGACAGCTAAGTTTTCCCCTTCTTTCGGATCTATTTTGCGATCTCATCGCGGTAATTACAATGTTAATATTCGCCAACTTTTGTAATCCTCGTGAAACAACACTCTTCTAATATGCCTCTTCAATCGTCAACTTCGTCATTCTTTGAATTATTTTGTGACGCTCGTGAAATGTTGTTGAAGATTTTTCAGTAACGCTCACAGAAGTGTCATTAATCTCTCGTGAATATAATTGTGGCGATATTCTGATCCTACATCTTGCCTCTTTTTTCTTGAATATTGCTTGAAAAGTAATTTTTAAGAAAAAATCTGTTGTTGTAGCAGTCTTTGATTTTTGTTGATGAAGGAATGAGCGAAAGAATATTGGACTTGAAAAGTATATACTTGCCTCTATTCTTTTGCGAAGTTCCATATCTTTGTTAAGTAAATAAGAAGTATTAACTCTTGAAGTGCTCGTGAAGTATGAAGTATCCCTGAAGAAATATAAGAAGTACTCATTCTTCAAAATATAAGAAGTATCCGTCCTTTAATGAAAATCATAAGTATTGCCTCTGTTCTTGTGAAATTATTACTGGATTTTTGGTGAAAATCCTAGTCCATTTTGGAAATGATTCTTGCGAGAAGATAAAGAACATAAAATGTTTTCTTGGTAATCCACAGTTTCCTCTGTTCTTTATCTATGAAGGAAGAATCCCTGAGAAAATGCTAAATGAACGAATTGCCTCTGCCTCATTTGATAAAATGATCATATTCTGCGAAATAATCATTTCTCCTGCGAAATTCTCGGGAATAGTCTCGCAATATCTCTGAATTAGTCTGAAAATTTATGAATGTTTCTGCGAGATTCCGAAATAATGCTTTGAATAGTGTTGTCATGAATAGTGGCGAGATTGTGAATAATGCTACGAGATTGTAGACATTCCTCTTGATAAATTCTGAATAATACTTCTGAGAAACTCTGAATAATATTTCTGAGAGATTCGAATAGTACTTGCTATCTCTCTTGCGATGAACAAATCTTTCCTGCATTCTTACAAGAAAATAATTAATGTTTGAGATTATTCTATTGGTCTTATTTTGCCTTCCTAGTTAAAGGTCTTATTTCGCCAATTTTTCTTTCTGCGACAAAATCGTAGGACGTCTTTACATTTGCATGTATTGACCCATTGATCTTGCCTTATCTTTTCTCTCGAGGCTTTTTGACCTGTTATGCGACAATATGACAAGTCTAAGTTCTCTTGCGAGATTAAAGTCTCATGACATTGCCGTCGTGCGATGAAATCGCAGGACGTCTTTACACTTTCATGTAAAAACCCATTGATCTCATCTTAACTTTTTCTCATTTGGCTTTTTTCCTCTGTATAATTTATGCGACAATATGACAGGCCTAAATGATCTTGAGATCTTAGAGCCCCATGACATTGCCGTCTTTAGACACTTATCAGCTCCCTAATGGAGGGTGCCACCCTTATCTTCACCCTGGTTTCCCCTTCAAGGAGGGCACATCGGCCATACAAGACTATCTCCTCCCATCCAGATTTACCAACAACCAGTTGTTTTCGCAGCCTCTTGTCCTTTATGCCTATATGGATTATAGTTACAAGACTGCACCCTAAGTGGGGTTTTCTTCAGGCCAAGTGCATTGTAGCCAAGACTTACCAAAGATGGCCAGGGTAGGTTCGTCCGTCCCGGGCACCCTTGGCTAAACCGTGTACCTCGGCGCCTTGGTCATACTCTGCACTTCTTGGAAGAGATTCTCGGTCGTCCAACCAGGGTATAACCTTATAAAGATGGAAATCCAAGATCTCTCTCCCGGATAGGTTTTCTTTAACCCCAACATCTGCATGACTCAGGTTCTAGCAGCGGTATAACCTTATCGCTGAATCATGTAAAGAGATACCCCCCGTTATAACGTGCTTGTAGGTCTTACATTTGCCTCTTACGAAATTGTATTCGCGAACTAGGGTGCACGCCATAAAGGTTTGTCCCATTCTTATGTCTCTGCGAAATTATATTCGCGTTTCTCGCGATATTTTCGCGTTTCTTCATTCTTTCATTTCTGTCAATTCTTTATATAATCTTGAATAATCTCGCGATCACGCTCGCAAATCTGATAAAAATTTGTTTTGCTCATTTCTGTGAGTTGAAATATTCTTTAAAATCTTTTGAAATTTTAGAAATATTCTTTGAAATCTTGCGATTTTATCACATTTGTTAAACCAAAAATCTCTTTCTGTAAAAGAAATATTCTAGAGAAATCTTTGAAATCTTCTTTGAAATCTTGCGATTGTATCACATATTTTGGAAATTTGAAATCTTAGAAATTTTGGCGATAATTTCGTTTTCTGTAACCTTAGAAAATTTTGAAATTTTTTGCGATAATTCCATTTTCTGTAATCTTTTGAAGTCTTTGAAAAAATTTGTGATCTTCGAAAATTTAGAAATTTTTTGCGATCTTTGATAATTTTTGCGATGATCTCAATCAAATAAATAAAAAAATCTTTGAAATATTTTGAAATCTTAGAAATTTTAGAAATCTTGCGATTATACCGTTTTTGGTAAATTGAATCAAAAGTTTTTTGAATTTTTTTGAAATATTATAAATTTTAGAAATGTTCTTTGAAATCTGGCGATAATATAAACCAAAAATTTTCATTTTCCGTAAGTAAAATATTCAAGGAAGTGGTACTTAGATTTTTGGCGATTCTCTGTGGTTGCCGTCTCTCGTGATGTATTTGAGTTGCTTGTGAAATGAGAAGAAATGATAAATAAACTCTTGATCTGCCTCTTGCATCATACCAATTGTCCTAATCCTTCTCTTGCGAAATTAACTTGCAAAATAATCAAATATCTGACGAAGTAATGAGATACCAAATTCCAGCCTCTGAACAACTTGGCGGAGTAATGAAATAATCCTCTCGTGGAAAATAGATGTACCATGCCAAAACTAGACTTCATTTTATCACTAACTAATTCCTTGCGTGAAAATGCTTGGTTTTCTTTAGTGGGCTTGGACGGACTTGTCTTGAATGTTTCTTATCTCTTCCTTGCTGATATTAGAATTAGTTCTTACGCAATGAATTAATTTTTCCAAAATCCGTGGTGTAAGAATTAATGAATGGACGTATTGTCACAGAAAAATATTTGCGGTGTGACTCGCAAAGGCTATGCTTGGCGATTTTGTCTTCTTCATAAATTTGTCTTCCTCGCGGGTTTGTTCACTTCGTTCATCTTTGTGCTTTTTGGCACTATTCTAGCTGCCGTATCTCCTACATTTCTCTTGTATCTTTTGCGAGCTGCTGGGGAAATGAATCATCTTACATTTCTCTTTTATCTTTTGCGTGCTGCTGGGGAAATTACTACGCATACTTAGTCAAATAATTATACTAGAACTTCACGTAAAAAGTTTGTGTGTAGTTTGCCTTCGCCTAAGAATTAATCTGGCACATTCCTTCGCATGTTATCAAACAACTAGATGAAGTTCATTCGCCATTGTTTCACTTCCTCGCAAAATTTTTGCTACCGTGTACTTGCTTCGCAGAATTCCTTCCTCGTTTCTTCTCTTCGTCACAGGTGTTTTATTCCTTCACAAATGTATATTTTTTTTTTATTTGGATGTTTACATTTTATGTAATGTGGGCCATCGTGAACATCTTTCACGTTGAAATTTTGGGTGAGGCAAAGAAAACTGCAACTTATCACACAAAAGACAAAAATGAAACGTTAGATGTCACATAATTAATTGTAATAAAGTGTTAAAAGCATTAGATGAGTTAGGAGTGTTAGGACCACATTGCGATATCAATTTCAACGAAGTAATTATTCATCTATATGGGAACTAAAGTAAATGTTCCACATTGCGAGAACTAAAGTAATATCTAGCTAACCACGAACTAAAGTCTTTTGGTGGTCCATATTCAGCTGTATTGCTCGTGATATCTATAGTAATATTTAGCTAAAGTCTCTTGGTGTAGGAACTAAAGTAATTAATTGTTTGATACTGGCGATAGTTATTCCTTAATATCCCACGAGTTGCTCGTGACTTTTGCTCCTTTGTTCTTTGAATTGCTTCACGTAAACAATGATTTGATAAGTCTCTCTTCGTTGTTGGATTGGGTTTTCTTCATGCACTATCGCCAGTATATTATTTTCTCGCTGTTTTTGCACTATTGCCAGTTTATTATTTTGTTCGTCCTTAAAATGACATGCACTAGTTTACTATGTTTTTGATTTTACTATTTTGCTGCTCGCTGTTTATTTGCTCGCCAGTTTACATTTTCTCACTGTTTTTGCACTATCGTTGTTTTTGCACTATCTAGTATGTAATTTTCACTCGCGTCTTCTTTTTGCAGTTCGTAATGGCTGTTCCCAAGTGACATGCTGCTTGTCAATAATTTGCGTCAACACTACACCCTTTCGCTTTGCTTGCCAGTACATAAATCATACAAAAGTTGTTATCTTCGCTGGAGTATTGTAGATGCTATTTCACCGTTTCACTGCCGGTTTGACATTAATGCCTCCCTTCGTTATCGTACCAAACTAATTTTACCAATTTAATGAATTCATCTTCTTATCCCTTCTGTTGCTTCGCAGATAATAATTGTTTAACATTTTTATGAATTGGACTACTCATCTCTTCTTGCGAAGAACACACTTTTGAGAAGTTTTTTGACGATTCAACTTCTTTCTCCTTGTTATTGAATTTCTCTGAATTTTTGATGAACTTTTGATGTTGTTTGTTGTAGATGGAGTTTTGGTGAAACTTCCCTATTTGTTCTCATATCTTAAAGATCCAGAAAAGAAAACTGCCTATCGTAGTTATCTTTACCAAATTTCTCTTCAATCAACCAGTCGACCCTGTCCTTGAATGTAAAATTCTTCCCAAAAATGTAAAATTCTTTCTGAAACTTCAATTTTTGGCCCCCTGATTTTTATAGACCCAACACCTTAATAATTAATTTCTTTGATTCTTCTTCGATCTAACAAATATTCCCCTTGAAACATGAAAGAGATAAATTGTTGATGATGTTTATTCCCTGAAAGTGTAATTTCTTCCATGAAAATCTCTTGAACCGATCTAATTACAGGAAGAATAAATCCTTTACTCGTCGTCCCCTTAGTCGGCGCCAAAATGTAGTTGCAGGATTTCCCACAACACACCCCTTGTAATATCTTGATAATAATCTCTTGATCTAAGCTAATTTGATATTTAAAATTCTAAACATTGTAAATAGACACACGGATTTTTACATGGTTCGATCAATTTGATCTACATCCATGATTCTCTACTATGATTGTTAAAGTTTACATTTGATTTTACATTTGATAATCTCCATTAATGGAGTTCTAAATCTAATTTTGGGGAAGAAGATGATAAAGAAAAATATCTTTTCTCTCTCTAAAAATCTCTCTGAAAAATCTTTCTCTCTCCTCAAGACTCTCTCCACTCTAAAAAATACATCCTCCTTTTCTGGACTTACTTGAATCCTTTATATAGGAAATTACATAGTGGGTGACAGCTAAGTTTTCCCCTTCTTTCGGATCTATTTTTCGATCTCATCGCGGTAATTACAATGTTAATATTCGCCAACTTTTGTAATCCTCGTGAAACAACACTCTTCTAATATGCCTCTTCAATCGTCAACTTCGTCATTCTTTGAATTATTTTGTGACGCTCGTGAAATGTTGTTGAAGATTTTTCAGTAACGCTCACAAAAGTGTCATTAATATCTCGTGAATATAATTGTGGCGATATTCTGATCCTACAGGTGAAAGGATGAATCTTATTACTTTGACGTGTTACAAAGGTGTTGCTCTCCGTGGTATTTCCTTACAAGATGCACTTACTACTCACTTTTCTTCTTCTTAGTGTCTACTCGAGTTTCTCTCCTTTTCTATCCCAAAAATACAACTTACTTTTCTTGAATACAAGTCCCTCTATTTATAGGAGAAGTTCTATACAACGAAATTAAGGTGTTGGTCATGTTATATCTATTTAGCAGTTCTGTGATCGGGCCGGTTCACGTCGTCTCATGTGGCCGATGTATCCTGACTCCTCGCCTATCCTTCGTTCGGGTTGATCTCTTTAGATGCATTATTAACACGATGTCGCCTATCTTTTACTGTCGTCCTTACGGTTATCCGATGTAACCCGTTCTTTCTTATTCGTTTGACCATAGCTCCTCGTTTGACCCGCCACGCCTTATCTTGTCATCTTTATCAGGAGTCTGGTCAAGTCTTTTCCGACATTATTACGCCCGATCCACATGGCTCCTTAAATCTCGCGCTCGGTAATCTTCGCTCTGTACTTCGCGTCTCCTCGTATTTGGGTAAACCGGTTCTAGGATGTTGCCACCTGGATCTGTAGATAATTTACACCTACATATATTTATACATATATTTTCTGAATTCGTCCGGGAAAAGTTCATAAATATAATTATATACATGTAAGAAGATAAGCATGGGCACTCATTTGCTTTTAATGGCCCTACTTGTTTACAGAATAAAGGCACATAAATATAGAATTTTACGGTTTTCGCCCTAAGTTAAAAACCACCATCAACATTAGGTCCCATTCTTAGAATGTAACAATGACATTTTGTTGTGTGGTATGCATTATATGGTGACAGACGAAAAATAAAATTCATAAGATAAAGTAAGAAGATGTTAACAGGAAGAGAGCAACCGGCTTGGGCCCTGAACAGGACATGACCAATGAAGCGCTGATGCAAGTAGAAATCATCCTTCTAGCACGTTGATGCCGATAACACTAAAATGATGTGTTGAAGTAGTGGAGCCTCAAATGATGAGTATTGGGCCTTGAATATAAAGACGAGTGTTGAGGCGGTGGAGCCGTTAGCACTATGATGAATGTTGAGGCAGTAGAGCATGTTAACACATGTGAGTGTTGAGGAAGTTGTGTGTCTCAACACTAAGATGAAGATGTGTTGAGGCAGTGAAGCATGATAATACATTGGTGAGGGTTGAGGAGGTTGTGTGTTTTGAAGAAGTTGTACATCTCAACACTAGGATGAAGATGTTTTGAGGCAGTGAAGCCTGACAACAAGTGGTGAGTGTTGAGGAAGTAGTACATATCAACACTGGGATGAAGATGTGTTGATGCAGTGAATACTAACAACACATGTGAGTGTTGAGGAGGTAGTACATCTCAACACTAAGATGAAGATGTGTTGACACAGTGAAGCCTGAAAACACAGTGGCGAGTGTTGAGGAAGTAATACGTCTCAACACTAGGATGAAGATGTGTTGAGGCAATGAAGGATGACAACACATGTGAGTGTTGAGGAGGTTGTGCATATCAACACTAGTATGAATATGTGTTAAGGTAGTAAATCCTGACAACACTGGTGAGTATTGAGGAGGTTGTGCGTCTCAACACAAAGATGAAGATGTGTTGAAGCAGTGAATCCTGAAAACACAGTAGTGAGTGTTGAGAAAGTCGCACGTCTCAACACAAGGATGAAGATGTGTTGAGGCAGTGAATTCTGAAAACACAGGTGAGTGTTGAGAAGGTTGTGCGTCTCAACACTAAGATGAAGATGTGTTGAGGCATTGAATCCTGACAACACAATAGTGAGTGTTGATGAGGTTGTGCGTATCAACACTAGGATGAAGATGTGTTGAGACAGTGAATCCTGACAACATAGGTGAGTGTTGAGGAGGTTATGCGCCTCAACACTAGGATGAAGATATGTTAAGGCAGTAAATCCTGACAACATATGTGAGTGTTTAGGAGGTTGTGTGTCTTAAAAATAGGATGAAGATGTGTTGAGAGATTGAAACCTGACAACACAGGTGAGTGTTGAGGAGTTTGTGTGTCTCAACACTAGGATGAAGATGTGTTGAGGCAGTGAATCCTGACAACACTGGTGAGTGTTTAGGATGTTGTGCGTCTCAACACCAGGATGAAAATGTGTTGAGGCAGTGAACCCTGACAACACGGGTGAGCGTTGAGGAGGTTGTGTATCTCAACACTAGGATATTTCGAATTTGAGCACTGATATAAAGTACAAGTTCAAAGAATTCATCCATAGAAGTTCCGCTGCTTGAAGCAAGTTCAATATTGTTGAGTCTAAATATTAATAAAAGAAAAGAATCTATGGAATTCTGCCGTGGCATAATTGTATCTTAATTACATTTTCAATATTGCTCTATACTGGTGACCATCCATCCAGGAGCTTTGTTATTCAAGAACAAGGTCAAGAAAGCTGGCGTCGCAACAGTATGTTCTGAATATTCTGTATAGCCAGATGACATTTGAGAGGAATCATATAGAGCACCAGTGTCATTTTGAGGACATAGCCGCTCTATACTAGTGGGTGATCCATCTAGGAGCTTGAGATTTATTGTGTAAAATTATATAACCTCCGGGAGTATTGCAGCATGCACCAGCACTATTCTGATAGTTATATACGTATGTAGATACTGTGTTATACAATAATCATATTGTCCCTACATAATCTATTAAAGATTCGGCCTGGGAAAACTCTAATGTTTATAGTAGATGCATATGCTTCATATAGAGGCTATGGGATCGGCTTAGGATGCCTATAGCTATTAGTTAAGTTATTAGCCTAAATTCTTTGTAGATTTAAAAATATTTATAGATAATATATATATATATTCAATATAGAGGTGCAGGTAGACTTACTTATTTTATTGCAGTAATAGGAACCAACAAGACAATCATCATACACTGACAGAGCTAGTATTGTTCCTTGGAGTTAGTAGGGGTAGGACATGCATCGAGTGACAACATCAGCATAAGGTGATAGCTGAGGTAACATGAGAAGCTGGTGATAGACCCGATAGCTTCCTTGATGTAGACTGAAGCCTATAAGACTCATCAGGCTTCCTTAACGTCGGCAGACACGCACACTTATGGTACATTGGAAGTAAGCAAGATTAATATTATCGGTAGCTGGGGATGATAGTGTCTGGTGGTGGTATGCATCGTACGAGTTCAGGCGAAAAAGACCATGTCACCATCTAAGTGTATTTACCATCGGGCCCACTTCAATTAATAGCTTCCGTCTATCTAAGAGTCGAGCATACTCTCACCATCTTCTTTAATATCGATGGTGGTCTCAAAATAATAATATAGACGTCATCATCAATAGGAGTAGTCAGCCTCAATGCTGGTAGAAGAGCTTATGATAACTTCATGGAAGGAATTGAAAAGAGGGGGGGAGTCCCTTTCCCACGAGTATCCACGAAGCTTTCAACTTGGTAGATGTTGTTGTTGGTACTGGAGGAAAGATAAATAGAAGGAATCCAAGTAATTTCCTGAGGGCTTCGGCTGAAGACTTCATTAATATTAGGCCTATTCCTATGCACATGCCAAACTCATGTATTTGGCATATATGCACCCACTATGGGTATACCAAACTGCCAAACTCATATGCCAATATGTTATTTCTGGCATATAGGCATACACGACAGAGTTTCTATCGAGCGATAGAGTCTTCGTCGCTCGATGGTCATGTAATCGCTCGATGGTCTTCAAATCGCTAGCGACAGTCAATCTATCGCTTGCTAATATGATAATCGCTCATCCGATCTTAATCTAACGGCTACAATTTCCCACCTCTATAAATACCTGATTTTAATCTCATTTCAACTCACACCAGAATTTCTCAATCTCTCAAGAATTTCTTAATCTAGAGAGCATGGCTGATAATATTAATCTGGCTGAGTGCATGGAAAACCATCGTATTATCCAAAATCGAAGAGCCACTTGTCATGCAATTATAGACAGTGAAACTAGGAGAAGTCAAATTAGGAGACATCAAGTGAGGCAAAACCTAAAATTCAAAACTGCGGAAGATGAATGTATTTGCAGGAATTATATTGATATTACAATGGAGCCAGTATTTTATCCCGAACTATTGTGGGAAAGGATTTTTGTTAAATTTCAAGAACAAACAATGAACCTACGCGGTAGTAGTGTTTCAGATTTGGTTCGGCGCTTTGGTATAATTAGGCAGGAAGTTACTAGGTATGTTGTTTTACTTCAGCGAGAAGGTCCAACCTTGAGAAGTGGTGAAACCATGATGGAATTTAAGGAAAGGTGTCGTGTGGAATATCGTCGCATCTACGGGAACAAATTTCATTTTGAAAGTTGTTTCGAGATTTTAAGATATTGTCCAAGATTTATGTTGTAATTTCTCAATTGTACACTTTTAAAGTATTAATATTTTTAAGTTTTTTAATACTTTTAATGAAATGTAAATATTAATTTAAAAGATAGTTTCCATTAATATAAAAAAACAAAATTACATTTCACATATCAACTAAAAGAAAACATTTAAACTACTCATTTCCTTGTCCGTTTCCTTGTCCATTTCCTCCCGGACCAAAGATTCAATTGCCTGCATTTTCTGGATCCATAGAGTTGTTCAACAAATTAGTTATGGTGCCGGTCTGAGACTCAGTTGGTTGTTGAGTCTCATCAGAGTCACCATAACCTTGAAAAGCAATGGGAGTACGGGGTATGGGAACATTATACAAATCTTGAAATACATGTGATTGATATTGTTGCTGGAATGGTTGAAATGCTGATGAGGTTGAGGCAATTGGGGTATATAGATTCGTTTGCCTAACTACTTCCATGTTCACACCACCACCTGGAGTCAGTATGTCAGGCTGCAAATGACTAAACATACGTGTAGGAGTTGTATCCATGCCAATGTTTTCTTCAACACCATGTACTGCTTGACTTTCTAACACCATGTTTGGGGTTGAACTTTCTGGTACCTCCTCCATATGACGACGTCTCAATCTTCTTTCACCACTTTGCTGACTTCCATGAATTTGCTGACTGCGACGACTTTGCTGACTGCGACCACTTTGCTGACTGCGACCACTTTGCTGACTTCGACCACTTTTCTGACTTCCACTTGGACTCAATCCTCTACCAGTTCTAACACCAGGACTCATTTCTCTACCAGCTCCAACACTGGGATTCATCTCAAACATCATGTTTTCCCTCAAACTTTGCATCTGTTCCAAGTGCATATCTGAATTCCCTAAACAAGAGCCTCATAATCGTTACACCGGGTATGATACTCCAACTCTGTAGCATTGACCCCGAGGTATGGATAAGTTCGAGTAGGTGCACTTGAAACAATTGGATAAGTAACAATCTCTCCAGATGTGCTGGATATAGTCTTTACTTCCCAAGAAAATGGTGGCATGTATGACGATGAACTTTGAGAAGGATATGCAAATACGTCACCGATCTCTGGTGGAGGTTGGGAAGGAAGAAATTCATTATCAAGTGGCAACCTACCTAAAGATGTGAAATCCATCCGACCCAAACATTGCGGTTGCATGGAAATATTTAGATTGAAAATAATATTAAACCAAGATAGGTACTCATTTATGTCCATCGGCTCCTGGATAAATTCATCAGCTTCTTGCCAACGATGACCTTCCCTTATCAATTTGAAGTAAACGTCTGCTGAAACATCTATACTGGGATAAGGGTTGACAGCTATCACTGATCTCCCTTGCAATAGAAGAAGTTGTCTTTTACCATAATACCAAACACCCTTCTCAGAAATAGGGCTGTATAACACCATCCTTCTAAGGCTTAACTCTACCATCGTCTGACCTTGTTCTTCTTGGAACTCAGGTACTGCTTCATATGGCTGTGAGATAAGGTTATGGATTGTTCTACTCAACTGCTAAATCTTATGAACAATAGCAGCATGTTGACCATCTTCAATCTGTGAAGCTTCCCAATTCTCAGAATCATACTTCCGTATGATCGAAAATACATTCGTATAATTCTTAAGACAAGGTTACGAAACACGGAAATATGTATACCACCAATACTGAAAATAATAACATTCAACAGGTTAATAATTTTTCCATATGAAAATGACAAATAAATACATAATGTGAAAAATATTGGTTCTTACCTCCAGAACTCCCCAAAAAGCATTAAAACTATCTTTATCACACGTCGAGTTATCACTTAGGGCAATGTAAATCTCTGATAAAATCGCAGTTCCCCAATCATATATTGGTGCTTGCTCTAAATCTTCTAATGCTTCGAGAAACCCAATTAACACTGCTGAGCTAGCATTTGGAAACAGACATTGGCCCAGTGTCCACAATAAAAACAGACGTTCTAGCTCCTCAAAATGCTCGGGGATCAAATATTAATCATCAACTTCCCTGTTTTCATTCATTCTTACAGCATAATGGTGGAAAAAACTTTTCAACCCAGACACCTTCAACCCATACGCTTTTATTTGTCTATGTGTAGGATTTCCTTGTAATTCAGTTGAGTATAAAGGAAGTCTTTCTTTCCATCTATCTTCTGATAACCACTTTTGTTTATTAAATGGAAGTAAGTTCCCTTGGCATGGAATTCCGGTTAACATGTATAAATCTATCGGTGTAACTCCTATTAACAATAATTATTCATAATTAGAATTTGTTGATTTTTATGAAACAAAACACATAATCTAAAAATTAAATTACTAGAAAAGACTGACTTACAGCATTCAAATTCCTTGAAAAGAACGTGTTTGTAGTCTTCCACCATCGTTCTAATATAACTTGAACACTTTGAGTCTTGTGGTTTCTAGGTTGTATTTGATATAGATGTCGCCAAGGATATATTCTCACTCTCTCTTGAATAGCAGGATGAAGTAATTGAAAAATTGTACGTAACTCAGTCCATCCACCTCTTAGATGTATAGAGTTACATCGCCCCTCATTATCAGAAAGGTGATTAGAGAATACACCTTCACCGGCTACTAGTTTAACATTATTAAACTCATAATTTGTATCCACAAAAAAACTTACTCCACTGCCTGGGGTACTAGTAGATACTTGCCCTTTTTTGTTTCTTTTTTTTCTCTCTCCATATCTGTTTAACATAATCTTTTTTTAGAACAAAAGTTTAAAGAAAATCAGTGGTTTTCAGAAGAAGAATTAAGAAGAGTTTAGAAGAAGTGGGAGTATAGTTGCGATATTTATAGGCGTCAGAAACTCGAACGGTGGCGATATTGATTATATCGACATCGATAGAGTGAATTTCGAGCGATATTGACAATATCGCTCGCTAGGGATTCGATCGCTCAGCGGTTTCTCCATAGTGGCGCAAATGGTTTGGCATGTGCATATGAATAGGCCTTATGATAAGTGGTGAAGCAAGCATCTGATATTAGGGTTTAGGCGCTTAGAAAAAATACGTGGATACCCAGTTCACAGTTCCAATATGAGATGTACAGGATGAGGCTATCTTTATTTCATAGGGTGGTGAGAGTGGCGCTAATGGGAGAAGTCTCGAGGCTTGCTTCATCATAAGTATTGATTTTAGAGATGGTTCTGACTTCCTTGTTATCAGTGATAGTCATAACTTCAAATTTTGTAAAGCATGTCCTTGGAATTAGATTATCGTTGCCCGAGTGGAGTAGGTAGCATGGGTGTAATACTCACTCTTGACATGATCAGAGAAGTTGAATACATGTAGGTAGTCAGGACCTTCTAGTTGTAATTGACAACTGTGTCAGGTAGGCATCAGTCCCAAAATAGCCATTACCGGACCTGAGGTGCTTTGTTTTGGTTGATATTCACGCGCTGGGTCTGAAGAATTAATTTGGATGAGAGTACGAGTTGAATCCGATGTTGACGAGGATCGTATGAGTTGTCGATCATGGAGCCATCCTCGCGTCTCTGTTGCGCTTCATAGATGGTTATGCACATCACTGGGCTTTGAAAATACGTATGCTTTCTTGAGTATGTTCACATATTTGGGCATATTGGAATGACAATGATAGCATGCATGCACTGACTAGCGTTTCTCTAGATTCAACATCTTTGAGTTGAGTAGTTATTGATGGTGGTTTTTAGCTTAGGGTTAAAATTATAAAACCTTACATCTGATGTGACGTCACTCTGTAAGGAAACAAAGCCATAAGTGTCCACCTCTTCACTGGCACATTAATTGAGCAACTCAATATTCCCTTATGAAATTTACCCAGAATGGTGCATGTAGCAACAATCCCAAATATTCTGTAAATTTTGGAACCTTGCCTATATTCACTTAATATAAGTTTATTTGAATGCTTTCTGTGCTATGTTCCCCGGCTGAACCCTTAATGTTGATATGGCATGACAATTTGTGTTCACTCGCAGCAGAGTAGCGCGAATTTCCAAGTATCAAGGATAAGGTCTTTGCATAAGGTATTCAATCAGAAAGCATGCTGCTCTCTAGAAATGCACTTAAAAAATAAAGCTATGGGTCAACATGTAGAATTCAATCAATTACCCTGACTGATTTGCAAAATTCATGGTTTTGAGATTTGCGCAGTATATCAGACATTGCTTGTCGAAATTAAGCATAGGAAAACTAGGTGATTAATCCGCCATGGATTAGTAGGTGCAAAATCCTACCCAAAATCATAAAACAAGGAGCCACGGAATGGGAGTAGCAATAAAGGGAGGTGTGGCCATGCCATAGGCCAGCCGGCGCCACTTGCAAGTGGCCACACCCACGCTGCCCAACCGTCCCCTTTCCATAGACCAATCAGGTCGCTTTAAACCCGCCACGACGCGTTGGAAGTGTGGCCATGCCCTCGCTTGATTCCCCCCTTTCCATCGACCAATCAGGTCGCTCTAAATGCGCCACACGCAATTAGAATGAGGCCGGGCCCATGTTGCTTGCCGGATCCATCTCCCTCGACCAATCAGGTAGCACTAAAGCCGCCATGCTCACACCAGAAATGTATCCATGCCCATGCTTGTCCGGCACCTCTCCTTCATACCAACCGATCAGGTCACTTTAAAATGCTCCATGAGCACTAGAGAGGTGGCCGCGCCTTATGTTTGGACACCCCCTTTTCTTGACCAATCAAATTGCTCCAAAATCGCCACCACACATAAAAGACCAAATTCACCCTGCCATGCCACCATACTAACTGGAAATCCAAACACACCTTTCCACAACAACGTATTAACCGGCATTCCAACATACCACTCTGCCGCAGCAACGTGCCAATGCGCCAAAAATGACGCCATTATGTGCTAATCCACTTTCTATTCGGGGCCAATGCCATAACGGACTCCAATTAGGGTTTCATGATCGAAATAAGACTTTTGCTTCAGTAGCATAAGCCGAAACCCTAATTTTTGGCCATCGTCCACAACATGGCACGAATCACTTTTAGCCTTGGCCATGCCGTCAAGCCCTAACTTTAGCCACGACGCCAAATCTTAGCCTTGGCCATGCCGCCAATCTCTAGCTTTGTCCACGACGCAAAATCCTAACCTTGTCCATGTCACTAAGCCCTAACTTTGTCCACGACGCCTAATCCTAATCTTGGCCATGCCTCCAAGCCCTAGCTTTGGCCACGATGCCAAATCCTAACCTTGGCCATGCCGCCAAGCCCTAACTTTGTCCACATTGCCAAATCCTTACCCTGGCCATGCCGCCAAGCCATAACTTGGGCCACGACGCCAAATCCTAGCCTTGGTCATGCCGCCAAGCCCTAACTTTGGACGCGGAGCCAAATCCTAGCTTTGGCCATGTTTCAACGCCACAGACGCGGCTTTGCCACCATGCCATAGGTACATACCACTACGCCGTGGCTATGTCGTTAACAGGTGCCAACAGAATGTGGCTATAATCAATGGCCACCTTCTCTCCTGAATTACAATCTCAGCCATCCAAGTTCGCTACCAAACTGACAAGTTTTAGGCGACCATTCGCCTAAATCTAGTGGCCATGGTTACGCCAGGCGCTAGTTGCACCATCGTGCCACTGGCATGCACGAGCCATGCCAGCCATGCTACATTACCACTAGTGTACACCAAAACGTCCCTGTGCCATTATCAGGAGCCAAAATAAGGTAGCTATAATCAACGGCTACCCTCCTTCATGAGACGGGATCTCAGCTATCGAAGTTCTCCACCGAACTGACAAACCTATGGAAATTTTTAGGCAACCAGCCAAAATGAAGCCTAATAACATCACATGCTATTTTCCTGCGGTAAGTCCCTTGACTTTGACTAGCCACAAGTAGCAAAGTGCTACATGTTTTCCACGAAAACACTCGAGACATCAAATATGTCACAAACTGGGGGATGCTCATCAGGGTATTGGTCTGGCGGTTTACAACGTGCGGTATGCAATGCGCACGTTACAAGAAAGTGTCATGAAGCAGGATAATTAGTGGTGGTAAAAAGTAACGGTGTAAACGAATTCACTTTCTTCATCATGGAAGCATAATGACTGACGGTTACACGTTACTCTATTTTTTTCCACCACTCAATCATTTCCACTTCCTACGAGACCAGGGTACGTTTCAATATGACTTGTATAAATAGGCTTTACCTATTTTCACCAAAGGACAAGCTTTTTGGTCGGCAACAATATAGTATCCAGAAATCACTAAGAACTGATAGCTTTTCCCCTTTGCAAGCCAGTTACACTTTTGATACAAGTCATAAAAACAAGCCACATCTTCAGAATCAACTATTCTGCTCTCAACACTCTCTGCGCTTCCCTCCCTAAGACCAACCCTTCTCCTTCACTTTGTGACCGAAACAAGCCTGGAACGTATATTTCTTGGTTTAGGCCAGGATTGGACATATTTATCTCTCGAATCAAATGCACTCCCGCGCAGTGCATTGTTTAGGGTTTAGATTCGTTTCTCATCCACACACCCAAAATTACCAAAATCCGCAGAAACAGTTTTCACCCACAAACAATTGACGACCATAGTGTGAGGTCAATCTCTCGGTTGCAATATTAATTTCCAGTTTCCAAATTTCATTTTCCAATCCCGATCTCAAGATGGTAGAACTCAGGTCTAGATCAGCAAGAAACCCTGAAAACACTAGTGGCGGGAAAATGTTGCTTCAGGTGTTACACCACCGATCACCAGAGCCAGAGACGCTGCCGCCACTCCCAATGTTTCTTCAAGTATGACACCTCCAACCATCACCAGAGCCGCTGCTACTCCACCATCAGGACGAGAAACTATGGGAGCTAGAGGAAGCCGATCTCACATTGCCATTTCTGATTTGATGGAAAGATAGGAGGTTCTCGCTAGAGCTCAGATGGACATGGCTTCGACTCAGAAAGAAGTGCTTATTTTCCACAAAACACTGACGGAGCGGCTACCACAAGAATCACGCCAACCAAAGAGAACGAGGAAAACCTTCAATACTCCTGGTGCCGATAACTCAGTAGGGCGCACCTTTGTAGATGAAGGGACCCGTTCAGGAGCTCCAGCGGAGAGGAATCAACCATCCAATTTTGTCACACGAGAAGATTTGGAATGACTTCTTCGAAACCGAGAAAAAATTATTCTTAGGACATGCATCAGCATCAACCCCCGTATCCTCCTGAAGTACAAAGAATTCCTCTTCCGAGAGGATACTCTTCTCCTCAATTCTCTCTGTATGATGGCACTGGTAATGCGCGTGAATATGCCTCTCGATTTTTGGAATCCTTGGGCGAGTACGAATAAAATCATGTTCTCTGTCTGAAAGAGTTTTCGAAGTCACTTACCGGAAGAGCATACATGTGGTACAACAACATTGCACCAAATAGCATATCCAACTGGGGTGACATGGTCATGACTTTCTACAAAAAGTACTTCTCTGTGTCTGAGAAAATTACCTTCTCGGATTTAGAAAGGATATTTCAACGAAACAATGAACATCCAAATGATTATGTCAAAAGATTCAGAATTCAAGCGCTAGATTGTCATGACCCAAATGTGACCGAACAACAATTAGTGGATTCTTGCATCAATGAAATGGTTTCCATCTACTGTGCCTTATTGGAGAATCTGCGATTCCAGACATTCTCTGAACTTCATGAGGCTACTAAACAATCGGTCACAACAGCACCAACATTGTTGGAAAGAACCAGGCCAGCTAAGGTTGAAGACGCATGCAAAACTCGGAGAAATAAACTTCTCATCAACAAACAATATAACACTAGCATATATACAATATAACACTAGCATATATGTGAGCGTGGTAAGTGAAAGTGGAAAAAGTAAGGCTCCAGTGGTAGAACAGTAATTCAAGCGCGCAATGCCCGTACATCAGGCGGCTCCACTGCGAAAGACCGCACCTAAGGCTCCTGTGCAACATCAAGAAACCGGAGAAAAGGCCTTAGATTTCCCGTTCCCAATCGAAGAAGTAATTGATAGAGTACGAATAAAATCATGTTTTCTGTCTGAAAGAGTTTTCGAAGTCATTTACCGGAAGAGCATACATGTGGTACGACAACATTGCACCAAATAGCATATCCAACTGGGGTGACATGGTCATGACTTTCTACAAAAAGTACTTCTCTGTGTCTGAGAAAATTACCTTCTCGGATTTAGAAAGGATATTTCAATGAAACAATGAACATCCAAATGATTATGTCAAAAGATTCAGAATTCAAGCGCTGGATTGTCATGACTTAAATGTGACCGAACAAAAATTAGTGGATTCTTGCATCAATGACATGGTTTCCATATACTGTGCCTTATTGGAGAATCTGCGATTCCAGACATTCTCTGAACTTCATGAGGCTGCTAAACAGTCGGTCACAACAGCACCAGCATTGTTGGAAAGAACCAGGCCAGCCAAGGTTGAAGACGCATGCGAAACTCGGAGAAATAAACTTCTCATCAACAAACAATATAACACTAGCATATATGTGAGCATGGTAAGTGAAAGTGGAAAAAGTAAGGCTCCAGCGGTAGAACAGTAATTCAAGCGTGCAATGCCCGTACATCAGGCGGCTCCACTGCGAAAGACCGCACCTAAGGCTCCTGCGCAACATCAAGAAACCGGAGAAAAGGCCTTAGATTTCCCGTTCCCAATCGAAGAAGTAATTGAAATATTGGAAGCATGTAACCAAGATGGCGCCATCAAGCTGCCTCCTATCAGGCGCCCATCAACTGAAGAGGAAATGGAAAACCTTAAGTATTGCCGCTACCACAGGTTTGTCCATCACCCGACCAGTGACTGCAATAAATTAAAACGTATCTTAAAAGAAAAGGTGGAGGCATGGGAACTTAAACTAGTCAATGAGGGAGTTCACAAGGATCCTCTTCCAGTCAGGAGTTGCACACTCTCCGGGGACTCTGTTCACAAAACTGTGCAATCCATGATACATCATGTATGCAAAATTCTCTATTTCTCCAAGGCCCAACGTCAAGATTTATTCACATCCCTTAATCACGTTGTGTTGGGCAAGCGCATTTTTCCTATTGAAGAAACCACATCAGAATCCCAAGCTCTCTCAGGAAGAAGTGTTGGAAAATGCAACTGGGGACTGCTGACCACGGTTTATCTGAGGGGCACCGAGTTTGATAGCACATTGATCGACGCGGCCTCTGACTTCAATATCATTACCGTGAAGACTCTGAGGGCTGCGATAATTTCAAAGCAGGAGGCTACTCTTTCCCCAATTATTGTCAAAAACTTGGAAGGAGAAGCAATAGACGCATATGGCTACATCATCCTTGAAATTAAGGTGGGAGATTCTCTAACACATTGCAAATTCCAAATTTTCAAAGAGCTCTCAGATTACGACATGATTCTGGGGCGTTCATGGGTACATGTCAATAAAGAGAAATTAGGAGTATCCCCTCTGCTGGTGTCGGTACCCGAAATAATTTCCAACGAGCCATCCAACCCTGAAGATCACATGTTTCCTTATCAACAACTTACCAAGGTAACTCGATTACCTGGAGAAATCCTATCGACGTTCATCCGAAGATTACGAACACAAGTAGGTCTTATTGAACAACCCTTTATGCACCCAGTCACTTCTCCTCTCGGTCATACATGGGGAATTGGTCTAGTTATCAACCCGGGTGTCATTAAGAGATGTGAATGGGATGCTGGGCCTTTCAAGTGCTTTGTCAAAAATTTAGAAGTTGCCTCAGTCAAATATAATGAGCTCAAAAACCAAGTGGTTGCATAACGCCCAAACCCGTTTCAAATTGAAGATATGGTAGTCAAGGCGACGCATTTCAGGTTGGAGATGTAATAGTAAAGCTAGCCGTTCAACCTGATTCGCCTAAAGAAAGAGAAGACGAGCCATACCTGGTGGCAGATGTTATCTTGGGTGGTTACTGCAAACTCATCAATGCCGACAAACTAGAAGGCGTGACAATTCACTCGCGATGGCTCAAGCCCTTCAATACCTAAAATGCTGTGCTACGTTTTCCTCCAGCGTTTTTCTTTAAGTATTTCCTTCAGTAATTTCCCTTTTCCCTGCAATATTTGTAATCTCTCCAAAATGATTGCACTGCCTGCATTCATAATTAGGGTTTCGATTTTAATCATGAAAAAGCGGGGGTCTAACAACCACACCCAATATTTTTCTTAGCAAACTGTATGGACAAACTCCAATATACTTTTATGAGAATCAACTAGACAGTCTGACTCAATCAATAGAAAAGTATATAAAAGAGTTTATATCTCTATCTCTTGATTTAAATCTTACTCAAGCAAACTGCGAGATACACGAGAGATAACTTGTATGGTACCAAAGACCAATATCCAAGTGTCAATCAATTTAAATCAACAACCAAAAGGTCAGATATTCTAATTGATTGAACAACGCACAACATGTATTATTTCAATTATATAACAAATATAACATGGAAAATAAATAACACAGACACCAGAATTTTGTTAACGAGGAAACCGCAAATGCAGAAAAACCCCGGGACCAAGTCCAGATTGAACATACATTGTATTAAGCCGCTACAAACACTAGCCTACTCCAAACTAACTTCGGTCTGGACTGTAGTTGAACCCAACCAATCTCACACTGATCCAAGGTACAATTATTCTCCTACGTACTTGATTCCCTTAGCTGATCTCACCCACAACTAAGACTTGCTACGACTCAAAGTCGAAGACTTTAATAAACAAACACTAAACCATTTTTCCGGATATCAACAAAATTTTGCAACAACTCTTACGCAGTTGCAAATTCGCAACTGATTCTGCAACAGCTTTTTGCAATTGCGAAATTTTGGGCCGTGTTGCAATTCGCAACGGCTGACCATACTACGTGTGCTGCCCAACCGTGTGCAAGGTAACACATGAATTGCAGGTGTGTGAACCAACCGTGTGCAAGGTAACAACTTAAAACCCTCATTCTATCTCATTCTCTCAATTCCATAAAAAACTTCCTCCCCCTCCTACTCGTACTCCTGAGATTTTGAACTTTCTTCTTCTTACAACTTAATCACTCTAGACGTGTGAATCATAACTTTATCAGGTTTTGCTTCCTCTTCATCTTTAACGAGATCCATCAACAACATCAATTCTTGAAGATATGTTTTGAATAGATGTAGAAGATTCGATGAAGATCATCAACAACATAAAACGAAGATTCATTGAAAAAAATGAATTAACGAGATCCATCAACAACATCAATTCTTGAAGATATGTTTTGAATAGATGAAGAAGATTCTATGAAGATCATCAACAACATAAAACGAAGATTCATTGAAAAAAAATGAATCGAAAGATGGGTATAATCTCTTCTTATAGTTTTAGTTAAATAATTAACTTATCCATCTTGAATTGAAGTTTCAGAAAAATAAATTTTTCTATGTAGGTAACCTAATAGCTTCGATTTCATGTCGTCTCTCTTTTCTGATTCATGGTCAGAGTTTAGATCAACATTAATCTCATCTTGATCTTGCTTATGAGGTAAAATTTTCGAAAAAAAATTAAATTTTTTTTCTAGGGTTCGTGATTGATTTTTTGTTTTAGAGTTTGCATCTACTCAAACTTGGTTTTTGGCTTTTAAAATTTTGTGTGTTTTTTGTCCTTAACTGAATAGAGTTAGCTCCGGCTTATATCACTAAAACAACGCTTTCATTAAGCAAATGTTTCAGCTCAATTCTGTAGAACTTAGTTGATGTTTAACCATAGAAGTTAGAACTACATAAAAACAAGCAATAATAAAAGAAATACTGGTTGATTGATTTTGTTTATGCAACAGTTGGAAGGTTATCGTCAATGGTATCTGGAACCTAACTGATGCTTGCAAAGACCTGTTGATTGAAGATGGTATTGATTTAGATGGTCTTCCTAATCCTCTTGGTGGTGCTGAGTGTGGAAACCAAATCTGTTGGGTAAGTTCACTGTAAGCTCTGCTAAATCTCTGATCCGTAGGCTAATCTTTTATGGAGAAGAGCTGTTCATCCTTCCTTGGCTGCTAGAAACTGGAAATCTTTCTTTAATCTTGTGCTACCCTTAATAAAGTTAAGAGTAGGTTCAAACTTCTGGTGGTTAACCGATGTTGTCTTTGTAATGTTGAAGAGGAGTCGCTTTTGCACATTTTATGGGATTGTAGGTTTGCTCAGCGAGCTTGGAGCTGGTTAGCTGAAATTTTTGGTTTGCCATCTCATCCTACTGACTGTTGCTTATAAACAGGCCAAGGGTTTTAGCCTTATGTTTAAAGACATTTGGTTGCTTGCAAATCTGGTGGTAAGGTCTGAGCTTTGGATGACTCGGAATAGTATTGTGAATGATAATGTTAAAATCAGCTGGGGTTTCTTTCAGAAAAACGTTTTTAACTAGGTTCATGAATTCTCTAGGAGGTTGAGGGGTCATATGTATAATTCAGTTCACGACTTGCGTGTGTTATCTTTTTTTAGAGTGTCGCATAGGCAAGCAGATGGCCGTAGAACAATATGATTCAATAACCAATTGTTTTTGATTTTCCTTTTGAATTGTTTTTGTATTTGGTTGTCTCACATGGTAGTATCTCAATACAATTTTCCATCTCAAATATACCCTGACTACCTTTGAAGTTAAAGCTACAGCATGAGACACTAATGCTTCTCTTTCTCAATGAGTGAATATTTATTGCATGGGTATGGTTGCTTTTTATTGTGTTCTTTTACTGTTATATGTCTAATAGTAAAGTTAGGTACTTGAACTTATTACAATAAACTGGTTGATGCTCTTCAGTGCAACCTTTCTAACTGAGATACAGGTTCATCTTTAGCACTTTTTCATCTGCTTGGTAAAATGATTATACTTCCACTAAGTATGAAAATAATATAACTTTCTTACTCTACTTTGTTTGTTATTTCAGATGATGGATTATGTTATTTTGATGTAGTTGATAGTGGTGCCATTGTGTATGTTCTTATTTTGGTGGATTTGATTGTAAATTTGGTAGCCTTACTTGGGAATTATGAACTTAAAGATAGGGATTATGGAGAACTCGATGAAGAATGCTGCAAGGATAGCTTAGGAGCTGATTTGTGCTTGGCCACTAGTGTTTGGAAAACACATCTGGGATTGTACACTCAGTTGACACTCATCCTTCGCGAAAGCATGCCTGTGTGGTAAGATGCCTTCTCCGCTTCTCTTAGTTCTTTGTAGTAACTTCATATGCTTTCTACCCTATATTTTTGCAAGATTAAAGGGTGTTCTTTAAGGCAATGCATCAGGCTTATGATGCCATCGTGCAGAAAAAGTGCATTGGGGTAAGTCTTTATTTACTGATCATTTCTCTGTTATTAAAAATCTTAGCCATTTAACTTCCTGCTCACTTAATCCTGTGATGTATTTTGAACCTTGGAAGAACATTATCCGTTTCTCCAGTTGCACTAATTGTTTTCTCAAACACACTAGTTCAGGCACGAATACCGATGAAAATGTCAAAGGAGGATCATGTCACTTAGGTATTTGTTTGTGTCAATTTTGTGTTTGAGCTACTTTCGCCACTTGAACAAGTTTACCTAGTAAGTGCTAAGTAGCATAATATGCATTACTAATTCGTCACTTAGGATTTTCAGGCACTCAATAGGATATAATCCAGGATAATTAGATCTGCGGTGCTGAACATAATCATTCACAATTAAATATAGTATGTCCAAATTTTCCAAGACTGAACCATATATTACTAATCTTGTTAGGTTTCCTTTTTTTTTCAACACATTTTGTAAGATGTCGTTGGATGTAATATTGGGTTACAAATTTATCCAGAATGTCAGGGATAATCAAAGTTACAAGTACGATGATTTTTGCAATATATTTCTTCTTTCTTGTGTATTGAGATTGCGGTAGGTTGTATTCTCTAACTTGGGTTTAGAAATGTAGTCGCCTGACCAAGAGATTGCTATGGTAGGTGGTATTCTCTAACTTAGGTTTAGAAATGTAGTCACTTGACCAAGAAATTCTAATTGAATTGACTCCAGCTTGCTAAGTAAGCTCCTTTGAGCTTTGATTATTCTTATTTATTTCCATTGCTGAATTAGGGATTGAAGTTATACTTTTCATTGAGAGGGCCTTAGCTTCAGCTGGAGGAGACTTGTAAGAATACCAGTCTCTTATCATTGTTTTTGTCAGAACCCTGAGGTGATGTGAACATGATTGTTAAAATTCCGACCATGCGCCCACGTTGCTTCTTCTGTAGTACTTTTCCATTAAGAATGCAAGAATAAACTTGAATATACCGAAACGGAAAGTCATGTACTTTGTACCTTCTACTTTATTATTTTTGTCGAGTTTGCTATGGAATGATTTTTACTTTATTAAAACTTATGAATAAGCCTTATTTGCCAGATAAGTAGGTTAGTAAGTGATTTTTATATGTTAAGTCCTGACAGACTTTTTTTTTACATTTGCAAAAATTTAGTAACGGGTCCGGCTAAAAATAGTCGTTCTAATTTATTTTTGGTTATAAACTTTGCAACTGCTACCTATTCGCAACAGCTGAAACAGTTGCAAAGTCAGGAAAAAAACAGTTGTTTGAACCGAAAACAATTGAGAAAAACCGCTATAGAGTTGTTGCGAAAAAATGCAACGCCACGATTCGCAACGGCCGGATGCTGTTGCAACTCCATTTTGCAACTGCAAGCGGCCGTTGCTAATCCCCAAAAAATGGTGTAGTGAAATCTGTATCATACGCAGAAAAAGTCTACGGTAATAGATAAATCCGTCTCCCACGAATATACCAACGATTTTTGTTCCGTCTTTTGATAAATCAAGGTGAACATGAACCAATTGATAAGCCAGACTTATATTTCCGAAGAACAACCTAGTATTATCAATCACCTCACAATAATCTTAATCGACGCAAAAAAAAGATATTTTGGAATCACAAACGATGAGATGAAGATGCTTGTGACTACTTTTTATCTTTCCTATCGGAGATAGAAATCTCAAGACAATTATTATAATTGTACTTGTACGATAGAAACATGAAGAACAGATCACACAACTACAAGAAAGTAATATCGGTCTGGCTTCACAATCCCAATGAAGTCTTTAAGTCGTTAACCTGGTTTAGAAGAAGAAACCAAAGGTTAAAGGAGAATCGACTCTAGCTTAGCACAACTAGTATCACACAGAATGTGTGGGGATTAGGTTTCCCAGTTGCTAGAGTTCTCCCTTATATAGTCTTTCAAATCAGGGTTTGAAATCAATGTTAGCTTGGTAACAAAGCATTCAATATTCACCGTTAGATGAAAACTTGATTAGATTCAAGTTAATATTTATCAACCGTTAGATCGAAAACATAGATTGTTATACACAAATGAAATGCACGTTTGTAGGCTTGTGTAAACATACCCAAACTTTTACATTAGTTGGTTCAACAATAGTTAACCAAATGGTTAGCCATATGATAACTTTCATATCAACCATATT
The DNA here is from genome assembly GCA_023529315.1 of Papaver bracteatum. Classification (NCBI taxonomy): domain Eukaryota; kingdom Viridiplantae; phylum Streptophyta; class Magnoliopsida; order Ranunculales; family Papaveraceae; genus Papaver; species Papaver bracteatum. The sequence goes on from JAJJWX010001096.1 coordinate 88,095, forward strand.
CTTCTTCACCATAACTAGTTCAAATGACTTAAATATACTAGTTAGAGAGTTGTTCAATTGCAAGGAAATCTCATGTACTACACAAGACACAATTGAAGCAAAAACGATTTTATTCACTCAAATCAGTTTATGAACTATATATCCACGGGTTGCAATAACATTCCTTAGTTTATAAAGATAAGTTCACAAACATCGTTTTTAGACATAACCTACTCAAGTTCGCAGACTTAAGTTCCCGGATGGAGTTCACAAACTCCAGCAGAAATTCTCGGGTTTGAGAACGTCGCCAGTTTGCGGACTGGGTTCGCGGACTTAGCTCACGCACTTCTCCGGTTCCACTTGATCAACAAAGTTCGCAAACTTTGGTTCAAGCAATAAGGATTTATACATATATGTGTTTCCACAACAATTTTTATATTCTCCAATGGTTATATAGTCTAAACTCTCATTCCAATCATTGAAACATTCTCAGAGGACGTTATATAGTTGTTATTCACAAACCATTTTTCATCAGAGCAATTTTCAAAGTGATTGAAACTTATGATAACTTTTGTCACTAGGTAAAGATGAACTTGGATAAAACTAAAGCTTTACCAACACATATTTCGAGAAATAGATAGGCGAGGTATACTCGACTCGAAATACCAAATATGTATAATCTAAGTCTATATAGCAAAATGACTTTTGTCTCAAGATAGGAGATAAATATACTTTTGAGTGATAGATAAGTTCAAGTCTCCACATACCTTTTAGCCGATGAAGATCCACCAGTTCCTTGAGTAGTCCTTCGTCTTGTATGATTATTTCCATGGATTTCTTGAGCTTAACTACACTTTGTATCCTAGTTCGAGACCTTAGCTATAGTAGACTAGAAATCAAGACTTATAGGTTTGATCACTAACATTGACAAACATGCTTGAGATAGCAACGCATGCGAGTTCGACCGAGCAATGCTCTAACAAACTCCCCCTTTGTCAATTTTAGTGACAAAACTATCAATACATATGGAATACATAAAATATATAAATAAAATTTGTAGCTCCTATTCCACATGCCTAATCTTCAACATTACTCGAAATCTTCGTCACTTCCAAGTACTCCAATGATCCCAAGGGTTGTAAGTTTAGCATCGTCGTTATTGAAAATCCGTAGCTATAACAACGAGAAAACAAGAGTTCTCAATCATTTTTATACAGTGTCATAGTATCATTACACAACATCAAAGTACAATTGCATCACAACTTTAACAACAATACTATGGTGATATGTCTCTCCCCATTAGTCAGTACTCCATCTCACATGGAAACCACTCCCCCTTACATAATGATCCGAAAACCATATGTATTTGTAGTGTGACTACATATTAATTCTCCCCCTTTTTGTCAATAAAATTGGCAAAGGTATAAGAACGGGATCCTAATGAAATTTCCAAACGAGACATTTCATGACCAAAAGAAAGCATATATCATCTTATTTAGATGCAATCATAAAGTCGAAGCTAAATGCATTCATCAAGGAGTCCATAAAGATATAAGATAACCCATATAATATCCACAACCGTACTCCCCACAAAGATTTGGCAATTAAGCACAGGTTCAATTAAGAACTCTCCCCCATAATATGTCATTCCCGAAAGAACAACAAGAGCGACCTTAATTTCAAAAGAAAATAAGAATTTATTTGGACATAACAAATCACATACAAGTATGAATTTGAATCCAAAAATATTCAATTAAATTAACCATAAGCGAACTCATAATTAATTTAACCGAATATGCTCAACACAAGTAAACTTATGGAGACTTAAAAATATTCAATTAGATTAATCACAAGAGAACCCATAATTAATCTAATCGAAATACACAACTAAACTAATCACAAAAGTAATCAATTTAATTGGTCATACTCGACATTAGAAAATATATGGAGCAATGACTAAGTTAATCATGAGAATAATCAACCCAGTCAAAAACGCTCAAACATAAGAAAACTTACGGAGTCATAACTAAATAACCAAACAAGATGATTAATTTAGTTCAATATGCTCGACATAAAGTACCTTACGGAACAACAACAAAGCTTATCATAAAAATAATCAACTTGGTTGTTTAGTGCTCAACATAAGACACATTACGGAGCCTCACAGTAATACATAAAATATGGATCAGGGAAGATCAAATACTGTGGAATACACAAGGATTCATTCTATTTTACATCACCATTTGCACAATGACATACAATAGACATAATCCATCAAAATTGACATAATAGGCTTAAATTTTGTATTTTTCAAAAGTCAATTCATTCTTTTATCAATATATGCATATCAACTCATGAACGACTTTACTTTTGACAAAGTATGGGACAATCAAGTTCACGGACGCAAACACACATATCCCATAAAAATATTACAATATATGAAACCATAAAGATTAATACTGCAATATTCATCTTCCAAACCGTTTTAGAATTTAAACAAATAAACCTAAAAACATGAAGATGAAAACGTTGGACATAACTATGTGTAATCACAATAATGGCTATTCCAACCTCCAGTTATTCTTCCAAACAAAAACAAGAAAAATAAAAGATTTACTAGGCAATAAGACCTTTGAAAAAACACTAAACCCATTCAGCAACTATAGTTTGAACAAGAACAAGTTCATCAGTTGCTTTCTTCATTTCGTTTTTCAGAAACTCATGATTCCTTGTTACAATTCCGAGTTGTTCACGAACGATTTCAAATATCAAAGACGATTTCCTACCAGTTGTGAATATATCTGAACTGGTAGTTTATTTTCATGATAAATAGCATGATGGTATGTAATGAAAACATGATCTTCATGAAACTCGATAGTTTTCCCCTCCTCGACCACATCTTTGTTGCTTCCATCCATTGTGCTAAAAATTTCAGAGAATACTTTTGACCTTATGGAGTAATGTGTCAATTGATGACATATATATATATATATATATAAAAATATAAGGAGGTTCCATTAAAACCCTAGGAAACATGACGTTCTCTTTGGTCTAGTGGTCGTGCACTTGTGGTCAATATACTTATGTGACCAAGAGAACGGAGAAGCAAAAGACTAGTGGAAGGACAGTTGAACAAGGGATTTTAAAACAAACTTCGAAAATAAGAAGAGAAGAAAAAGAGGTTCAAACAAATTTTGAGATAAAAAAAGAGAGGATAGCATACAACCTTGACAGATTTTCTCAAGACATCTTCTTGAGAACAAAGAGCATCCTTCTCAAACTAAAAGAGGGATGCTATTGTGAGCAGTCATGGTGTATTAAGATGAGCATTTTTCTCATCAATATTGACTTATTATTTTTCTACTTTAAGGGGATTTAAAGAAAAATCACACACAAAGGTTGAAGAAGTTTTGTTAAGAGAGGAACTAGGATTACCTGAGTCAACTGCTTTCCATGTTTTTTTGACACCCTTTTTGAGTCTGTTTGTGCTTATCTTAGGTTATGATACTCGATTATTTATGTGTAGAAAATTCGGGGCTGAATTCTTGGATTCACAGCCTTCTACAGAAGGAGACAAGGAACTTGACCCTTTTTTCTTTCTCCTATGCCTTTTTATCCTTTCAAAGTTGTTTAAAAAGTCAGTTACACATTTGTCGTTCTTCCTTCTACCCTGTGATAGGCGTCTAAAACACTTTATTTTATATTTATGATTTATGATTTCTTTGCTATTTTTCGTGTGAATTATGTATCTTATGTGTGTTTTTGAGTTATTAGGTACTCTGGAGTCGCACGGAGGAAAAGAAGAAGAAATCGCTCAATTTGAGCTGGAAGGAAAAAATCGTCACTTTACAGGCAAGCACTATCCGGAGCCCGGTAACGGTTAAGGGGTAACTCTTTTGGAGGTGTACTAAACACAGAACGGATGAGGCTAAGGGAATGCCAACTTTGGGTGGTTCTAAACTGGGCGTCTAAATCCACCCCGGGTTATAACCCTAGTCGAGATAAGCCATTACTCTTTTCTTCCCCAATTTATACTTCATTCACCTGAGTTTTGGAACTGTGATTGGTGAGAATGAAGCAAGAATAGTTGAAAGATGGAATTGCAGAGACGATGGTGCTGAGAAAATGGAAGAGAAATTGAAGCAGTAAAGATGTTGATGAATTTGTGATAAATCCAAATCGAACAGAATAGCAGGAGAAGCTGATGGTGGTTTCGAATTAGGTTTGTGATGAATTCGAATTAAAATGGGTTTGTGTCGGTGTTCTTGAGCAACAGAGATTGGGGTTCTCTTCTGAAGGGTTGGTTGCAGTTCGAATCAGTGCAGAGACGAATAATTGATTCTAGGGTTTCAGATGATTGGGTTCTGCTGTGACTGAAATCGAGTTGCTGGAGGTCACTGAGAGATAAAAGGTTGGATTAAGTGCCATGAATTAAATGGGTTTCTGGAATTGAAAGTAGGGAAGAATAGTTGTTGCTGCTGTTGGTTTTGGATATGAAAAGAACAAAGAAGAAAGGGTTGGATGGAATTGAGCTGTGCTGTGATGTTTTGGGAAGAATTTGAGAGAGGAAGAGAAGCAACATATATTGTGTTGTTGTTGTCTTGAATGAAAGAATGAGATGGAGCTACTCAATTTAAGGTCAGGTTGGTATTGCACTTTGAGGAAATGAACTGGTGCTTGTGAAGATGCAGTAGTGATGCTACTAGTGAAGTTAGTGCTAAAATGGGTTTCTATGACTCGGATTTGGAGCTGTGTAGGTTGAGTGATGCTAGCTGAGGGAACTGGTGAATTGCAGGTGTGGCTAGGAGTCAAAAGTTGTTGCAACAGACTACAAAATCCAGAGCAAATGGAAGTTTTTATGGAGTTACAGATGGTGCTATGAACCGGGTGAAGCAGTGGCTCGAGTGGCAGTTGAGAAGAGATTATGAAGTTGTTTCTGTTGAAGTGATAAGGAGTTATGGTTGGTTCAAATGCAATAGGGACAGTACTTGTGGAGAATGAAGCTGCAAGGTAGTATAATGGTTCATGGGTAATGGAAATTGCAGGTAAAGCCTGTGATTTGCAGTATGCAAGTGAGCTATAATAGTTGGTTGCTACATAATCTGGAAGGCATAAATGGTGATTGTGTTAGCTAGGGTGCAGTGAATGGAGTTATGGCATGAGATGAGCTGCACTTAGAGTTGGTATTGAGCTGCAAGTGGAGCTACAGAAAGCTGAGGATGATGGCAGCTGTTGCAGGTGCAATAGAGATGGCTAGTGTGTTGATTGTGTTTGAGCTACAGTTGTTAGGCAGTGGTGGACAAGAAGAACAGGGAAGGAGTAATGGAACTAAAGATTGCAGGGTGATAGCCATCATGGCTGAATGAGGCAGTGGAGTAGGGACATCTTGGCCGTGACTGCACAATTGCAAGGACTATGGCCTGGAACTCAGTTAGTGAGCCGAGTCAGATTCTGAATCAGTTCTAACTCATACCTTGACCAGGTCAACAGTTAAAGACCGTTATCTTGACCAGTAACTCTAACGGAATCGTAACAGAATATTCCGTCAACGACAAAAGATTTCAGGTGACTGACGATGACCTTTCTTGCCGGATTTCCGGCCAAAAACCCAGTTTTCCGGCGACGAGTTTTGGGACATATTTTCTACACGGGTTTTCACACATGGGCTTGGTGGACTACTTGGATATGGACTTTGAGAAGACCTAATTTTGGAAGGAGTATCCTTTATGGAAATTGAGAAACATATAAAAGAGAGGACTTTTATCTAATCTTATATCAAATATATTCTTCTACTTTGTTCTAGGGTTTGTGAACATGATAGGATTTCTCTTTCTTCTTGTTATGAACTCCTTGAATATGAGTACTTAATTTTATTATTGGTTATGGAATAATTGGATTTCACATAATATGGTTTTTGATATGATAAATTAGTTTTGTCTCCATACTTTATCGTTTATGATTCACTGTTTATATTGTTATATTATTTGAATGCTTGTTTGATCGAGTCGCGAATCGGTTGAGTTTGTTTTCATATCTATTGCTAGATTAGGGTTTGTTATACGTAAAAGTGATAGATTCCTGATTGCAAGTAGCATAAATATGATTATGGTTTGTAGTGATATATTCTTATGATCATATGTGAATGATAACCTTTGTTAAATTGAATTAGTGCGCTTTCCACGTTCGATTGCTTTGATTGGCCTGATTTCATAGAACTTAATGCATCTAGGGAATTAAACTTGATTAGTGCTTTTACACGTTAGGTTGTTCTTTTAGATAGAACTCATACTCGCATCTTTTAATGTGTTTGTTGATGACAAAAGGATATTAGCGGGATATTCTTGCGATCAAGATATTCTAGGGCTTTTGATAAAAGTTGAGATTAAAATATCAATTCTAGTTATTGTGAAGAAAACATATTCGTGAATGAAGATGAATCCTTAACCAATATTCTCACTACCTTGATTTGTGTGCTTTACTTTTTATTGCTTTTCTTTTATTTTATTTTAGTATATAAAAATCAGAAAAATACCCGGTGTTTTATATAGGAAACCGAAACAACGAGACAACCTAGACCTCTCTGTGGGATCGATCCTTTCTTGCCCTTGCTATATTTATATTTTGAGTAGTAAGAAAGTGTAAATTATTTTTGACGCATACGACAGCGATCACCCTGGCATACATTTTTTGTTTCAAAGGCACGATTAAGAAATGACTTATCAAGGTAGTTTTCTTGATTACTGAAAGTGCCTTTTACTCCAACAATATGAGAAACAGGTTTAATAACTTCTTTAGACACCCATGCAAGAAAACGACATTTTTGCTCAGAATGTCCTTTATTTCCGCAGTAATAGTAGTTAAAGGAATTATTATTAGTTGTTCTCATGTGAGTAGATTTGGAAGGAGTATAATCCTTGTCCTTAGGCACATTGCAGGCTGCGAACATTTTTTCACATGAAGAATTATCAATAGCTTTAACGAAATTGATCTTATTAGTTTTTGGAGCGTCTATTCCTTCATAGCCCTGACCACGTGTATCACGATGTTCTTTACATGCTCCAATCATAGAAGACAATTTTGTAGAGCTAGAATTGAATCTTCTCAAACTCTCTTCTAGTGAATTTACTTTATCAAGAGCATCTACAAGGTCAGTCTCCAATGACTTTTCTTTGGCAAGAAGACTGAGTTCTTTGTCATTAAAACTTTTTTATTGAGAGTCATATCTTGGTTCAGCGTCTGCAAGTCTTTCTTTCAACACAAAGAGATTTCAGAGAAGATTATCACTTTCATACCTTTTTGTATGAACATCTTCTTCACGATCCTTAACGATAGATTGTAAGAGTTTATACCCACCATCATATCCTTTAAAGAGTTTCCTCAATTTTATGTTTTCTTGACAAAGAGGAGCCATATACTTACTCAGGCAAGTTTTTGACTTTTTTTCTTTCAAAGAACGGTCGAACAACTTGATATATTGAGAGACTTCCTCATAAATACTCTGTCCTTCTTCTGAATCACTATCATCTGAAAGATCATCCAAATTCTTATCAAGAGATTTTTCCTAGTCGAATGCAGATTCAGTCAAGGGACATAAGATAGAGTTTTTCTCAGAAGCTTCAGGACTTTGTAACTTACATGAGTAACTTTGGACTGATGTTGCGTTATCAGAGATAATATTATCCATAGAGACAGATCGCCATAAACACAGACTTTTTAGGTATTAAACATGTTTGCCTTCTCTGATACCAATTGAAAAAGTGGGGGTCTAACAACCACACCCAATATTTTTCTTAACAATATGTATGGAAAAACTCCAATATACTTTTATAAGAATCAACTAGATAGTCAGACTCAATCAATAGAAAATTATATCAAAGAGTTTATATATCTATCTCTCGATTTAAATCTTACTCAAGCAAACTGCGAGTCTTGATTAAATACATGAGAGATAACTTGGATGGTACCAAAGACCAATATCCAAGTGTTAATCAATTTAAAACAACTAAAAAAAGGTAGGATATTCTAATTGATTGAACAACGCACAACCTGTATTATTTCAATTATATAACAAATATAATGCGGAAAATAAATAACACAAACACCAGAATTTTGTTAACGAGGAAACCGAAAATACAGAAAAACCGCGAGACCTAGTCCAGATTGAATATACACTGTATTAAGCCGCTACAGACACTAGCCTACTCCAAACTAACTTCGGTATGGACTGTAGTTGAACCCCAACCAATCTCACATTGATCCAAGGTACAGTTATGCTCCTACGTCTCTGATTCCAGAAGGATACTATGTACTTGATTCCCTTAGCTGATCTCACCCACAACTAAGAGTTTCTATGACCCAAAGTCGAAGACTTTAATAAACAAATCTGTATCACACAGAAAATTCTTCGGTAATAGATAAATCCGTCTCCCACGAATATACCTACGAGTTTTGTTCTGTCTTTTGATAAATCAAGGTGAACATGAACCAATTGATAAACCAGACTTATATTCCCGAAGAACATCCTAGTATTATCAATCATCTCACAATAATCTTAATCGACGCAGTGAAAAAAGATATTGTGGAATCACAAACGATGAGACGAAGATGTTTGTGACTACTTTTTATCTTGCCTATCGGAGATAGAAATCTCAAGACAATTATTACAATTGTACTTGTACGATATAAACATCAAGATCAGATCACACAACTACAAGAAAGTAGTATCGGTATGGCTTCACAATCCCAATGAAGTCTTTAAGTCGTTAACCTGTTTAGAAGAAGAAACCAAAGGTTAAAGGAGAATCGACTCTAGATTAGCACAACTAGTATCACACAGAATGTGTGGGGATTAGGTTTCCCAGTTGCTAGAGTTCTCCCTTATATAGTCTTTCAAATCAGGGATTGCAATCAATGTTAGCTTGGTAACAAAGCATTCAATATTCACCGTTAGATGAAACCTGATTTGATTCAAGCTAATATTTATCAACCGTTAGATCGAAAACATAGATTGTTATACAAAAATTAAATGCACGTTTGTAGGCTTGTGTAACCATACCCAAACTTGTACATTAGTTGGTTCAACAATAGTTAACCAAATGGTTAGCCATATGATAACTTTCAAATCAACCATATTCTTCTTCACCATAACTAGTTCGAATGACTCAAATGAACTAGTTAGAGAGTTGTTCAATTGCAAGGAAATCTCATGTACTACACTAGACACGATTGAAGCAAAAACAATTTGATTCACTCGAATCGGTTCATGAACTATATAGACACGGTTTGCAATATCATTCCATAGTTTATAAAGATAAGTTCACAAACATCGTTTTTAGACATAACCTACTCAAGTTCGCGGATGGAGTTCACAAACTCCAGCAGAAATTATCGGTTTTGAGAACTTCGCCAGTTCGCGAACTTAGCTCACGCACTTCTCCGGTTTAACTTGATCAACAAAGTTCGCAAACTTTGGTTCAAGCAATAAGGATTTATATATACATGTGTTTTCACAACAATGCTTATATCCTCCAATAGTTATATTGTCTAAACTCTCATTCCAATCATTGAAACATTCCCAGAGGACATTATATAGTTGTTATTTACAAGTTTTTCGTCAGAGAAATTTTTAAAGTGATTGAAACTTAAGATGACTTTCGTCACTAGGTAAATATGAACTTGGCTAAAGACAAAGCTTTATCAACACATATTTCGAGAATTAGATAGGCGAGGTATACTCGGATCGAAATACCAAATGTGTATAATCTAACTCTATATAGCAAAACGACTTTTATCTCAAGATAGGAGATAAATAAACTTTTGAGTGATAGATAAGTTCAAGTCTCCACATACCTTTTAGTCGATGAAGATCCACCAGTTCCTTGAGTAGTCCTTCGTCTTGTATGATGATTGCCATGGAGTTCTTGAGCTCAACTACACTTTCTATCCTAGTATGAGACCTTAGCTATAGTAGATTATAAATCTAGACTTATAGTTTTGATCACTAACATTGACAAACATGCTTGAGATAGATACGCATGCGAGTTCGACCGAGCAATGCTCTAACAAATCAAAAGCATATTTTCAAAATTAGTTTTCCTAAATCATCTCAAGGTAAAAGTATCTCGCGAACCTACAAAGTCATTACCCATCAATTAAAAAACCAGAAAAAATCAAACCCTATAAGAAATATCTTATCCGAAAAAAAAATACTGAAGAAGGGAATGTACAAGGAAGAATATCATCGAGTGGAGGCACAAACACCATCCTTCAAGAACATTTGGCTTCGACTTTTGCCCGACGAGGATTCTCTACTTCTCAAGATGTGCTTCCTAGATTGTGATGGCTCACACTTCTACATACCCAAGCGGCATGTCAAAGACATCCTGTATAATTTGTAAGGGAAAATCCAATAAAAGGTTGGTCAAAATCTTTAATCATTACTACTGTTTTTCCCTGTTTTTGAGTTACTGTTGCCAACGACATGCGAGGCGTTCCCATGGGAGTAGCTAAGCGGAGAACATGTGACACGCCTACTAGCATTATTTCTGCGTCATTTATATGATTTTGCTTCCCATCTGCTGAATCGCTTTGGAAGGGTGGAAGAACTTGTTTTTCGCAAAAGGGGTTTTAGGTCTCTTCCGGGAGATTTTATTCATTCAATCAAAGATGTGAAATTATCAAAGCAGCATAAATGAAAGAATATTACTTGGTGAAACATGGCTTCAATTGCACGAACAAAAAGAAAAACTGAAGTATCAAAAACATCTACGATCTACGAAAAGATTGTTTTCTCTGCGGAAGGAAATCACAAAATGGAAACCAGTTGTCAAGGACAAGACACCTTGGTCAATGACGCATCTATTAGAGACTTTTCAAGAACTCTCCCCAGCACCCTCTGCGACAACAAACATCCCATCCAGGAGCCGATTTAGCAGCAGCTTCAACATCCCATCCAGAAGCCGTTTCAGCAGCAGCAGCTTCAACATCCCATCCAGAAGTCGTTTCAGTAGCAGCTTCAATATCCCATCCCAAAGCATTTCCAGCAGCAGCTTCAACATCCCATCCCAAAGCCTTTCCACCAACAGCTTCAATATTCCATCCAGAGGCATTTTCAGCAGCAGCCTCAACATACCATCTAGAAGCCATTTCAGTAGCAGCATCCCGTCTAGGATCCGTTTCGACAATGACTCCAACATATGCTTCTGCCGCCTCACCATCTTCCTTGAAAGCATCCTCAGCGATTGCTTTAACTCCCCCAGTAGCAGTTTCGGCGTCCTCTCCAGAAGCTTCCCTAGTCTCGTAAACCGCATCAACATCTTTATCCAGAACTTTTCCAACAACCCCTTGAGGATGCTCTAGTTCATCCACATTAGAATCAAGGATTACGATGCCATTATGGACGAGGTAATAAAATTGACTCTCTCCCAGAAGTTTCTTAGGCCCAGTCCTTCGTCATTTCAATCGAGAAGTGAATCGATTTGCCCTGGCATTGGGATGTGGAGAAGCTTCATCACCTTGAGAATTACCGACTTGCTGAGACGCTTCATCATGTCTCTATTTCTCCTCCATGTCCATCAAATCTATGAAAGCATGAGCACGCACCCGTACGATACGTAGATGAGTGAGAGATATTCCTTGTATTATCCGGCCGGCTACATGGAACAAAGAGTCGATTTGGTTTAATATCTCCTCATGTGAAGAAAATCTGGGTTTGTCGACTTCAAAAAATTTCTTTGAGGAGTAAAAGGTATGATCATCACCGGAAGATCCCATTGCACACTACACAATATTTTTTTTTACATTATGTTTGCATATGCAATCTACATGATGAAGATGACAAAATAGAGAACTAAGAGAAGAGACACGAGACGGTACTTGCGAAGAGGATGGATCGCCTCTTATATTGAGCGGATTGATGAAGCCGAGTAAGAGAACCCTTTTACTAGACGTGTATCAAGGCTCCGAATGCGGTATACTGGAGTTGATACTTGAATATACGGATAATTAGGGTTTGGCATCCAGGTCAGCAGACACCCCTGCCGTTCCATGACATAGCCAGCGCCATCTTCCCGCTCCACATCCAGCCAAAGCAGCGCCATCTCCACCCGCTCCACAGCCTAGCAAACGACGCCATGACTCTATAACTCCATGATTAGAGCCGCACTATCTCTGACCATTCTGTAACCTAGCCGGTTCCATCCTCACTGTTTGGTAGCCAAAGTTCCAAGTGCTATTCCCATCATTCCACAGGCTGAAGCCAGTTTCCGTCATTCCGAGAACTGAAGCCAGTTTCCATCATTCCATGGCCTGAAACCGAGCGCCATCTCCACCATCCAAAGCAGCACCATTCATCCTTCCGTAGCCAGCATCGCCACTGATCTAGCCATCCAAAGCACTACCGCTCCATGGATGTATCCAAGCAAGCAGCGCCATCCATCATTCAAAGCCAACAACGCCATTTACCTTTCCTAGCCAGCCAACGCCCGTTTTGCGGACCAAGTTACAGCGCCATCTCTGCCGATCAGTAGCCAAAGCTGCAGCGCTAATTCCAGCACCCTATGTCCAAGCAGAATTTATGCAAAACCGCCAATGCAAGGATCACAGATTCTTCATGTTCCCTGACAAAGGTTAGATAAATATTCCTGACAATATTTTCATGACTTGACGTTTTGATTTTATCTTTATCTGTCACCATCGCATGCTTACCCCGCAACAATGCCACTGTTCCTAGATAAGCAGGGGACTTAATGTTGATGGTGGTTTTTATCTTAGGGTTAAAATTGTAAAACCTTACATCTGATGTGAAGTCACTCTGTAAGGAAATGAAGTCATAAGTGTCCACCTCTTCACTTGCATATTTATTGAGCAACTCAATATTATCTTATAAAATTTACCCAGAATGGTGCATGTAGCAACAATCCCAGATATTCTGTAAATTTTGGCACCTTTCCTATATTCACTTAATATAAGTTTCATTGAATGCTTTCTGTTCTTTGTTCCCCGGATGAACCCCTAATGTTGATATGGCATGACAATTTGTGTTCACTCGCAATAGAGTAGCACGAATTTCCAAGTATCAAGGATAAGGTCTTTGCATAAGGTATTCAATCAGAAAGCATGTTGCTATCTGGAAATGAACTTAAAAAAAGAGCCTTGCGTCAACATGTAGAATTCAATCAATTACCCTGATTGATTTGCAAAAGTCAGGGTTTTGCGCCTTGCGCGGTATATCAGACCTTGCTTGTTGAAATTAAGCCTAGGCAAACTAGGTGATTAATCCGCCATGGATTAGTAGGTGCAAAATCATACCCAAAATCACAAAAAAAGGAGCCGCGGAATGGGATCAACAACAAAGGGAGGTATGGCCATGCCATAGGCCAACCGGCGCCACTTGCAAGTGGCCACACCCACGCTGCTCAACCTGCCCCTTTCCATCGACCAATTAGGTCGCTTTAAACCCACCACGACGCGTTAGAAGTGTGTCCACGCCCTCGCTTGCTGGCCACCTTTCCATTGACCAATTAGGTCACTCTAAATGCACCACACACAATTAGAATGAGGCAGATACCATGTTTCTTCCTAGCCCCATCTACCTCGACCAATCAGGTTGCACTAAAGCCGCCACGCTCACACCAGAAGTGTAGCCACGCCCATGCTTGGCCGTCCCCTCTCCCTCCTACCAACTGATCAGGTCACTTTAAAATGCACCATGATCACTAGAGAGGTGGCCGCGCCTTATGTTTGGCAGGCCGCTTTTCTTGACCAATCAAATCGCTCCAAACTCGCCACCATACATAAAAGGCCAAACGCGCCCTGCCACGACACCATACTAACTGGAAAGCCAAACACACCTTGCCACAACAACTTATCAACCGGCATGCCAACATACCACTATGCCGTAACAACGTGCCAATGCGCCACAAATGATGCCACTACATGCTAATCCACTTTTTATACGAGGACAATGCCATAACGGACTCCAATTAGGGTTTCATGATCGAAATAAGACTTTTGCTTCAGTAGCATAAGCCAAAACCCTAATATTTGGCCATAGTCCACAACATGCCATGAATCACTTTTAGCCTTGGATATGCCGCCAAGCCCTAGATTTGGCCACGATGCCAAATCCTAACCTTGGCCATGCCGCCAAGCCCTAACCTTGGCCACGATGCCAAATCCTAACCTTGGCCATGCCACCAAGATCTAACTTTGGCCACGACGCCAAATCCTAGCCTTGGCCATGCCGCCAAGCCCTAGCTTTGGATGCAGAGCCAAATCCTAGCTTTGGCCATGCATCAAAGCCACATGCCTGGCCATGCCAAAATGCCACACGGCTATGCCACCATGCCATAGGCACATACCACTACGCCGCGGCTATGCCGTTAACATGTGCCAACAGAATGTGTCCATAATCAATGACCACCCTTTCTCCTGTATTATAATCTCATCCATCCAAGTCCTCCGCCGAACTGATAGACTTGTGGAAAGTTTTAGGCGACCAACCACCTAAATCTAGTGTCCATTTCTACGCCAGGAGCCACTTGCACCACCGTACCACTGACATGCATGAGCCATGCTATATTACTACTGGCGTACACCAAAACTCCCTTACGACATTATCAGATGCCAACACAAGGTAGGCATAATAAATGGCTACCCTCCTTCATGAGACGCGATCTCAGCCATCGAAGTTCGCCACCAAACTGACAAACCTGTGGCAAGCTTCAGGCGACCATCCAAAATGAAGCCTAATAGCATCACATGCTATTTTCCTGCGGTAAGTCCCTTGACTTTGACTTGACACAAGTAGCAAAGTGCTACATGTTTTCCACGAAAACACTCGAGACATCAAACATGTCATAAACTGGGAGATGCTCATCAGGGTATTGGGCTGGCGGTTTACAACATGCGGCGTGCAGTGCGCCCATTACAAGAAAGTGTCATGAAGCAGGACAATTAGTGGTGGTAAATAGTAACGGTGTAAACGAATTCACTTCCTTCATATGGAAGCATAATGACTGACGGTTACACGTTATTCTTTTTTCTTCCACCACTCAATCATTTCCACTTCCTACGAGACTAGGGTACGTTTCAATATGACTTGTATAAATAGGCTTCACCTATTTTCACCAAAGGACAAGCTTTTTGGTCGGCAACAATATAGTATCCAGAAATCACCAAGAACTGATAGCTTTTCCACTTTGCAAGACAGTTCCACTTTCTGATATAAGTCATAAAAACAAGCCATATCTTCAGAATCAACTATTCTGGTCTCAACACTCTTTGCGCTTTCCTCCCTAAGACTAACCATTCTCCTTCACTTTGTGAGCGAAGAAAGCCTGGAATAACCATTTCTTGGTTTAGGCCAGGATTGTACAGATTGATATCTCGAATCAAAAGTACTCCCGTGCAGTGCATTGTTTAGGGTTTAGATTCGTTTCTCATCCACACACTCAAAATTACCAAAATTCGCAGAAATAATTTTCACCCACAAACAGTAGTGTTAAGCAGAACCCAACCATACTCTCTTTTGCCTTTGTCATCTTTGCATCGTGTCTTTGAGAAGTAGGGAAATATATGCGAAGGAATTAATTGATGGGTTGTGAAAATATGATGAAGCTCCTGATATGGAGAGAGTCCCCGTGCACCCCTTCAGTCCCCCAGGTGCAATCTCCTCCAGCAATTTATCATTCTTCTTCTATGGGAGAGGAAATTCTGAAAGCGTCCCTCTTGTTGACGTTGCTGCCGTCGAGCCAAATATGGTGTAGCTTGGACGTGGTTTTCTCAATGATACAGTCGCGCCTGTGGAAAGATAAGTGGTGTTTAAAGTGTATTAAAATACTAAATTACCCTTTACACAAACTTAATAATTATAATTATCTAAAGCAAATACAAAAACCTAAATCATTTCTATTAACAATCTTTAGTGAAAAACTAAAACCCAATCCATCAAAAACTAAAACTTAATCTCAAATAACAACAATTATCCTCTTTTTTTTCCGGCGAAAAATAATTCAAATGATTGAGTTAAATACCTTTAATATGTTCCTTTGAAAACAGATTCATCAATGATTTAAGTATCAAACTCTGATAGTTCCTTATCAAATTTTTCTGAAAATCAACCACAATCGGTTGTTATATGCATTAACCTATACTGATTGTTGTTGATGTTCATCAAACACAAATAACACTACCCATAATCGGTGGATATGGTACACCCACATAAACCGATTATGGGTTTGATGTTCTTCGTGTTTGATGAACATCAACAACAATCGGTATACGTTAATGCATACATCAACCGATTCATTAACCATGTTTGAATTTTTACACAAACCCTGAAATTTATAGATGTTATGATATAGTCTTTTGGATTATATGCGACAGTAATGGTCAATCATCTTTATTGCACTAGTCGTCTATAAACTTTGAAATAATTGGTTTAAGTAGCAGAAAGCTGTTGCCAAATTCCTCAATGCTGCAAGCATGCTGTTGCCGAATTCCTCAATGCTTCAAGCATGCTGTTGCAATAGAGGTTCTCCTGCAACGAAATGCGGCAAGCATGCTATTGCAATAGAGGTTCTCCTGCAATGAAATAAAAGCATGGAAATAACAGGGTCTACATGCTTTCAAACATAAATGAGGATGATTAAGTTATAAGTAGTACGCACGGCCACGGTTCCTTCTTCCTTGGAACAAAAGTGGGTTTTGCGAAAAATGAGCAGTACTAAAACGAGGTTGAAGGCAACTACAACTCGTAAGCATAACTAGTGATAAGGTCGCACTGATCAAGGGACTAACCAAAGGCAGCATTTGGTGTTTGTTCCTAATATTTTGATGATTATCAACAACGTTCATAACACAGTGGATATGATCATGGATGCTACAATCAATATTGGGGCAAACTTTGGAGGTCAGGAGGAAAGGTTTAGAGCACTATATGCAGAAATTGTGGCAAGGGGCATTTCTCCAACCATGGAAAGAAATAACACTCTATCTCCTAGAATGAATGAAGTAATTGAAGTGTTTGACACAATTCAAAACAACACAAAAGAAAAATAGAGTGAACTTGAAGTTTTTGAAGACACAGTGAACTTGGACTCAAATGGACTCAATGGATATTAGAGTGCTAGTCTGGAATATGAGAGGGTTAACAACAACTGACAAAATGGATGCCTTAAAGGATCAAATTAATAATACTAAGCCAAATGTGTGTCTAATTCAAGAGATACACATGATGAAAATGAACAATTGGTGGGTAGAAAATATTTGGGGAAATGACCAGCACCAATGGAGAGACAATCCTTCTTAAGGCTTATCTGAAGGACTTTTGACCATATGGGATGATAACTTTTTTGAATGTATGGAAGATATCTTGGGTCCCAACACTTTGTATCAAAAGTTAAAGTGCAGAACATATAACTTTGAATGGTGCATCACCAATGTTTACTCACCTTGTACATATTGGGAGAGATGGGAATTCTGGGAAGAGGTAGAAGACTTAACATGATGGGCAACAGAATATTGGGTTCAAGATGGAGACTTCAATGCAGTTAGGTGAAGAAGAGAAAGGAATAAGCCTGGTGGTTCAAGAAGAAATAGAAGGCTTTTGAATGAATATATGGAAGAATATGGGTTAGTGGACTTACCCTTAAATGGAGGGATTTACACATGGAGTAATATGCAAGAAGACCCATTATTGTGCAGACTAGATAGAATAATTGTAACTCTACAATTTGAAAGCAAATTCCCTATGCTTACTCAAACAGTTCTTTCTAGGACTCTGTCAGATTATTCAGCATTATTGCTAACCACTTCAAATGTGATGAGAGACAAACCACCATTCAGAGTAGAGAGATATTGGTTCTCTCATCCTGACTTCATCAAAAATCTGAAAATTTGGTGGAGCACAACGGTATTCTCTGGTTCCTCAAGTTAAATAATGTCAAAGAAGCTACAGAATTTAAAGTTCTTTCTAAAAATATGGAGCAGAGAGACTTATGGTCAAGTTGAAAGCAAGAAGCAGGAATTGGTTACAAAAATAGATGCATACACCAAACTAGAAGAACAAGGTGCATTATCCACTCAACAATTTACAGAAAGAGCAGAATGGAGAGAAAGGCTAAATAAAATCAATCTTGATGCATCTAGTAAATGACTAACAAGATCAAAACAACAACATTTTAAAGAAGGGGATGCAAATAAAAAATACTTTCATACACTGGCAAATGGCAGGAGAAGTAGGAATACAGTGCAAAAACTAGTCATCAATGGTGAAGACAATTTTTGTCAAGAGGATATAAAACAAGAAATCTCAACTTATTTCTTCAATCTCTTTCAAGATTATCATCCCATTAGACCACAAATGAACCCAGAATTCTTCACAAGAATCTTTAATGAAGAAAGCATTGAAGTAGAAAAACCAATTACCGTTGAAGAAGTTTGGCCAGTCATTAAACATTTCAAAAACAACAAATGGGTACAATATGGAGTTTTACAAGGTGGTTTGGGAAGTCATTCAACAAGATTTTATGAAAGTCATTCTTGAATTTGAAAATGAGCTGAAGCTGGATTGGAGAACAAATTGCTATTTTATAAGCTTGATTCCCCAAAAGGAACAAATTGGCTCTCCACAAGATTTCAGACCAATCAGTTTAATCAGCAGCATCTACAAGATAATATCAAAGGTGCTAACTTATAGATTCAAGAAGGTCTTGCCCAAATTAATATCTGAAAATCAAGGAGCTGCAGACAAGCAAATACTTGATGGAATCCTAATTGCAGGTGAATTGATTAATTCCAGATTTAAAGCTAAAAATCCAGGAATTTTATGCAAGCTTGACATTCAAAAAGCATTTGATAATGTAAGTTGGCACACAATTAGTAATGTACTTCATTCATCTGGTTTTGGAGAAAAGTGGATAAAATGGGTGGAATAGTGCGTAACTTCATCCCAACATGCAATGCTGGTGAATGGCAGTTCTACAAGAAGATTCAAACCTCAAAAAGGCTTAAGACAAGGGGATCCCTTGTCACCTTTTCTCTTCATTCTAGTTGCATAAATATTCTCCAAACTCATGAAGAATGATGTGCAACTTAATCTGATCTCAGGTTTCAACATAAACTCCATTCAAATCTCACATCTATAGTTTACAAATGATACATTAGTTTTCCTGGATACTACTGAAGAGGAAGATGATAATCTAGTGATCGTACTACAGATTTTTGAGGCCATTACAGGCTTGAAAGTTAACTTCACTAAAAGTTCAGTCATCAGTATTGGTGTTGAACACTCAGTTCCTGCTATTGCTGATATCCTTAAATGTAAAATTGAAGTGCTACCTCTAAAATATTTGGGAATGGTAGTGGGTGCTACTTCAAGAAGTTCCAACATTTGGGATTCAGTGATAGAGAAATTTCAAAAGAAATTAGCTCCATGGAGGATGAAGTTCTTCACTAAAGCAGGCAGAATTCTCTTGATTAAAACATCACTATCTAGCCTTCCAATTTATTATATGACAATTTTTTAAATGCAAGTTTCTGTGGAGAAAAAATTGAATCAAATAATGAGATATTTTCTTTGGGGTTCTTCAGCTGACAAAAAAATAATTAAATGGGTGGCATGGGATAGAGCTTGCAAACGAAAGAAACTGGGTGGATTGGGAATTATGAATCTTTGGCTAACCAACAAGGCTCTTCTGGCAAAATGGTCTTGGAGGTTTTCAAAAGAAAAATAAATAATTGTGGAGAAGAGTAATTCAGGAGAAGATGCAAACTCATCCACAAGCACTTTGGGTAAAAGACTCCAACAAACCTCAAGGAAGAGGAATGCGGAACAATATTCAAAAACAAAAACAAGTGGTGCAACAAATTTCAACTCTCCACATGAACAAAGGGAATGATGTCATCTTTTGGTGGGATACTTGGACTGGAACTCAACCTATGAAGGCCAGATTTCCATCAATCTTTAAGTTATCAACTCAGAAAAATGCCTCAGTGTCTGAGATGATATCCTCAACATAATGGGACTTAAAGCTTAAAAGGAATCTATTACAACCAGAACTTACAGAGATGCTTGAGCTTTTTACAGTGCTTGGAACTCCTCCAAATCTGGATGAAACAGCTGAAGATGAACTGCAATGCATAGCTCCAGAGGGATTCACCGCAAAAACATGCTACAAATGGCTGGTAGAACAACTACCAGACACTTCAAATGGAATTCCTTTTTCTTGCATCTGGATTAAGCATGTTCCTCCCAAAGTGCAGTTCTTCATGTGGATGGCTGCACAAAACTCTATTGCAACAACTGATAACCTTATCATAAGAGGATGCCCAACTCAGAATGCAACATGCTCACTTTGCAATCAATCTCATGAAACAGTGGATCACCTACTGATGCACTGCAATTTCTCTCATAGCATCTGGAGCTACTTCATAAATGGGTACAACATAAAATGGGTGCAAGCAGGAACTCTCATTCAGCAACTTCAAGCATGGAAATTCAGGAGAGGGAAAAACAAAGGGAGAAAACTATGGCCACTTATTATTTTTGCAGTTTGTTGGGCCATTCGGAATGAGAGAAACAGAAGAGTAATGGCTGGCAAAAGACCTCAAGATGAAGCTTAGAGATCAAAAATTTACTATATTTATGGGGGGATAAAATTTCCAGAACTACTTTCTTTAGAGATCTTATCACTTATTGGAAGATAGTTATAGATTGCATGTAATAAACTTATCACTCATTGGAAGGTAGTTATAGATTGCATGTAAACATGTAACTATTCAAATGGGAGCCTGCTTGTTTCAAGCTTTTTTACATTTTTATATATACTCTCAACCTTTTAAGTCAAAAAAAAAAAAAAATAATGAAGGGGGAAAAAATATAGACGTTTAAGTATGTTTTTATAATCCTATATATAACTATAACTAACAAATCTACCTTAATCACCGTGAGATTCCCACACATATGGACTTAATGCAGTTGTAGGATGGACGAATACCGCTGGAGAACTGGTAGAAGCACCTATGTGGGTATTGATGCAGTTTATACCCATCACAGAATACATATTGTTCAATTGCCATGTATTAGTAGTGGTGGGGTAGTCCTCAATCACGCATGGCACGGTGCTTCTCATCAACTTCATCGTTTGAACTTGAGCCTGTAATCCCTTTACATACCGAATTACTTCAGTAAGCATTAATGCTTTGGATGCATTAACCGTCTGCATATATAAGAAGAATCAAACTTATTGTTAAAACATGCATAAGTATAAATATGCGCTTTGTAACCAAAAAAAGGATTTCTTCGGAGCCGAAAGAAGATAACTACAATATTCTATCACAAAATAGCTGATAGCGTATCCTTGCTCGGACAACAGATACAGAATCCAAGAAAATCCCTAGCAAATTCAATAAAGTTACAGATATCTAATGTATGCTTGGCCTGTAAACCAGAGCGGCGCTGTACTTAAGCGATTCTACTATAAAAGAGGGCTGCTTTCGGATCATTTTGCTATACCGGCAACGATCTCGTTGAACAGCCAGATTCTGCGTATAATAAGAAGGTTTGAAGTTTTATTGTAGCAAATGATCTTTTAGTTCAGTCAGGAGGACGCACGCAATAAACAACTGCAAGAAAGAACTTAGAACTCTATCGCAGTGACTGCTACTGATACAAATACTTGCACACAGTCTATACTGTATTGGTGATACTGACTATCGGGAAAATTAAAGTAATCATACTTTTGTTGGCTATGAACTAGTTTGCATCATGGATATCCGATGTGGTGGTTTGATTTCCTACTAAATCAGTACATAGTAGACTATCAACACGGATGATACAACCAGATAATAGCACTGCAGAAAGGCTAGAACGGGCAGCGTCAATTTTCTTCTAGAAGCAAAGACCTTGTTATTTGGCAATTGGCAAATTATTTTGGAGACAACTCGTTCACACATATTGAGCTGAAGACCGGAGCCAATTGTGGCGTCCAAATCTAATCGGGGAAGCACTGATGCGGTTGTCCAAATAAAAAATGGTTGTCCAAGTAGTCATATTTATGGAAATTCATTGCAATTTTCAGTGTTATTTATTAACTACGGATTGCAAACATAAAAAACATGCATACCTTGCTATGATATGGGACCAAGTCATGTAAAGTATTCATCTTCTGGTTGATCATCTCTCTTCTAGTCTACAAGAAGGAAAAATTCATGTAATTCTCAATTAAGATACAAACAAGAATTAAATCATCTTATCCTGCAGAAAGTGTTGATATAAGCTCCAGTTAAAGAACAAAAAACAAAATCAAACTAGGCCCAGCTATAAAACAGAAAATAAGTAAATTACAAACTAATCGCAGTTACAAAATGGCAAGTAAATAAATCAAACTAGGCACAGTTATGAGTAAATAAATCAAATCAAACTAGGCACAGTTATAAAAGAACACTTCACTTACACGTGTCTTGTGTGCGTGTCAACTTTCCTAGCGGTTCACATTCATTGTTGGTTATTTTTCTTCTCAAGAATAATCGGCTATTCGCGTAGGGATGTGCACATGTATTTTCTATCAAGGTTCTTAAAGTTAATGAAATAGGTTATAACTTAGGTACTAGTGTCTAAACGACAAAGACCAGCAGTCATGGGAAACTAATTTACAAATAGTAGTTTTAAATGACAAATAACAAAAATGTTGATTTAAGATGAGCGCTGCTTATGTTCAGAATAACATGCTTATTGACATTAAAAAGAGCTCATCGTCCGGCTATTGGAAAACATGCCGACCATATACAAACTATTTACCAAGTGCTTACCTGCTCTGATTTATTATGCTTACGACTTGCAGCTGCTTTCATCCCGTTCCCCTTCCTAGAACTAGACAATTTTCTTGAGGTAGAACCCCTCTTTTGTCCTAAGGATCTGTGCATACCATCTGTTCTTGTTTGACAAGCCGATGGCCAGATTTTTATGTGGTCGACCCTCATTTCACTTTTTTCATCTGCCACATTACAGGCATTTTCACTCTCACTGGTGAATAAACTCTTCTCGCCCGCGTATCCTAGTGGAGATACTGCTACATCATCTTTTTCTGGGACAACCATTTGATCAACATCTCCTTCTGGCACGATCAATTCAGGATACCATTGTGGGGGCACTTGAACATTTTCTCTGCAGACCATTTGAGCGTCTTCCTTTACGAAGACCACTTGACCGAGTTCTTGTGGAAGTACTTGATCATCTTCTTCTTGGATCACCAGTATTTGAGACCCTTCCTCCTTGTTAACATTTGTTAACCATGTGTCATTATCAAGAATCATTTCCACATTTGTTTTTGATGGGTCAGCAGAACCAAAATTGTTATTGAAGCAAGGAACCAATGCATCCATCGAGCTGGTAATGGTGTTTCTGTTGTCGGCTGTCGGTACCACACACGCTGAGTATTCACATCCATCAATATCATTATCATCATACTTCTGCGTATTATGTGGGACCTTCCGAGTATCAAAAGAGCATGCGTTAGTAGCTGTGGCTTGGTTAATGATGGACTGAAGCATGCCATCATCCCTAGCTTCGTCTATCATATACGGGCAGCCATCCTCACCTAACATGCGCGGAGGATGATACATACGAAAATCATCATTATCTAAAGCTTTCCTCCAAGTATCAGCTTCAATAACGCCTTCGTGATCGTAATCCAGAGCATCTTCGAAAATGGAATAATAACCGTTTATGTTATTAACAGTCTGAGACTTGATGCTTCCTAGCATCTTTCTTGCTCTCTCTGGTCTTTCTCTAGATCTTTCTTTTTTAGCAGACTCTTTACTTCTTTGTGAAGTCTTGCGATATTAATTTTTGATGACATATATGCATGCAGGGCTGGTACGTGTACTAAACTAGCGAATCCTAGTAAAGCGTGTGCCAGGTAGTGACACGAAAGTACCTATGTGGGAGTGTGAAAAGGATGCATCCAGAGATAGACGACAGAGAGAGTAACGGTGAAACATCTAATTAGCTATAACTACTTCCTATATATGTAATCCAAATTTTGCGATTACCATGAATATGCCAAAAAACGACAACTAGTTCCTTCTGGAAATAGTCGGAGCATGCATGTGGGTATGAATGTATTTGGCCCTGTTGGAAACAAGACAAATTAGACAATTACTTTTCACAACAGTGTATTGGATGAAGATATACGTAATTATAACCTGTTAAGTGACATCACTTTTTTCTTTTTTTTAATGTATTTGTAACAGGGAAAAAGATATTCATCGGGAAAAAAAGAAGTGCACGGCATGTTAACCCTAGTTAGCAATTCCACATTGCGGCAAAAAATTCAATCCATAAAAATGGGCGCATCAATTCGCAAAGTAAAATGCCAATTTGGTAGACTATCTGATATGCGCACTGCGGTAAAAAATCAGAAATTTATATGTTTTACATATACAAATACGGTATAAAAAATTCAACATATATTAATAGTTAGAAAAACATTTACTGGTTAGAATAATAAACTGGTGATTTAATTGAAGAATATATAAAAAATAAATTGTTTATCAATCTCCTGAGTCTAAAAAGTTTTTAATAAATCACTGAAAGTGGTTTGGATTATTCGAAAACGTCAAATTCGCCAATTATTCGGCAATAATTTTCCGAGTTGTTATTTTTACGGGATATATGCATCTGATAATTATCTGATTGACATTAATTATAAATTTGGTTTTGTATATGTTTTCGTTAAGGATATTATGTTATACTCCATCTGTCCAACTTTACTTGCCAAAATTGTGTTTTTTTTAGTAAATTTGTACCAAAAAATTGAAATATTTCCCACTAAAATTTTCTAATTATCAAGACAGAAACAAAAACTAAGATATCAAAATTTGTATATTAAACAATTTGGAAGATCAATGGTGTATGTGGAAGTAATTTGAATTTCTTTCACGTTTTTGCAAAATCCAATTTTGGCAAGTAAAATTGGACGGAGGGAGTATATGTGTAGTAGGGTAAAAACTGATTCTGGAGAAAAGAGTAAAAGTGGTAGGTTGATGAGAAACAAGTTTAGACCCTAAACAAATGTACTGCATAGGAGTACTTTAAATTCGAACGATCAATCTGTACAATTCTGGCCTAAGCCAAGAAATGACGGTTTCAGTCTTGCTTCAGTCACAAAATGAAGGAGAAGCGTTGATCTTAGGTAGAAAAGCAGAGAAGGTATTGCGATCAAAGAGATAGACTTTGTAATGTGTGATTCTGTATGACTTATCTCAAAAAATGGAACTTGTTGCAAAAGATGGTAAGTTGTAAGTTCTCTGTGTTCTCTGGATATTTGTGTTAGTTAATTGAGCCGGCCAAGTTGTGTGGTCGTGATCAGTTTGCGACTGACTTGGGCGGCAAAGATTCATTCCTTAAGAAATCAAACACCTCGACTAACCTCCCTTGGCTAACAATTTAAAGCGGATCTTGTAGGCTAGGAGCGATGTCACTAGTGGATTATTGGTTTTTTACGACTTCCTGGGTTTCATAAGAACCACTGCTACGGGACAGCTGTAACTATTGGTGCTGTGAGTCACAGTTGTTTTATTAAAACTTGTCTCCGAAACAGTTGTTTTCTTAAAGGGTATTTGAGTCAAAATACACATCTCCCTAATAGCTTTTATTGGACTTGAAATACGACTGTGAGAGAAAGCAACTTCTATAGTCCTCTCTCTCCATATCTCTATCTATATCTCTAGATGCGTTCTCTTTTTCATCTTATCTTATCTTCTTCACCATTTCCACCAAAATGAAACAACGAAACCCTGACCCTGAATCCCTTGTTTAATTATAATTCGTTCTCTAATACACTTCATTTAAACAAAAACCTAGCAGCAGTCGTCATACAATTCGTTTCTCCTGGAACCCATGGTTCGATATTTGCATCAGTTTCTTCGATCTGTAATACTTTCTTTGATTTCTTTGATTATAACATTTATTCTTTCTTCAATTGCTTCGATCCGTAACATTTTCTTCTTTTTTCAATTTCTTCAATTTTTTTCGATTTCTTCAATTTCTTCGATTTCTTCAATTTCTTCGATCCGTATCCAAAGAAGAAATCAAATCCTTTCATTTCATCTTCAATTGATTCATGATGTTTAATTTTATTTATGACTACGTATATAGGGTTTTGCTGATTTATTTTCCCATCGATTTGAGTTCAGATTTTTAATTGGTTTTCATTTGAGTTTTATCAAGTTCGGGATTTATACATAGACTTACTTAATTGTTAGAGCTATTCGAAATTAGGGTTTGTTGGTGATTATTCTTTGGCGAAATTATGATGCTGAGTTTGGATTTCAAATTTGAGTTGGTGTTGGTGATTATTCTCGTTTGGAGTTACAGGGTGTGGAGATGTGTAATGGGTTTGAATGGCTTGTTCGAATTGAAAGAAACAGAGCTGGTTTTCGAACCTGAAATCTGTTGCCTGGAATTGAGATGGAGAAAGATGCGTTACTGTGGGTATGGAGCTGGTGGTTCTTTGAGCTGAACCAGTCGAGTTGAAGTGTTGATACTGAATCCTTGGAAAAATATCTCAAGCAAAGGAAACAAATCTAAAAGTAAATCACATTCTACAGAGCCCCAAACTTCTGCATCCTCAAAACCAGTTCCTGAAGGGCAAAATGCAAGGGCGGATAGAAAGGGATGCCTAACAAATGAATTGAGTGGGTGATTTTTGATTGAAATCCATCTGCATACATTAATTTTTCAGGTTTGCTGCCAGTAATTTCCTTGTAATTATTATTTTTTCAGAAATCTCAACGGCGATCCCAGCCCAAGGAAGCAATAGCATATGGGAAAGGATTTAGTAGAATGGCCAAGGCTGTTGTCAACCAAGTAATTTAACAGAACCCTTCTCTTGTTTATCACCATAACGAATTGTAAGCTTTTCTAGCAAGGTAATTTTTGATAAATTATGTTGTACATCTGTGATTTAATTTGAATTTTTTTTCCTGAGTAAGGGTGTTTGATAAAGGAAGAAGATGATTGGAGCTAAGACGGAAACGGCTGATTCAAGTGTTATTACGCCAGGAACTAGTGAGTCCTACTTACAGAACAAAGTCTTGTTTCCCTCAAGGATGATTATTTCTATGCCTGCATAGTAATCTATCGTAGTCTCCTTCCCTGAACCGTGTATTTGTGCATATTAAACTGGATTTTTTTGGAGTGTTCAACCCCTTTGATTGAGAAGTAAAACTATCCGGTGGATAGTGGTAAAATTTAATTGCATACAATGGGTTCTATCAATTGGTATATATAGTTTTCGTATTCTAATTATCAGATTAGGAATCAAGCTACACACCTACACGGTGTATTTATAGTTTCTGGGCATATGTTAGAAATAGCAATTCCAGTTAAATCAAAAATCTTTATATGTACTTCAGATGGGAGCAGAGGTGTTAGGTTAGGGTCACCTTCTTATTTTCTTACTATGGTGTTATGTATAAAATGATGTTGGAAATGGAAATGATATCAGTTATTCAGTATGTTTAACATTTCATAATGTAGCATTCTTATTTGTATGTGACCTTCATAGTGCTGGTATTGAAAGTGTTGTTGGTGCTAAGAATGAAGACAAATGATCCAGTGGTATAATCGATGTCATGTGCTCTGCCTGTGAGATGTCTGTCATATGGGTGAAGGCTTCACAATATGAGGAACTTTATCAGAGTTATGGTGGCAACTTGATACTGGCTTAGGTCTCTTGTTTACCTACTTCCATGGATGCATATAGAATACAAAGTACATCTCCTCGCTAATAGAAACAGAGTTGTTTGGAGCTTCTGGTGATGGTACCACTTAAGTATCCAATGCCTCTTTTTTCTTTCTTTCTTAATCTGTTAGACCAATACTCTTCATGAAAGTATGTGTATCATAGATACGAATTTGATATTTATTCCAACTTCCTGGTTTGGCCTGTATATGTGTATCTTGCTGAGCTTCTTCACAATCTGGAACTGGGTAATTTGCAAATATATATGAAATGGAATATAGCTAGTATGCTTGGATCATGCTTGCAGATGATGCGTAGATGTATGGATGGGTAAAGGATCAGTGGAGGTAAGACACTCTTGCTCCATCACTTATTATTCTTTTTATTTGGATTCCCATGTTAGAACTAGTTGGAAACTTAGTTAGGTGATGAAACCTTAGAATAAACTACAAATCTGTTTTTCTGACATTTCAAACGTAGGTACTGCTGGGATCATAAACTGAAATCTAACCGTTAGAATTGAGCAAATTTTTAATATGTTATCCTAAGATATGTCAGAAATACTAGGTTAAAATATCATGATAATCAGGTTAGGAAAGGTTCCTGAAACTATTGAATTACAGAGAACTGTATCTACAAAATTTGTACAACGACGCAGAGTTCTTGAACTTAACATGACTCACTTCAACTGCATCGAATTGTCTTATTTTTGGATATGCATATCCCATTGTGGTTATGATTCAGCTATAAAAATTTCAAATAAATCTGATCACTGTAAGTACCCCAAAGAGTGGGATAATAGGAACTGAATTTTGTATGACGATTCTGAAAGCAGTCAGCTTGTGATGTATGTATCTCCTTACTGAACCGTTACATTGCTCTGAAGTTTTAGTATGCTATGGTACCCTGAGTGATAATGATACTATAAAGTTTCCGAAAAGATCGAATGCGTATACCACTTAAAAGTGTAGACATACATTAATTGAATTTTATAATAGTCTTGTATGCTTGTGTAACTCTACCACTTTGGATGTTCTTTACATGCGTAGAATTCTTACTGTGTGTGTTTGTATGCTTGTGGTTATCACTAATTTGATTCAATGTATGTTCTTGTATTTGTTTGATCTTTTTGAATGGTTATTAAATGGATCTTGTTGCAGGAAAATCTGAACAGATGTTATCCTGTTGCTAAGTCTCTGCAGACCGATGAAGCCATTGAGATGGACGATGCTGCTGCTAGCTTAGTACGGCTTCAGGTTCAGGCAGATGAAGATATGAATACTAGGATATCCCAACAAACTCTTGATGGACTGGTACGTGTTCAATCATTTTTTGTAGAATATTTATGTCTATGATGTCTGTCCTTTTTTGTTACAGGTGCGATATTTGCTCCAGCGAGGAGCTAATGTCGTACGCTGTGCAACCTATATATAGGGGCTTCAGTTGGAGCTCCCTTTAATGGTGCACCAATTTTGAGAAGGGCTTTCCGAATCAGTCAATTCGTGGCCAAGGTTGTCGCATATGATAGTTTAGTGTTTTGCTTTTGCTTTTCCAGGTACACCAAGCTGGATTCTCAGCTCCAACTCCAATTCAGGCCCAGTCATGGACTATTGCTCTCCAAAGTCATGATATTGTTTCCATTGCAAAAATAGGCTCAGGGAAAAGCTTGGGTTACTTAATTCCTGGGTTTATGCATCTCAAGCGAGTGCGGAATAATTCTCAGATGGGTCCAACCGTATTAGTGCTTTCTCCAACAAGAGAATTAGCAACGCAAATTCAAGATGATGTTGTGAAGTTTGGGAGGTCTTTAACACTTCAATGCACGGTATTAGTCGAATGCTCAAAATTATATATATTTTTTCGATGGTTATGCAAGCTGAAACCTCAATTTTATAAGTTTGTTTCTGTTTTATTTTTTGTAAAAATATGTGTATATATATATGTAGTTCTTGAATTTCTGTGCATGTTTTGGGTTCCTGAAATTCTATTTTTTATTTTTGTAGTGTTTGTATGGTGGAGCCCCAAAAGGTCCCCAGCTTAGAGAGATTGAACGTGGATGTGATATAGTTGTTGCAGGGTGGTTGCTTGGCTATAGATAATGGGGATAGTTCGAGTTGCTTCTGTCGTTTAGGAAGGAGAATGCTCAGGCTTAAAACCTGCAGTGAGCTGGAATTGAATGAAGTTGTTGATCCTGCATTGAAGCTGTGGAGAGTCGATTGATACAGGGAACAGAGGGCATGTTGCTGGTGCTCGCAGTTCACAGAGGTTGAAATGACTGAGAAGATGGGATAAGGTTGATTGAATTCGAGTATTGCATATCAAGAAGTGGAATCAGGAAGAAAAGGAAGATGAATGACTTGATTTGAACTAGTTTGTCAGAAGATGAAGGTACAGATGGAGAAATTACTTTCAACTTAGTGTTAAAGTTTTATTCTTGTGATAGGAATATATGTTAAGGATTTCCAACTTAGTTTTAGAAGATTCTGGACTTGGAGCTCGCAGATTCTAGATAATTGAAATTGTAAACTGAATTCACTTTTCAAATAAAAAATGAGTTTTAAAGTCACTATTAAATTCTGTTTTGAAGCCATTATTAATTTAATTCTGATTCAATTTTTAGTTTTTGATTCGGTTGAATCAGCTTTGGATTCAGCTGAATCAATATCAATTTATTTTTTTATGAAATATCATAAGAAAAACTACTTTTTCTGTCAGTACTTATTGATCTATTGGTAAAGAAAGTTGTTTTTTCAAAGAATTCAACCTTTACCAGAAACAGTCGTTTTGGAAAAAAACAATTCTAGATTCCAACTGATGGACGCAGTCGTTTTTAGTAATATTACTTCTTTTCCTGACAGTGGTATAAATTCCATTTTCCACTAGTGTGTGATTGGTCGATATGAAAGAGGGGCGTTAGGGGGCCAACACAGAGCAAGGATGGTCGTCCATGGAAGGCACGAGCTAGGGCAAACTGACCGGCCAAGTGGCGCGGTCGGGCTCCTTCCGTGATTGACCTAATTAGTCACGGTTTCCCCTTTATTTTTTTATTTTTCAACTTTTGTTAGGATTTTAATCCTAGTGGCTTTATGCTGGGCCAATTCCTAGTTTGCCTATGTTTAGTCTCGACCAATGTAGTCAATATCGGATTTCAGTGAATATCGGCCGAGACACTATATTTCGGTGAATATCAGTGAAATATCGGCAAATATCGGTGAATATCAGGGAAATATCGGCATCTAGGATATACACCGAACCCGATACTATCGTCGGTATCTCGGCCGAGATTATCTACATTGGTCTCGATCAATAGGGATCAAGATATTGTGCATGCTCCATTTTTGGGGCAAAAATCCAATTTTGTGAGTTGACACAAAATTAGGTCAAAAAATTGAATTTTGTGTATTGACACAAAATTAATCAATTTAGGTGAATTTTTTATGTTAACACAAAATTACTAATTTTTTACTCTTACGAGTAGCGTGGTATACCGGTCTTATTGACATAGCTTGGGCGATTCGATCGGTACCTTCATGCATATATTAATTTACGGCACTTTGAGAGATTCATGTTACTCAGCTGAGAGTGAACATCGATTAATCGTCATGTCATGTCAGTATTAAGAGTTCATCTAGGAACACAACATAAAATAAATACTCAGGAGGCTCCGCATTAGTGAATAATGCAACTAGGAGCTCGAACTTTAATGTAATAAAATTATAGAATACATGGGAGTGTTGCAACATGCACCAGTATTATTCCTATAATTTTCGTAGATATAAATATTGAATCATACAGTAAATAAAAATCATGCATGCATATATATTCTGAATTCAACTAGGAGAAGTTCACAAATATAGTTATGTACATGTAGAGAAAGAGGCATATGCACTCATTGGCTGAACTTCGACCTCAGCAAGAGCCCGATCAAGGTCCAGTTATGCTCCTACGTCTCTGATTCCAGAAGGATACTACATACTTGATTCCCTTAGCTGATGTAACCCACAACTAAGAGTTTCTACGACCCAAAGTCGAAGACTTTAATAAACAAATCTGTATCACACAAAAAATTCTTCGGCAATAGATAAATCCGTCTCCCACGAATATACCTACCAGTTTTGTTCCGTCTTTTGATAAATCAAGGTGAACATGAACCAATTGATAAACCAGGCTTATATTCCCGAAGAACAGCCTAGTATTATCAATCACCTCACAATAATCTTAATCGACGCAGCGAAAAAAGATATTGTGGAATCACAAACGATGAGACGAAGATGTTTGTGACTACTTTTTATCTTGCCTATTGGAGATAGAAATCTCAAGCCAATTATTACAATTGTACTTGTACGATATAAACATCAAGATCAGATCACACAACTACAAGAAAGTAGTATCGGTATGGATTCACAATCCCAATGAAGTCTTTAAGTCGTTAACCTGTTTAGAAGAAGAAACCAAAGGTTAAAGGAGAATCGACTCTAGCTTAGCACAACTAGCATCACACAGAATGTGTGGGGATTAGGTTTCCCAGTTGCTAGAGTTCTCCCTTATATAGTCTTTCAAATCAGGGTTTGCAATCAATGTTAGCTTGGTAACAAATCATTCAATATTCACCTTTAGATGAAACCTGATTTGATTCAAGCTAATATTTATCAACCGTTAGATCGAAAACATAGCTTGTTATACAAAAATGAAACGCATGTTTGTAGGCTTGTGTAACCATACCCAAACTTGTACATAGTTGGTTCAACAATAGTTAACCAAATGGTTATCCATATGATAACTTTCATATCAACCATATTCTTCTTCACCATAACTAGTTCAAATGACTCAAATGAACTAGTTAGAGAGTTGTTCAATTGCAAGGAAATATCATGTACTACACTAGACACAATTGAAGCAAAAACAATTTGATTCACTCGAATCGGTTCATGAACTATATAGACACGGTTTGCAATATCATTCCTTAGTTTATAAAGATAAGTTCACAAACATCGTTTTTAGACATAACCTACTCAAGTTCGCGGATGGAGTTCACAAACTCCAGCAGAAATTATCGGTTTTGAGAACTTCGCCAGTTCGCGGACTGAGTTCGCGAACTTAGCTCACGCACTTCTCCGGTTTCACTTGATCAACAAAGTTCGCAAACTTTGGTTCAAGCAATAAGGATTTATACATACATGTGTTTCCACATCAATGCTTATATACTCCAATGGTTATATTTTCTAAACTCTCATTCCAATCATTGAAACATTCCCAGAGGACGTTATATAGTTGTTGTTTACAAATTTTTCGTCAGAGCAATTTTTAAAGTGATTGAAACTTAAGATGACTTTCGTCACTAGGTAAAGATGAACTTGGATAAAGCGAAAGCTTTATCAACATATATTTCGAGAAATAGATAGGCGAGGTATACTTGGCTCGAAATACCAAATGTGTATAATCTAACTTTATATAGCAAAACGACTTTTGTCTCAAGATAGGAGATAAATAGACTTTTGAGTGATAGATAAGTTCAAGTCCCCACATACCTTTTAGTCGATGAAGATCCACCAGTTCCTTGAGTAGTCCTTCATATTGTATGATGATTACCATGGAGTTCTTGAGCTCAACTACACTTTCTATCCTAGTCCGAGACCTTAGCTATAGTAGATTAGAAATCTAGACTTATAGTTTTGATCACTAACATTGACAAACATGCTTGAGATAGCTACGCACGCGAGTTCGACCGAGCAATTCTCTAACAAATCAAAAGCATCTTTTCAAAATAAGTTTTCCTAAATGATCTCAAGGAAAAAGTATCTCGCGAACCTACAAAGTCATTACCCATCAATTAAAAAACCAGAAAAAATCAAACCCTACAAGAAATATCTTATTCGAAAAAAAATACTGAAGAAGGGAATGTACAAGGAAGAAGACCATCGAGTGGCGGCACAGACACCATCCTTCAAGAACATCTGGCTTCGACTTTTGCCCGACGAGGATTCTCTACTTCTCAAGATGTGCTTCTTAGATTATAATGGCTCACACTTCTAAATACCCAAGCGTCATGTCAAAGACATCCTGTATAATTTGTAAGGGAAAATCCAATAAAAGGTTAGTCAAAATCCTTAATCATTGATACTGTTTTTCCATGTTTTTGAGTTACTGTTGCCAACGGCATGCGAGGCGTTCCCATGGGAGTAGCTAAGAGGAGAACATGTGACACGCCTACTAGCATTATTGCTGCATCATTTATATGATTTTTCTTCCCATCTTCTGAATCGCTTTGGAAGGGTGGAAGAACTTGTTTTTC
Organism: Papaver bracteatum; assembly: GCA_023529315.1. Lineage (NCBI taxonomy): Eukaryota > Viridiplantae > Streptophyta > Magnoliopsida > Ranunculales > Papaveraceae > Papaver > Papaver bracteatum. The sequence goes on from JAJJWX010001096.1 coordinate 122,115, forward strand.
GCAATAGGGGTTTTAGATCTCTTCCGGGAGATTTTATTCATTCAATCAAAGATGTGAAATTATCAAAGCAGCATAAATAAAAGAATATTACTTGGTGAAACATGTCTTCAGTTGCACGAACAAAAAGAAAAACTGAAGTATCAAAAACATCTATGATCTACGAAAAGATTGTTTTCTCTGCGGAAAGAAATCACAAAATGGAAACCAGTTGTTAAGGACAAGACACCTTGGTAAATGACGCATCTGTTAGAGCCTTTTCAAGCACTCTCCCCAGCACCCTCTTCGACAACAAACATCCCATCCAGGAGCCGATTCAGCAGCAGCTTCAACATCCCATCCAGAAGCCGTTTCAGCAGCATCAGCTTCAACATCCCATCCAGAAGTCGTTTTATCAGCAGCTTCAATATCCCATCCCGAAGCCTTTCCAGCAGAAGCTTCAACATCCCATCCCGAAGCTTTTCCACCAACAACTTCAATATTCCATCCAGAGGCATTTTCAGCAGTAGCCTCAACATACCATCTAGAAGTCGTTTCAGTAGCAGCACCCCGTCTAGGATCCGTTTCGACAATGACTCCAACATATGCTTATGCCGCCTCACCATCTTCCTTGAAAGCATCCTCAACGATCGCTTTAACTCCCCCAGTAGCAGTTTCGGCGTCCACTCCAGAAGCTGCCCTAGTCTCATAAACCGCATCAACATCTTTCTCCGGAACTTTTCCAACAACCCCTTGAGGATGCACTAGTTCATCCACATCAGAATCAAGGATTACGATGCCATTATGGATGAGGTAATCAAATTGAATCTCGCACAGAAGTTTCTTGGGCCCAGTCCTTCGTCATTTCAATCGAGAAGTGAATCGATTAGCCCTGCCATTGGGATGTGGAGAAGCTTCATCACCTTGAGAATTCACGACTTGCTGAGATGCTTCATCATGTCTCTATTTCTCCTCCATGTCCATCAAATCTATGAAAGAATGAGCACGCACCCGTATGATACTTAGATGAGTGAGAGAAATTCCTTGTATTATCCGGTCGGCTACATGGAACAAAGAGTCGATTTGGTTTAATATCTCCTCATGTGAAGAAAATCTGGGTTTGTCGACTTCAAAAAACTTCTATGAGGAGTAAAAGGTATGATCATCACCGGAAGATCCCATTGCACACTACACAAAAAAAATTACATTATGTTTGCATATGCAATCTACATGATGAAGAAGAAAAAATAGAGAACTAAGAGAAGAGACACGAGATGGTACCTGCGAAGAGGATGGACGCAATTCTATAGTGATCTATATGAACGAAAAGTTCCAGATCGCCTCTTATATTGAGCGGATTGATGAAGCCGAGAAATAGAACCCTTTTACTAGCCGTGTATCAAGGCCCCGAACGCGGGATACCAGCTGGAGTTGATACTTGAATATACGGATAATTAGGGTTTGGCATCCAGGTCAGCAGACACCCCTGCCGTTCCATGACATAGACAACGCCATTTTCCCGCTCTATAGCCAGCCAAAGCAGCGGCATCTCCGCCCGATCCACAGCCTAGAAAACGACGCCATGACTCTATCACTCCATGATTAGAGCCGCACTATCTTTGCCCATTCTGTAACCTAGCCGGTTCCATCCTCACTGTTTGCTAGCCAAAGTTCCAAGTGTTGTTCCCACCATTCCACAGACTGAAGCCAGTTTCCGCCATTCCGCGAACTGAAGCCAGTTTCCATCATTCCATGGACTGAAACCGAGCGCCATCTCCACCAGCCAAAGCAGCACCATTCATCCTAAGGATCTGTGCATATAGTCATGGCGTGAATATCGGATATATTGTGCACCATTCAGCCAAAGCAGCACCATTCACCATTCATCTCGACCAATGTAGTCAATATCGGATTTCAGTGAATATCGGCCGAGACACTATATTTCGGTGAATATCAGTGAAATATCGGCAAATATCGGCGAATATCAGGGAAATATCGGCATCTCAGATATACACCGAAACCCATACTATCGTCGGTATCTCGGCCGAGATTATCTACATTGGTATCGATCAATAGGGATCAAGATATTGTGCATGCTCCATTTTTGGGGCAAAAATCCAATTTTGTGAGTTGACACAAAATTAGGTCAAAAAATTGAATTTTGTGCATTGACACAAAATTAATCAATTTAGGTGAATTTTGTATGTTAACACAAAATTACTAATTTTTTACTCTTACGAGTAGCGTGGCGCTGGTCTTATTGACATAGCTTGGGCGATTCTGATCAGGTACCTTCATGCATATATTAATTCTGGCACTTTGAGAGATTCATGTTACTCAGCTGAGAGTGAACATCGATTAATCGTCATGTCATGTCAGTATTAAGAGTTCATCTAGGAACACAACATAAAATAAATACTTAGGAGGCTCCACATTAGTGAATAATGCAACTAGGAGCTCGAACTTTAATGTAATAAAATTATAGAATACCTGGGAGTGTTGCAACATGCACCAATATTATTCCAATAATTTTCGTAGATGTAGTTACCGAATCATACGGTAAATACAAATCATGCATGCGTATATATTCTGAATTCAACTAGGAGAAGTTCATAAATATAGTTATGTACATGTAGAGAAAGAGGCATAGGCCCTCATTGGCTGAACTTCGACCTCAGCAAGAGCCCGATCAAGGTCCTAATCTACAACGAGTGGAGGAGGAGACTGTTGATGACTACAAAAATCTCACTGGAGACAAGGAGGAGAGATTTCAAGAATTTTCACATGATCTGCGAGATTCATTGGAATCCAGATTAGAGCTTAATTTGGAATATCAAAGTTTGGTGGTATATTTTATTTTTCTGAGATCGAAAAAAATGTTATTGTGGATTGAAATTTACCACCATTATATGATGTTTACCTGTACAACGAGACTTCAGTATGATCTAGTTACATTGATCGTTATTTTCATGAAGCAGTATTATGTATGATTAGTCCAGTGCAACAAGGATCCAGAAGTTTCATCAGAGAACCATAAACGCAAGCAATCATACCAGCAACATTCGAGGATGAATTTTTTCTGAGAATGAGAAAATGGTGGAGTATTTATAAAAAGAAAAATATGGTTGCTTATTCTTATTATAATTATTTAGTAAATTATATTATAATTTATTTAATTTATAATTTATTTTCATTTATATTATTTAGAAACATTCTAAGAATATCTATAAGTATCCGTGTGCGATCTTATAAGTTTAGAAAAATATCTCTAAGTTTAGATGACGATAAACTTATCTATGTAAAGAGCTCAATGTTTTTATATCAAGGAGAAAATTTTGATTAATAAAAGTAACGAATTTCTAGAGAGTTATCTCATTATCATGAATTTTTATATAATAGTTATTTATATATTCTCTTGACACTAACCGATGCAGGGTGGGCGTTGAAATAGAACTACTATCTAAAATTCATGATTACGAAAGAACTCTCCAGAAAACCACTATTTTCATATAATCAAATATTTCCTAACTAATAAGAATATTCGTTGTTACCGAATCAGGAGACGTTTTCTAAATTTATAAGATCGTAAATTAATTCTTTTGAATATTATTAGAATGTTCCTAAATATTTTAAATGAATAACTTAATTTAATACAATATAATTGGATAAATAATTATAATAAATAAGGGAATAATAGAAATATGCAAGCATATTTCTTTTCTACAAATACTCCACAATGATCTCAAATTCACCTCTAGCAGAGACAAAAATCCTTCTAGGAATATCTAGCTTACTAAGAATTTCTAACCAATAGCCATTACACAATGCAACAACTAAAAATTTAGGTTTTTTCAGTAATGTCTGATACTCAACTACCATACTCCAGTCCTAATCTGAGACTTGATCACTTTAGTAGTGTTAGAGAACTGCTCGGTCGAACTCGCAAGCGTTGCTATCTCAAGCTTGTTTGTCAAGTTTAGTTGCTCAAAACTATATACTTGATTTCTAGTGTACTTATAGCTATGTCTCGTATTAGGATAGAAGTGTGTAGTTGAGCTTTAGACTTCACGGCGTTCACCAATTGAAGAAGAAGATCTATTAAAGAACTTATAGGTACTTCATCAACAAAAGGTATGTGGAGACTAAAACTTATCTATCACTTAGAAGTATATTCTAGTTTATCTTCTAATGAGACTAAGTCATATAGCTATATATACTTTTACATTATACACATTTGAAATTTCGAGACGAGTTTATCTCGTTTATATATTTCTTGAAATACATGTTGGAAACTTTTTAGCTTTAGCTAAAGTTCATTATCTACTTGACGAGTTTAATCGTAGATAATTTATTTGTTGGAAACTAAATATTAAGTCAAGATGATAATGTGAAAATTACCTTGAACATCTTGCATGATTTATGTGAGACAATCATTTGAAGTTAACTTGGGAAGTTTCGTATTGATCGATTAATCAATTGAAAATTACTTGAAGTTAGTGGTGTTTGTAAGATTACCATTGTTGCCTTCCAAGGATGTTTCAATGATTAAATGAGAGTTTAAAACTAGTACCAGTATCTGGATAAAACACAGCATGTATACCTTGTATGCGAACTGTGAAAATCTATTTCAGGTCCGAGACTTTTGTTTGCGAACTATGTTTGTGAACGGGTTTACCCGTGAAAGGTCTGGAACTATGGTTTGCGAACAATGTTTGCGAACGGCTAGACTAGGCCAGGTACGGAACAATGGTTTGCGAATGACAAGACTAGGCCAAGTACGGAACTGTGGTTCGAGTACTTAGTTTGCGAACATAGTGGTAAGGATCTAAAATCGGTAAGTATGAAATTCATACTCATGAACTCAGGTTCGTTTGCGAACTAAAGTCCCTGGAACTTTGATGAAATAATATATGCGAACTTGTTTTCAAACCCGTGGCATTATGTTCATGAATTGGTTCTTGTATAAGTACTTTGTACAACTACAAACCGAACCGAGTATGTTTCAAATTGTTCATGGATATTTCTATGAGATAGTGAACATTTGAACAACTCTCTTAAAGCACAATTAGATTCATTTGATTATATATCATGATTGATTGATCATCATATTTGATCTAGAAGTGTTAGATGAATATGGCTAAACTATAAGTGTTCGTGTGTCTAACTTTGGTTAATTATCATTGATCCAACACGTTATACACGTTTAAGTATGGTTCACCCATATCTAAATATAGGTATGTTTCATTTGTGTATATCAAGCTTGAAAAGACGAGGGTACCCAAATATACCTCAATCTAAAACTTTTCCACCTATAAGTCCTTTTCCGAAAGTGATTGTCTATGTACTGAGTCGAGACAATACACCTAATCGGTTCACACTTCGTGTGATCGTCTATGGATACATGATCGAGACAATACAACAACGAAGAATGTTTACTTGATAATAGGTTCGGAATTAACCAAACTCTAAGGATTGTCTATCAAGTAAAATAGGAATTAACGTTTGTGTATTTTACTTCTAATTATAATAAAACAATTATAATTGCGGAAATAAAAAAGTAAAAGACACAACAAGATTTTGTTAACGAGGAAACCGAAAATGCATAAAAACCCCGGGACCTAGTCCAGAATTAAATTCTCTCAGAATTAAGCCGCTATACAAAATCAAACCAACTTCGTATAGTTGAGACCAAGCAACTAAAACTATAGTTCACCTAGTTCCCTCAGTATTCCTACGCCTCCAACTTGTAATAAGTCACGTACTTGGGAAAAAAAATTTGAACAACAAATCTGTTCGGTAATAACTATTTTCAACCAACATGATATGAGTTTGACAAAGGCTCTTCCGTTTAACCAATAAACTCCTTTGTCGGGTCCTTAGATCAATCTCTCAACAACTACCGAAGTAATTGTTAGATTATGCAATAAATACTATTAATCAAAAAGAAGAGTATTGATGCCTATATACTCAACTAATCAATCCAATCTATCACAAATATAAACCGATTATAGTTGGATCCCTTTCCAGACGAAACAAGTATTGTGCACACTAAAGATTATGAACCCAAAAAGTCTTATTGTCTTCAAATATTCTTTAATCTTCAATCAGAACCTGCACATAATCAACTTGAATCTCTTATGATCAATCACACACAGAACGAAGTCTGTTAACGTTGGATTATCACAAGACGTCTTTAGATATACAAATAGTCTAAATATCCCCGTCGAAACTTCGATCTAGTTTGATTGAATCTTATATCAGAAGAGAAGATTCTCAAGCATAAACATACCAGGTGCAATCAAAGTTTAACCACCATTAGTCAATCAAATCAATATGAAAACTAAAGATAAACCATAATATCTAGTTTTCCACCAATGGGTCGTGCTAGAGCTTCTCAATCCCAAAGAAGACTTTAAATTGAGTGGCTGTAAGAGATTTCACCTAATTAGATTACTCTCCTCTCCGATAGGCGGCTTCACTAGTAACAACACAACTAGGTAGTTTTGCTGGCTCTGAGGATTAGTTTGCTCGAAATGCAAACTTCAATATTTATAGACAAGGAAGTTTGGACACCAAGGAATTTTCAAAACCGAATATTCTCAAATATATGCAATAAACACAAAATCGGTTTTCATAATTCCAGAAAAAGCTTTGTCCAAATATTGAGCGAAATCCCAATAGAAAATTTTATAATTAGTAAATGCACATTACTAATTATTATTTTATAAAGATATGCATTTATTTACTGGAAAATAAATAGCATATAAAAACTAAGAAACCTTAAATAAAATATTCTCAATTTATTTCGATCCTGGGATTTTCCTTTAGCTATTAAGGAATATCTTTGAACAATTAATGATAAGAGTTACTGCACATGTTCAAAGTATGTCGACATCTTTACTTTGCAAGTCCCTTTTCATACTTACAATCATGGAAACGATTTTCCACACTTCCAAACAAGTTTAGAATTGGTTCGTCTAAATTCCAAGAACTATGTGATTGATTATCCTATCAAATCGCCAATCATGGGTTTCACGGTTCTGCAAAAACAAGTTTTGGTTCTACCTCCATGTGAGTATTGTGCATAGTCACACTAGTTACTAAAATTTTGTTGACTAGGTACTAGGATCGGTTACCCATAACTTATGGTAACTACTTGTATTCGGTTGCACATGTCCATAGGATTGGTTCCCCAAAACTATAAACTTGTTGCACATGTTCATAGGATCGGTTCCCCCATATTCTAAAAACGTGTTGCACCTCTTACAAGGATAGATTCCCCTCTTGTAAATTTTTTTCACCTCTTACTAGTATCGGTTCCCCAATGACTAGATAAAAGTTGTTATTTACAACGCATCGATCATACCTTCTTGAATGATTACTTAAGGTCGGTTTCACTAATAAAAGTTATACCAATACATAAGTCAGACCATGTGAATAGTTTTACCAAGATACATAAACAAGTTTATGAGCGGTTATACTAAACACATATTGGTAATTCAAAATAGATTTTCAATGAATAACAATACCAATAAGCCTAACGATTTCCCTTTCGATCCACAAAACAAGTTTATGAACTTACTTCCTTTAAACGAATGTAAAACATTATTTCTTAGGATGAAATATTCACTCATACCCATACATAATCACAATAACATTCATATGATCATGTCGATGTCTTATATACAAAGTTTAATGGTTAACCAATAAACCTCGTATTGTATTCCTTAATACTATGTCCAACTAGAGTATCATACACGGCTTCACAGTTACGTTTTCAATATGCACGACTTGAAAGATACATTAGGGAATAAAAAGTTTCAAGTTAAATATTACTAACCTCAAGAGGAAGGATGATGTTGTCGTTGCAGCTCCATACTTCATCACATTCTTCAAGTCTTCATGTAATAATTGTAAGTCTCATATCCTAATACTTTCAAGCTAACCTATACGAAGTTGACCTAGTATATAATCAAGCAACTCTTTAAATGAGTTTTGATTCGCTAAAATATGACAACCAAACTTGACATACCAACGCTTGGTGGGTTCAATCGAGAAATGCTCTAACAATATCCCCCTTTGTCAATTTTAGTGACAAAACTCTTATATCATATGGATAAACAAATTACAAAAATTCATTTTACATATACGCTTGATTCCAAGTTCAACAACACAAAACCTGTATTAAATTCAATCCTTAAATGCCGCTGCTGACATTATAATAACAAAGCTAATACTCTCCCTAAAGGTAAGATAGGTATATTTTCAATCCGCATGTCTTTGTTATTTCCATGTAGTTCATCATAACTACATATTATATGGTATGTGACTCCCCCTTAGTCAATGCTTTGACTCTATTCGTTAGAATAAACTTTTGGCACAAATGACCTTTCCCTAGTGATACAAACTCACAACAAGTCAATATCACTTGTTTACTCCATATATTTCTCCCCATTTTTGTCAAAAAATGACAAAGAAACCAAAAAATAAAGGAAAAACCGAAAGGATCTTACAAATATTACAAAGAGAAATTGCAAACATATAAGTGTTAATTGAGCACGAGGGTTTTACACACCATTTTAGATAACCAATATCAAAACCGAAACTATAAGTAATTTGGTTTTAACATGCTATCTAGGAAACAATTTCCCGAAGCAATTTTTGTTTAGCAACTCAAAAATTGACTAAGCACCTTAGTTTTTTTGCTAAACCGATTTCACAAGTACAATCGCTTGTTCGATAAGACCAAAATAAAGATCATAATTAACTTTATTTTTCTCACCAGGCTCTAATTATTCTCATCAATAACTTAGACCTTTCACTTTTAAACAAGACAAATACTATGTTATGAAAAAGCGGGGGTCTAACAACCACACCCAATATTTCGATTAGCAATCTGTATGGACAAATCCGAGTTACTTTCTAGAGAATCAACTAGACTCAATCAAATAGAAAATATCTCAAGGAGTTATTATCTCAATCACTCGATTTGATTTACTCAAGAAAATACAATCTTTGAGTCTTAATCAAAGAGAGATAACTTGGATGGTACCAAAGACCAATTTCCAAGTGTCAATAAATTTAAATCAACAACCAATAAGGTCGGAAATTCTAATTGATTGAACAACGCATAACCTGTATTATTTCAATTATATAAAATATAACGCGGAAAAGAAATAACACAGACACCAGAATTTTGTTAATGAGGAAACCGCAAATGCAGAAAAACCCCGGGACCAAGTCCAGATTAAATATACATTGTATTAAGCCGCTACAGACACTAGCATACTCCAAATTAACTTCAGTCTGGACTGTAGTTGAACCCCAACCAATTTCACACTGATCCAAGGTACAGTTATGCTCCTACGCCTCAGATCCTAGCAGGATACTGCGCACTTGATTCCCTTAGCTGATCTCACCCACAACCCAGAGTTGCTACGACCCAAAGTCTGAGACTTTAATAAATAAATTTATCTTAGACAGAAAAGTCTATAAGATAGATAAATTCATCTCCCACGAATAAACCTATGAGTTTTGTTACGTCTTTTGATAAATCAAGGTGAACAGTAACCAATCAATAAAACCAAACTTATATTCCCGAAGAACAACTCAGTTTTATCAATCACCTCACAATAGTCTTAATCGACGCAGCGAAAAAAGTTATTGTGGAATCACAAATGATTACACGAAGATGTTTGTGATTACTTTTATATCTTGCCTATCGGAGATACAAATCTCAATCCAATTATTACAATTGTACTCGTACGATAGAAACATCAAGATCAGATCACACAACTGCGATAAGAGTAGTATCGGTCTGGCTTCACAATCCTAATGAAGTTTTTAAGTCTTTAACCTGGTTTTAGAAGAAGAAAACCAAAGGTTAAAGGAGAATCAACTCTAGCTTAGCAAACTAGTATCACACAAAATGTGTGGGGATTAGGTTTCCAAGTTGCTAGAGTTTTCCATGACATAGTCTTTCAAATCAGGGTTTTCAATCAATGTTAGCTTAGTAACAAAGCATTCAATATTCACCGTTAGATGAAAACCTGATTAGATACGAGCTAATATTTATCAACCATTAGATCGAAAACATAGCTTGTTATACACACATGTACTTGACGTTTTTGGGTTTGTGTAACCATACCCGAACTTGTACATTAGTTAGTTCAACATTAGTTAAATAAATGGTTAGCCAAATGATAACTTTCATATTAACCATATTCTTCTTCACCATAACTAGTCCAAATGACTCAAGTGAAATAGTTAGAGAGTTGTTCAATTTCTATGAGATCTCATGTACTACACAAGACACAATTGAAGATGAAATGATGTGATTCACTCAAATCGATTCATGAACTATAAAGCCACGGTTTGCAATAGCATTCCTTAGTTTATTAAGATAAGTTCACAAATATCGTTTTTAGACATAACCTACTCAAGTTCGCGGAGTCAAGTTCATTGGTTGGGGTTTACAAACTCCAACAGAAATTCTCGGGTCGAGAACTTCCGTCACTTCGCGGACTGAAACTGAGCTACAAATCCAGCAAAAATTCTCGGGTTCGAGAACCACGCCAGTTCGTGGACTGAGTTGACGGCTCACGTTCCGGTTTCACTTGATCGACAAAGTTTGCAAACTTCGGTTCAAGCAATAAGGACTTATACGTATATGTGTTACAGCAACAATGTTTATATCCTCCAATGGTTATATTGTCTAAACTCTCATTTCAATCATTGAAAAATTCTCAGAGGACGTTATATAGTTGTTATTCACAAACTATTTTTCGTTAGAGCGATTTCCAAAATGATTGAAACGTAACATGACTTTTCGTCACTAGGCAAAGATGAACTTGGCTACATAGAAAGCTTAACCAACACACATTTTGAGAAATTGATAAGCGAGATACACTCATCTCGAAATTCCATATGTGTATATTCTTAGTCTATATAGTAATACGACTTTTGTCTCAAGATAGGAGATAAAATAGATAGACTTTTGAGTGATAGATAAGTTCAAGTCTCCACATACCTTTTAGTCGACTGACTATTTTTTCCATTGACAGTGAAGAGAAGCAAATTATGAAGCTTAGAAATTTGGTTCCTTCTTGCAAAACAATGGATAGCATAGTGATTCTTTTTCCCACAAAAAGTACAGGTTCGTGGAGAAGAAGCAACAATTTGCACCTGTCTTTGCTTCATAGCCATATGAGAAGACTGCAAGTTATATAGACCTTTCTTGACACAATCTTCTTCTGGAGAACATTTATTCATGTGTAGTACAGAAGATTTTCTCCTTAAGACAGAGTTTTCCTTTTCCAAGGATTTACACTGTTCATGGGCTAGAGTAACAGATGCACTTAGTTTCTATTTTTCATCACGAAGTATGTTGAGATCTGATGAATGATTCTCGAGCAAATATTTTTCTCTAATTGAGTCCTCCTTAATAATATCCTCAAGAGTACTAATCTTTTCATATTGAAGAGTAGTTTCTTGGAGAAGTTCCTTAATATTCTTAGAGAAGAACTTAATGATGTTATAGAGATCAATCAAGAGACTTTTTCAAATTCATTAGTGAGCTGATCATGATCATTAAAATCAATAGTCTCATCTTTATTTTTTGAAATACTGGTGAGCTCCTTTTTAGCTTTTGCCAGAGTGTCACATACCTCATGAGAGAAAGAAATGTCATTATAAAATTGAACATTCTTTCTACCTAGGGATTCAGAAGAATCTACTAAGGAATAATCCTTTGAGTTGTTTTTAAGACACTTGACATAATCAAAAGCTTTAGGAGACATTTTTTTATGTGCAAAGGAGATCTTGTCCTCAGACTCAGATTGCCACAAATACAGACTTGTAAGGACTGGAACGTGTTTGCCTGCTCTGATACCAATTGAAAAAGAGGGGGTCTAACAACCACACATAATATTTCGATTAGAAATCTGTATGTACAACTCCGAGTTACTTTCTATAGAATCAACTAGACTCAATCAAATAGAAAATATCTTAAGGAGTTATTATCTCAATCTCTCGATTTTATTTACTCAAGAAAATACAATCTGCGAGTCTTAATCAAAGAGAGATAACTTGGATGGTACCAAAGACCAATTTCCAAGTGTTGGTCAATTTAAATCAACAACCAATAAGGTCGGATATTCTAATTGATTGAACAACGCACAACCTGTATTATTTCAATTATATAAAAATATAATGCGGAAAAGAAATAACACACACACCAGAATTTTGTTAACGAGGAAACCGCAAATGCAGAAAAAATCAGGGACCTAGTCCAGATTAAACATACACTGAATTAAGCCACTACAGACACTAGCCTACTCCAAATTAACTTCGGTTTGGACTGTAGTTGAACCCCAACCAATCTCACACTGATCCAAGGTACAGTTATCCTCCTATGCCTCTGATCCCAGCAGGATATTGCACACTTGATTCCCTTAGCTGATATCACCCACAACCAAGAGTTGTTACGACCCAAAGTCGAAGACTTTAATAAATAAATCTGTCTCACACAGAAAAGTCTATAAGATAGATAAATCCGTCTCCCACGAATAAAACTATGAGTTTTGTTCCGTCTTTTGATAAATCAAGCTGAACAGGAACCAATCAATAAAACCAGACTTATATTCCCGAAGAACAACTCAGTTTTATCAATTACCTCACAATAGTCTTAATCGACGCAACGAAAAAAGATATTGTGGGATCACAAACGATGAGACAAAGATGTTAGTGATTAATTTTATATCTTACCTATCAGGGATAGAAATCTCAAGCCAATTATTACAATTGTACTCGTACGATAGAAATAGCAAGATCAGATCACACAACTACGATAAAAGTAGTATCGGTCTGGATTCACAATCCCTATAAAGTCTTTAAGTCGTTAACCTGGTTTTAGAAGAAGAAAACCAAAGGTTAAAGGAGAATCGGCTCTAGCTATGAAACTAGTATCACACGTTAGGTATGGGGATTAGGTTTCCTAGTTGCTTGAGTTCTCTCTTATATAGTCTTTCAAATCAGGTTTTGCAATCAATGTTATCTTGGAAACAAAGCAATCAATATTCATTGTTAGATGAAAACCTGATTAGATACAAGCTAATATTTATCGACCGTTAGATCGAAAACATAGCTTGTTATACACGCATGTACTAGACGATTTTGGGTTTGTGTAACCGTACCCAAACTTGTACATTATTTGGTTCAACACTAGTTAACCAAATGGTTAGCCAAATGATAACTTTCATATCAACCATATTCTTCTTCACCATAACTAGTCCAAATGACTCAAATGAACTAGTGAGAGAGTTGTTCAATTTCTATGATATACCATGTACTACACAAGACACAATTGAAGCAAAAACAATGTGATTCACTCGAATCGATTCATGAACTATAAAGCCACGGTTTACAATAGCATTCCTTAGTTTATTAAGATAAGTTCACAAACATCGTTTTTAGACATAACCTACTCAAGTTCGCGGACTCAAGTCAACAGGTTGGAGTGTACAAACTCCAGCAGATATTCTCTGGTCGAGAACTTCCGTCACTTCCTGGACTAAAACTGAGCTACAACTCCAGCAGAAATTCTCGGGTTCGAGAACTACGCCAGTTCGCGGACTGAGTTGACGGCTCACGTTCCGGTTTTACTTGTTCAACGAAGTTCGCAAACTTCGGTTCAAGCAATAAGGACTTATACATATATGTGTTACCACAAAAATGTTTATATCCTTCAATGGTTATATTGTCTAAACTCTCATTTCAATCATTGAAACATTCTCAGAGGACATTATATAGTTTTTATTCACAAACTATTTTTTGTCAGAGCGATTTCCAAAATGATTGAAATGTAACATGACTTTTCGTCACTTGGCAAAGATGAACTTGGCTAAAGCGAAAGATTAACCAACACACATTTCGTGAAATAGATAAGCGAGATATACTCCGCTCGAAATGACATATGTGTATATTCTTAGTCTATATAGCAATACGACTTTTGTATCAAGATAGGAGATAGAATAGATAGACTTTTGAGTGATAGATAAGTTCAAGTCTCCACAAACCTTTTAGTCGATGAAGATCCATTGTCTCCTTGAGTAGTCCTTCGTCTTGTATGATGATCGCCATGGAGTTCTTGAGCCCAACTACACTTTCTATCCTAGTCCGAGACCTTATCTATAGTAGACTAGAAATCAAGACTTTATAGTTTTGATCACTAACATTGAAAAACATGCTTGAGATAGCAACGCATGCGAGTTCGACCGATCAATGCTCTAACAATCTCCCCATTTTTCAATTTTAGTGGAAAAACTATTAATACATATGAAATACAAAAAATATATAAATAAACTTTGTAGATCCTATTCCACATGTCTAATCTTCAACAATACTCGAAATCTTCGTCACTTCCAAGTAGTCCAATGATCCCAAAGGTTGTAAGTTTAGTATCATCGTTGTTGAAAATCCGTAGCTATAACAATGAGAAAACAAGGGTTCTCAATTATTGTTATACAGTGTCATAGTATCATTACACAGCGTCAAAGTCCAATTGCATCACAACTTTAAAAACAAAACTATGGTGATACTTCACTCCCCCTTAGTCAATACTCCATCTCACATGGAAACCACTCCCCCTTACATAATGATCCGAAAACCATATGTATTTGTAGTATGAACTACATATTAATTCTCCCCCTTTTTGTCAATAAAATTGGCAAAGGTACAAGAACGGGATCCTAATGAAATTTCCGTAAGAGACATTTCATGACCAAAGGTAAATGTATATCATCTTGTTTAGATGCAATCATAAAGCCGAAGCTAAATACATTCATCAAGGAGTTTATAAAGATACAAGACAACCCCTCTAATATTCCATAGCCGCACTCCCCACAAAGATTTGGAAATTAAGCACAAGTTTAAAAGAACTCTCCCCCAAAAAATGTCATTCTAAGGTAACAACAAGGGCGACCTTAATTTCAAAAGAAAAGAAGGATTTATTTAGACTCAACAAATTACATACAAGTATGAATTTGGAATCCAACAAGAAATATTCAATCATTTTAACCAAAGCGAACCAAGATTAATTTGACTAAATATGCCCAACACAAGTAAACTTATGGAGACTTAATAACTCGATTAGATTATTCACAAGAGAACTCATAACTAATCTAACCGGAATACATAATTAAACTAATCACAAAAGTAATCGATTCAATTGTTTGTACTCACATAAGATAATCTATGGAGTGATGACTAAGTTAATCATAAAAATAACCAACCAGTCAATCACGCTCAACATGAGAAAAACTTACGGAGTCATAACTAAATAACCACACAAGATGATTGATTTAGTTCAATATGTTCAACATAAAGTACCTTATGGAACAACAAATAAGCTAATCACAAAAGCAATCAACTTTTGTTGTTTTAGTACTCAACATAAGACACTTCATGGAACAACACAGTATTGACACAAAAATTGTGGATCGGAGAATCGACCTATATCGTGGAATAAGCAAGGATTCATTCTATGTTTTCATCACTATTTGAACAATGACATACAATAGACATAATCCTTGAATCACAAAAGATTTTAACCTATCTTACATCAATAATTGACAATATTGGCTTAACTTTTGTGTTTTGCAAAAAGTTTATTCATTCTTTTATCAATATTTGCATATCAATTCACGAACGACTTTACTTTTGAAAAAATATGGGACACTTAAGTTCACGGACGTAAACATACATATCCCATCAAAATATTGCAATATATAAAATAAAAATATTAATATTGCAACCATCATCTTCCAAAAAATTTTAGAATTAAACACAATAAATCTAAAAACAAGAAGATGAAAACTTTGGACATAGCTATGTGTAATCACAATAATGGATATTCCTAATACTAGTTATTCTTCTAAACAAAATAGAAAAAATAGAAGATTTACTAGGTAAACACATTACTCATCATCTTCATCGGAGATACTCCAAGATGCTTGAATTGTGTTCAACTCTTCCTTGAGCTCGGGAAACTTAGTTACAACCACCGACAATTGTTATTGAACGCACTTTACCCTTGAATTGACCTTACATACTCCCTTGTGAATTTTTTGAAGTAAACTCAAGGTGGTAGGGTCACACTCATTAAGTGAAGCATCTCTTCATATTTTGCATACATTCTCCCTTATGCGCCTGAAGGTACAGGGACGAACCAGTTTGGGTACTTCAAGAGAATTGCTGATTAAATCAACACCACAAACACGGCAGATTTGACTAATCAAACAAGGATAGCCTAACATCTTGATGTGAGAAGTCATTGAAACCATTTTATAAATAGTGAATCCACAAATATCAAGACTTTGAACACCCGATTCAAGGAAATATCCAACTTCTTTCTAAAATAAAACCTTTAAATGAAATATTCTCAAAAATTCTAATACATGAATCATCCAAAAACCTAATCCTAAGAGAATTTTGGTCACAAGGAAGATCCATACTAGAGGTATTTGGATTTTGGGAATTCCTTTTTGAGCCCTTAGAATTCATCATGAGTTAAGTGAACAAGATGGATTTACTTACTTGGAGTGAACCTTGAACACCCTTTCTCTTAGTTTCTCCAAGGAGTCTTCAATGCAGGCTACACACAAAACCCTAGAATTTCACGTGCGCGGACGGGTGAGAAGAGGAAGAGAGTATGCGAACTTCCTCTTAATAAGACCAAAAATGGGCTTGGTCCCGTTTGCGAACTTCAACCCTCAAAGAACAAGGGGTTTTGTTATATGTTTACACATCAAGGATTATGAATTACATAACAAGGTGGATGCACTAGAAGCTTTATTTGAAAATTCAAGATAACCTGTACACGATTCAACCATTTCTTGTCCCATTTCAAGATATATATACATATGGGGTAGTACCAGTCTTGTTACCAAGAGGCACAATATGCAGAGAGATCCTCATGCAACATTTCTGGTTGACCAGTGTGAACAGTCCATGTAATGTAATCACCATAATGATGATAATCATGGAAGTATGAGCTTCCTATCCTTTGTTTGTTGTGCCTAGAAGGAGGATTCTTTCGTTTTCCAAGTTGTACAATATTATTCACTAATTTAATATGTACATAACCCTTTTCGGAGTGATTCTTAGACTTAGCAGAATTAAGTTTTTCTAAGGATCTAAAAACGTCTTCGAATGCTCTGAATAGATCTTTATCAGTTGATCCATTATGATAGTATTCCTCATAGAGACTAGTAGTTAATCTAGTGAGGTTCCATATCCTTAAGCGCCATGAACGTTTCCTCAATTTCTCCTCCTTTTTATTTTATTTTTCAGATTGACTCATATCATCTAAAACTTCCTTCTTAGATGAAATAGGATTATCATGAGATACCAGAAGTTTTGACCATAATAGATCTTGTTCAATCTTTAAGAAATTCTGGCGTGCGTTACAGATGCCAAGAGCAAATTTTCCAAAGAAATTTCCCATGGGGCAATTTTTAAGGAACGAACAAACACAAATTTATCAGGTTTAGAGTGTTTACCTTATCTGAAACCAATTGAAAAAGTGGGGGTCTAACAACCACACCCAATATTTCGATTATCAATCTGTATGGACAACTCTGAGTTACTTTCTAGAGAATTAACTAGACAGTTAGACTCAATCAATAGAAAATATCTCAAGGATTTTATTATCTCTATCTCTAGATTTGATTTGCTCAAGCAAATACAATCTGCGAGTCTTAATCAAAGAGAGATAACTTGGATGGTACCAAAGACCAATTTCAAAGTGTCAATCAATTTAAATCAACAACCAATAAGGTCGGATATTCTAATTGATTGAACAACGCACAACCTGTATTATTTCAATTATATAAAAATATAATGCGGAAAAGAAATAACACAGACACCAGAATTTTGTTAACGAGGAAACCGCAAATGCAGAAAAACC
Source organism: Papaver bracteatum (assembly GCA_023529315.1). Taxonomy (NCBI): domain Eukaryota; kingdom Viridiplantae; phylum Streptophyta; class Magnoliopsida; order Ranunculales; family Papaveraceae; genus Papaver; species Papaver bracteatum. The sequence continues at coordinate 140,056 of JAJJWX010001096.1, forward strand.
CCGGGACCTAGTCCAGATTGAACACACACTGTATTAAGCCACTACGGACACTAGACTAATACAAACTATCTTCGGTCTGGACTGTAGTTGAACCCCAATCAATCTCACACTGATCCAAGGTACAGTTATGCTCCTACGCCTCTGATCCCAGCAGGATACAACGCACTTGATTCCCTTCGATGATCTCACCCACAACCAAGAGTTGCTATGACCCAAAGTCGAAGACTTTAATAAACAAATCTATCTCACAGAAAAGTCTATAAGATAGATAAATTCATCTCCCATAAATAAACCTATGAGTTTTGTTCCGTATTTTGATAAATCAAGGTGAAAAGGAACCAATCAATAAAATCAGACTTATACTCCCGAAGAACAGCTCAGTTTTATCAAACACCTCACAATAGTCTTAATCGACGCAGCGAAAAAAGATATTGTGGAATCACAAATGATGAGATGAAGATGTTTGAGATTACTTTTATATCTTGCATATCGGAGATAGAAATCTCAAGACAATTATTACAATTGTACTCGTATGATAGAATTAGCAAGATCAAGATCACACAACTACGATAAAAGTAGTATCGGTCTGGCTTCACAATCCCAATGAAGTCTTTACGTCGTTAACCTGGTTTTAGAAGAAGAAAACCAAAGGTTAAAAGAGAATCGACTCTAGATATGAAACTAGTATCACACGTAAGGTGTGGGGATTAGGTTTCCCAGTTGCTAGAGTTCTCCCTTATATAGTCTTTCAAATCAGGGTTCGCAATCGATGTTATCTTGGAAACAAAGCATTCAATATTCACCGTTAGATGAAAACCTGATTAGATACAAGATAATATTTATCAACCGTTAGATCAAAAACATAGTTTGTTATACACACATGTAATAGACGATTTTGGGTTTGTGTAACCGTACCCAAACTTGTACATTAGTTGGTTCAACACTAGTTAACCAAATGGTTAGCCAAATGATAACTTTCATACCAACCATATTCTTCTTCACCATAACTAGTCGAGAACTTTCGTCAGTTCGCGGACTGAAACTGAGCTACAACTCTAGCAGAAATTCTTGGATTCGAGAACTACGCCATTTCGCGGGCTGAGTTCGCGCACGTTCCGGTTTTACTTGATCAACGAAGTTCGCAAACTTCGGTTCAAGCAATAAGGACTTATACATATATGTGTTACCACAAAAATGTTTATATCCTCCAATGGTTATATTGTTTAAACTCTCATTTCAATCATTGAAACATTCTCAGAGGACATTATATAGTTTTTATTCACAAACTATTTTTTGTCAGAGCGATTTCCAAAATGATTGAAATGTAACATGACTTTTCGTCACTTGGCAAAGATGAACTTGGCTAAAGCGAAAGATTAACCAACACACATTTCGTGAAATAGATAAGCGAGATATACTCCGCTCGAAATGACATATGTGTATATTCTTAGTCTATATAGCAATACGACTTTTGTATCAAGATAGGAGATAGAATAGATAGACTTTTGAGTGATAGATAATTAAAGTCACCACATGCCTTTTAGTCGATGAAGATCCATTGGTTCCTTGAGTAGTCCTTCGTCTTGTATGATGATCGCCATGGATTTCTTGAGCTCAACTACACTTTCTATCTTAGTCCGAGACCTTAGATATAGTAGACTAGAAATCAAGACTTTATATATAGTTTTGATCACAAACATTGACCAACATGCTTGTGATAGCAATGCATGCGAGTTCGACCGAGCAATACTCTAATAAGCACCTGCATATAATCAACTTGAATCTCTTGTGATCAATAACCCACTTAACGGAGTCTGTTAACGTTGGATTATCACAAGAAGTATTTAGAACTACAAACAGTCAAAAGATTCTCGTCGAAACTTCGATCTAGTTTGAGTGAATCTTATATCAGAAGAGAAGATTCTCAAGCATAAACAAACTAGGTGCAATCATAGTTCAATAACTGTTAGTCAATCAAATCAATTGAAAACTAATAATAAACCATAATTATCTAGTTTCCGACCAACGGTACTAATAGATCTTCTCAATCCCAAAGAAATCTTTAAACTGAGCGGCCGTAAGATATTTCGCCTAATTAGGTTACTTTTCTCTTCGGATTGGAGGCTCCACCTGTAACAACACAACTAGGTAGTTTTGATGGCTTTAAGGATTAGTTTTCTCGAAATGTAAACTTCAATAATTATAGACAAGGAAGTTTGGACACCAAGGAATTTCCAAAACCGAATATTCTCAAAGATATGCAATATACATAAAATCGGTTTTCATAATTCCTAGAAATGCTTTGTCCAAATATTAACCGAAATCCCAATAGAAATTTTATAATTAGTAAATGCACATTACTAATTATTATTTTCTAAAGATATGCATTTATTTGCTAGAAAATAAATAGCATATAAAAACTAAGAAACCTTAAATAAAAGATTCTCAATTTATTTCGATCCTGTGATTTTCCTTTATCTATTAAGGAATATCTTTGAACAATTAATGATAATAATTACTGCACATGTTCAGAGTATGTCGACATCTTTACTTTGCTAGTCCTTTTTCATACTTACAATCTTGGAAACGATTTTCCACACTTCCTAACAAGTTTAGAATTGGTTCGTCTGATTTCCAAGAACTATGTGATTGATTATCCTATCAAATCACCAATCATAGGTTTCACGGTTCTACCAAAACAAGTGTCGGTTCTACCTCTATGTGAGTATTGTGCATAGTCACACAAGTTACCAAAATTCGGTTGACTAGGTACTAGGATTGGTTCCCCACAACTTATGGTAACTACTTGTATTCGATTGCATATGTCCATAGGATCGGTTCCCCCAAAACTACAAACTTGTTGCACATGTTCATAGGATCGGTTCCCCATCTACTAAAAACGTGTTGCACCTCTTACAAGGATCGATTCCCCTCTTGTAAATTTGTTGCACCTCTTACTAGGATCGGTTCCCCAATGACTAGATAAAAGTTTTTATTTACAACGCATCGATCATACCATCTTGAATGATTACTTAACATCAGTTTCATTAATAAAAGTCATACCAATACATAAGTCAGGCCATGTGAATAGTTTTACCAAGATACGTAAACAAGTTTATACTAAACACATATATATTGGTAATTCAAAATAGATTTGCAATGAATAACAATACCAATAAGCCTAGCGATATCCCTTTCGATTCACAAAACAAGTTTACTTCCTTTAAATGAATGTAAAACATTATTTCCTAGGATGAAATCTTCACTCATACCCATACATAATCACAATATCATTCATATGATCATATGGATGTATTGCATATAAAGTTTAATGGTCAAGCAATAAACCTCGTATTGTATTCCTTAATTTTATGTCTAACTAGAGTATCATACACAGCTTCATAGTTATGTTTTCAATATGCACGACTTGAAAGATAAGTTAGGGAATAAAATAGTTCAAGTCAAATATTAGTAACCTCAAGAGGAAGGATGATGTTGTCATTATAGCTCCATACTTCTTCACATTCTTCAAGTCTTCATGTAATACTTGTAAGTCTCATATCCTAATACTTTCAAGCTAACCTATATGAAGTTGACTCTAGTATATAATCAAGCGACTCTTTAAATGAGTTTTGATTCACTAAAATATGACAACCAAACTTGACATACCAACGCTTGGTGGGTTCAATCGAGCAATGCTCTAACAATCTCCCCCTTTCTCAATTTTAGTGACAAAACTCTTACATCATATGGATAAACAAATAATAAAAATTCATTATACACATACGCTTGATTCCAAGTTCAACAACACAAAACCTACATTAAATTTAATCCTTAAATGTCATTGCTGACATTATAATAACAAAGCTAATACTCCCCCTAAAGGTAAGATAGGTAGATTTTCAATCCGCACGTCTTTGTTATTTACATGTAGTTCCTCATAATTACATATCATATGGTATATGACTCCCCCTTAGTCTATGCTTTGCTCTATTCGTTAGAATGAACGTTTTAGCACAAATTTCCTTTCCCTAGTGATACCAACTCACAACAAGTCAATATCAATTGTTTACTCCATATATTTTCCCCCCTTTTTGTCACAAAATGACAAAAAACGGAAAAATAAAGGACAAACCGAAAGGATCTTACAAATCTCACAAAGAGAAATTGCAAACCTATAAGAGTTGAGCTCGAGGGTTTTACACACCATTTTAGATAACCAATATCAAATATGAAACTACAAGTAATTTGGTTTTAACATGTTATCTAGGAAAAAATTTCCCGAAGCAATTTTCCCTAATAGTTTAGCAACTCAAAAATTGACTAAGCACCTTTGTTCTTTTGCTAAACCGATTGCACAAGTACAATCACTTTTTCGATAAGACCAAAATAAAGATCGGAATTAACTTTATTTTTCTCATCAGGATCTAATTATTCTCATCAATAACTTAGACCTTTCACTTTTAAATAAGACAAATACTAGGTTATTAACTAGTAATTCTTGTTAAGGAATTCGGTTAGACTTGAATAACTGAAACCTTAACATTTGATAAGTCTAACTAAGATCCGAAAAACTTAGTTTCTCTTATTCGGAAATCAGTTGGACAAAACAAATGTTCCCGAAACACTTTTGTTAAGCCATAAACAATCCATACAAACCAAATAAATCAACTTTCATAATCATTTATCTTAACTGGAAGCAATTGAAACAAACATAGACATTATAGCACCGCAATTGCACCAAAATTTTGTGAGCCTAAAAAATTGATACCAAACAATAACGAAAGATAACAATAGTTTTTCTTAACCGGAAACAATTGAATCATAATCAAACATCCATACACAAATAATGGAATAAACATCAATTGTACCGAAATTTTGTTAAGCAAAAGCAATAAAGATATGAAATAAAATCATGCTTTTCTTAAACAGGAAAACAATTAACTAACAAGATTGTTACCTCAAATTCTGCATCCTCTTCTCCCCTTAAGATATGTCATTAAGCGCAAGTTCACTTAGAAATCTCCCCCATTGAAGTTTTCATCCTCCCGCCAAAACAAAAGAATAACAACAAAGAGCAACCTTTACCAGAGAAAGGTTGAAAACAGGTTTTAACTATTGCGATGCAAAAGTTGAAACCTCGAAACACATATGCTTTTATGCGAAACCAAAAGATTCAACATATTGTGTCTTGGTTAGGGCTCCCCTTAATATATGTCATTAAGCGCAAGATTCAACATATCATAAGGAACACGATTGTACCTTAATCAGAGTGAGACTTGGTTAGGGATCAACTACATTCCAGACTGAAGTTAACTTGTAATATGCTAGAGTCTATAACGGCTTAATACAGTGCGGTGTTCAAATTTGTACTAGGTCCCGGGGGTTTTCTGCATTTGCGGTTTGCTCGTTAACAAAATTTCTGGTGTGTGTGCTATTTCTTTTCCGCATTATATTTGTTTATATAATTGAAATATCACAGGTTGTGCATAGTTCAATCATAGTTGATAAATCCGACCTTGTTTTCAAGTACAAACATAAAGTAAGGTATGTCAACAAACTGCAATGGAGAGCCAGTCTATTAGCAAATAAGCTCAAACTTGTTCTAAAATCAAATCCATCATAGGTATGTAAACTTAACTCCACTCCTAAAAATTTGATTTCTAAGGAAAATGTTAGATCACTACAAAAAATAACTAGGTCTAAACTACCTATAAAGAGGGATGTTGATATTTCTGTGCAGGAACCTTGGTGAACAGATTATTGTTCACCCCAACACAATCCAACTATGTTTAAAGTGCATCTTGTCTCATGTGCCCATATTTCGAAAAGAGATAAGAGTTGTGCACAATCGGGCTCTAGGGTCAGAAACTATTCTAGTTTGTTTCTTGAATATTATTACTTGAATTTCCATCTGTTCTATTCATATTTTTCTAATTTTCAAGTAATGGTATTGAAAAGATTTCACCATGTTTGAATAAAAAGGTTAAAATCGATATTTTACCTTCTTAGGTTTATCTTTATTGATTGTACGTGAACCTTACTTACTATGTATATAGGTTATGTTACCCTGCAGTCTTTTTTCCCTCTCTGAAACTCTTTTCATCAAAATATTGCTTGTGGAGATGTTTTATTTCACAAACCCATATTTCATTTGTGGAGACTCTAAGCATAATTTCTTCTGATGGAAAAGATGTTAATATGATTGTTAAGCCGCCAGTCATGAAGGAAAAATAGAAATCCCATTCCTCTACAACTTTGAAGATAAAAGGAATAATATGAAGAAACCAAGAGCTAACAACTCAAATCTTCAAAAGTTTTATGTTGTTCTTGAAGAGTTAAAACAAACAAGGATAGAGATTTACTAAATAAAGGTTATTGTACTAAGATCTCTTGAAATTCAAAAGGCTCTGGTTCGGCAACAGTCAAGAAGGTTTGTTATAATTGACTCCTTTCTTCATGAACCTTATGTTCCAATGTCTGTTAACGACAAGGAGTTTGGGGAGTTTTTCAAGAATCTTAATGTCTAGGAAACTTCTTATGAGAATTTGTTCTTATGTTTAAAGAAGGATAACTAGGGTTTGGTATAACAAATATTTTGATTACACATAGTTATTTCCAATGATTTTCATCTTGCAATATTTTTAAATTTATTTATTTAAATTATAAGTTATTTGGAAGATGATCCTGCAATATTTAATCTTATTGGTTTTATATATTGCAAATGTCATATGAGATATATATGCGTTTACGTTCGTGAACTGTGTTATTATCTCATATATGCTCTAAAGTTAAGTCTATTATATCTTTATGCAAATATTGATAAAAGATAGAATGAACTTTTTGAGAAAAATCTGCAGTATTGATCTTTCCCTGATCCACTATTATGTGAAAGTACTGTATTTACTCCATAATTTCTCTTATGTTGAGTGTTTCCGATTAAATTAATCATAAAGTTTGTCTTTTAATTAGTTTAATCGATGATATTTTGGACATTAACAATTCGTCGCGTCCAAAGAAATCCTTTTTTTCTCGTAAAAGTAAGGTCGTTCATGTTGTTCTCTTGGGAATGACATCAAATGGGGGAGAGTTCTTAAATTAACTTGATTAATTGCCATATCTTTGTGGGGAGAGCGGTTGTGTAATTTGAAAGGGTTAACTTGTATCTTAATAAACTCCTTGATGAATACACTAAGTTTCGACTATGTGAAATCATCGAAACAAAGTTGATATGTTTTCTTTTTAGTCATGAATTATCTTTTGTGAATTCATTATGATCCCATAGTTTTCGTACCTTTTCCAATTTATATTGACAAAAAGAGGGAGAATTATTTGGTAGTTCAAATTTACATACATATTGGTTTACGGATCATTATGTAAGGGGAAGTGGATTCCATTCTAAAATGAAAGTATTGACTTGGGGGGGAGTGATACATATCACCATAATATTATTTCAAAGTTGTGATGCAATTGGACTTTGATTCTATATAATTATACTATGACACTGAATAACAATGATTGAGAACTTTCATTTTCATATTTTTATTGCTACGGATCTTCATCAAAAATTATGTTGAGTTGAACACATTCAGAATCGATGGAGAACTTGAAGTAACGAAGAATTCAAGGAAGTTGAAGAGCCAAGGAAATCAAGCATGATGTATTAGAAGCTACAAAGTTTATTTATTTTGTAATGCATATGTATAGTTGATCAAAACTATATACTTGATCTCTAGTCTACTTATAGCTATGTCTCGGATTAGGATAGAAGTATGTATTTGAGCTTTATACTTCATGGAGTTCACCAATTGAAGAAGAAGATCTACTAAAGAACTTGGAGGAACTTCATCTACGAAAGGTATGTGGAGACTAAAACTTATCTATCAGTTAGAAGTATATTCTAGTTTATCTTCTAATGAGACTAAGTCGTGTAGCTATATAGACTTTTACATTATACACATTTGAAATTTCGAGTCGAGTTTATCTCGTTTATATATTTCTCGAAATACGTGTTGGAAGGTTTTCAGCTTTAGCTAAAATTCATCATCTACTTGATGAGTTTAGTTGTAGATAATTTATTTATTGGATACTAAATATTAAGTCAAGATGATCATGTGAAAATTACCTTGAACATCTTACATGACAATCATTTGATATTCACTTGGGAAGTTTCGTATTGATCGATTAATCACTTGAAAATTACTTGAAGTTAGTGGTATTTGTAAGATTACCATTGTTGTCTTCCAAGGATGTTTCAATGATTAAATGAGAGTTTAGAACTACTAACAGTATCTGGATATAACACAGTATGTATACCTTGTATGTGAACTGTAAAAATCTATTTCAGGTCCGGAACTCTTGTTTGCGAACTATGTTTGCGAACGGGTTTACCAGTGAAAGGTCTGGAACTGTGGTTTGCGAACGGCTAGACTAGGCCAGGTCTGGAACTGTGGTTTGAGAATAGTGTTTGTGAAGGGAAATACTAGGCCAAGTCTAGAACTGTGGTTCGCATACTCAATTTGCGAACACAGTGATTAGGTTCTAAAATCGGTAAGTATGAAATTCATACTCATGAACTCAGGTACGTTTGCGAACTAAAGTCCCTAGAACTTTAATGAAATAATATATGCGAACTTGTTTTGAAAATCGTTGCATTATGTTCATAAAATGGGTCTTGTATAAGTACTTTGTACAACTACAAACCAAACCGAATATGTTTCAAATTGTTCATAGATATTTCTATGAGATAGTGAACATTTGAACAACTCTCTTAAAGAACATTTAGATTCATTTGATTACTATTATGATTGATTGATCATCATATTTGATCTAGAAGTATTAGATGAATACGGCTAAACTATAAGGTTCATGTGGCTAACTTCGGTTAACTATTATTGAGCCAACAGGTTATACATGTGTAGGTACGTTTTACCCATATCTAAATATAGGTATGTTTTATTTGTATGTATCAAGCTAATACCATATAACGGTGGAGATTGATTGCTTATTTTCTAAGCAGACTTAGCTTGAATCTTAAATAAGGAGTTCATCTAACGATGAATATCAATTGCTTTGTTACTAAGATATCTTAGCTTTGATTGTAAGCAACCCTGATTTGAAAGACTATATAAGGGATAACTCTAGCATCTGGGAAACCTAAACCTAACACTCTTGTGTATCCTAATTGCATACTAGAGTTGATTCTCCATTAACCTAGAGTTTTCCAAACCATTAATAAGTTAATGACTTGAAGACTTCATTTGGGATTCGTAAATCCATATCCAACTATTTTCTTTGTAGTTGCATATTATGATCTTACTTTTTCAATTGTATTGAATTTAATCTTCTCTAAGATTTTCTCGAGATTTATCTCTGGTAGGTAAGATATAAAAATTAATCACAATATTTTTTCGTCTCAGACTCTTGCGATTCCGAAATAACTTTTTTTGTTAATCAGTTAGGTTATTGTGAGGTGACTAATATTTCTAGGATGCTCTTCGGGAGTATAAGACTGGATTATTATTTGAGTTTCATGTTCACCTTGATTTATCTAAAGATGGAAACAACAACCATAATAGACTTATCTGTGGGAGACAAAAAAATTATTAGTCTTCGACTTTGGGCCGTAGAAACTCTTAGTTGTGGGTGAGATCATCTAAGGGAATTACGTGCGCAGAGTCCAGCTGGTATTCAAGAGGCGTATTGAACGCGCATGTACCTTAATCGGTGTGAGACTTGGTTAGGTCTCAACTACATTCCAGCCCGAAGTTAACTTGTAGTAGGATAGAGTATGTAGCGGCTTAATATAGTGTGGTGTTCAAATCTGGACTAGGTCCCGAGGTTTTTCTGCATTTGTTGTTTCCTCGTTAATAAAATTTCTGGTGTCTGTGTTATTTATTTTCCGCATTATATTTGTTTATATAATTGAAATATCACAGGTTGTGCGTAGTTCAATCATAGTTGATAAATTCGACCTTGTTTGTTGGATCAGACTTGATTGACACTCAGACATTGGTCTTTGGTACCATATGAGTTATTCTCATATCAATCAATCTCATGGATTTCTATCTAGTTGATTAAATGATTGTATTGAGAAAGAGAAAAAGCTCTTTGATAGTGAAAAAGCGGGAGTCTAACAACCTCACCCAATATTTCGATTAGAAATTTGTATGGACTAACTCTAATATACTTTTAAGAAAATCAACTAGACAGTCAGACTCAATATTATTAAAAATTATATCAAGGAGTTAATATCTCTATCTCTCGATTTGATCTGTACTCAAGCAAATAGAAATCTGCGAGTCTTTATTAAATACAAGATATATAAACTTTGATGGTACCAAAGACCAATATCCAAGGATCAATCAATTTCCAATCAACAACAAAAGGTTGGATTTCACAATTGATCGATACAATGCACAACCTGTGATATTTTAATTATATAACAAAATATAATGCGGAATAAAAATAACACAGGCACCAGAAATTTTGTTAACGAGGAAACCTCAAATGAAGAAAAACCCCGGTACATAGTCCATATTGAACACCACACTATATTAAGCCGCTACAAACACTAGTTTACTAAAAACTAACTTCGGTATGGACTGTAGTTGAACCCTAATCAATATCACACTGATTCAAGGTACAGTTGTGCTCCTTAAGTCTCTGATCCTAGCAGGATACTACGCACTTGATTCCCTTAGATGATCTTACCCACAACCAAGAGTTTCTACGACCCAAAGTCGAAGACTTTAATAAACAAAATTGTGTCATACAGAAAATTCTACGGTAATAGATAAATCTGTCTTCCATGGGAAAACCTACGAGTTTTATTCTGTCTTTTGATAAAATCAAGGTGAACATGAACTAATCAATAACCCGGACTTATAATCTTAAAGAACAACCTAGAATTATTGATCACCTCACAATAATCTAAATAGTATGGTAGCGAAACTAGATATTGCGGAATCACAAACGATGAGACGAAGATGTTTGTGATTTATTTTAACCTTGCCCTATCGGAGATATAATCTCAATCCAATTATTCAATTGAACTCGTACGATAGAAAATGGCAGGATCAGATCGCTCAACTACAAGAGAAGCAGTTTCGTATGGCTTCATAACCCCAATGAAGTCTTTAAGTCGTTAACCGACAGGGTCTCGAGAAGAAACCTACGGTTAAAGGAGAATCGATTCTAGCAAAACCAACTAGTATCACATAGGATGTGCGGGGTTTAGTTTTTTCAGTTGCTAGACGTCTCCTTATATAGTTCTCAAACCAGGGTTTGCAATCCAAGTTACCTTGGTAACAAAGCATTCAATATTCACCGTTAGATGAAAAACCCTAATTTGAAGACTATATAAAGGAGAACTCTAGCAACTGGAAAAGTTAATCCCCATGCCTCCTATGTGGTACTAGTTGTATAAGCTATAGTTGATTATCCTTTAACCTTAGGTTTCTTCTCGAGACCCTATAGGTTAACGACTTGAAGACGTCATTGGGATTATGAAGCCAAACCCAACTATTTTCTCTGTAGTTACATGATCTGATCTTGTTATTTCTATCGTATTGAGTACAATCGTAAAATTGGCTTGAGATTAATTTCACCGATAGGTAAGATAGAAAAGTAGTCACAAACATATTCGTCTCATCGTTTGTGATTTCGCAATATCTTGTTTGGATAGTCGATTAATATTATTGTGAGGTGATTGATAATTCTAGGTTGTTCTTTGGGATATAAGTCCGGGTTATCAATTGGTTCCTGTTTACCTTGATTTATCAAAAGACGGAACAAAACTCGTAGATATTTTTGTGGTAGAAAAATTTATCTATTCTTGTAGACTTTTCTGTGTGATGCATATTTGTTTATTAAAGTCTTCGACTTTGGGTCGTAGCAACTCTTAGTTGTGGGTGAGATCATCTAAGGAAATTAATTACATAGTATCCTGCTAGGATCAGAGATGTAAGGAGTGCAACTGTAACTTGGATCAATGTGAGATTGATTGGGGTTCAACTACAATCCAGGACGAAGTTAGTTTGTAGTAGGTTAGTGTCTGTAGCGGCTTTATATTGTGTGTGTTCAATCTTTACTAGGTCCCGGGGTTTTTTTGCATTTGCGGTGTCCTCGTTAACAAAACTTATGGTGTCTGTGTTATTTTTTTTTCGCATTATATTTTGTTATATAACTGAAATATCACAGGTTATGCGTTGAATCAATCAATTGGGAAATCCGACCTTTGGTTGTTGATTAAAATTGATTGATCCTTGAACATTGGTCTTTGGTACCGTTCAAGTTAATTTCTATTGTATTAAATTAGATTCGCAGATTCCTATTTGCTTGAGTAAGTACTGAATCGAGAAATTGAGATATAACTCTTTGATATATTTTTCTTAAGATTGAGTCTGACTGTCTAGTTTATTCTCTTGAAAAATATATTGGAGTTAGTTCATACATATTTCTAAGCGAAATATTGGGTGCGGTTGTTAGACCCCCGCTTTTTCAATTGGTATCAGAGCAGGAAAACACGTTTAAAGACCTTATAAGTCTGTGTTTGTAGCGATCTGATTCTATGGACATAAATTTTATCTCCATAAACGTACCACCAGCCTTCGATGGCTCAAACTACCTATGGTGGAAAATTGTTATGCGTGCTTATATTCAAGATCGTGATTTTGAAACATGGGTACGTGTTGTTAATGGTTATACTCCTCCGCTTGATACAGAAGGCGATATGTATAGACCTAAGGATATTGGTGCATATACTCCAGAAGAAATCCTTGCTGCAAAGCAAAACTCTAATGGATTAAATGCTATCATACATGCCATTACCCCAGATCTTCAGCATCATGTGACTAAGTGCTTAAAGTCTAAAGATGCCTGGGATATCTTAGAAACTTTATTTGAAGGGAACACCTGTGAAAAAGAAGCTAGGATTCAAAACATAAATTATGATTGGGAAAACCTTCGTATGGTAGATGAAGAAACATTTGATGAGTTTAATCACAAAGTGTCTGAAATTGTTAATGCATCCTTTGCATTGGGTAAGACTATTCCTGAAAAATACATTGTGATGAAGATTCTCAGATCTCTGCCATCCAGATACGATTCTAAAAATCATGTCATCGCTAAGGGAAATAACCTTTATACTCTTTCCAGGAATACTCTGGTTGGTAAATTAAAGATCTTTGATCATGAGCATACATCCTAATCTAGAAAGGATGTTGCTTTCAAAGAACAAAAGAATACTAAATTACTTGATAAAAGTAAAAGTGTTTGCATCTCTGAAGATGATCTTTCTGAGTCTGATTCATCAGATGAAGATCTTGACAAGTCAATCTTGTTGATCACAAGAAAGTTTAGGGATCTTCTTTTGAATAGGAGTAAACGTTTCTCCAGAGATAAATCTAGGTCATCATATAAACCCCATAATCGTGTTCCTCTTAAAAATAGGGATAATGATAAAACTGTGATGAGGATATGCCTTAGTTCTTTAAGTGTAAATGTTTTGGACATTTTGCAAATGAGTGTCCAAATCGAAAGAAATACACTGGGAACAAAGGTCTTGCTGCAACTCTTGATGAAATGTCCGACAACTATGATTATAATGAAGACGAAAAATCAAGTGTTGCACTTCTTTGTGAAAATATTGATTTTGATAATTTTAGCAATACATACATCAATCTTGATATTCTTTCAGAAGAAAACTCAACCAATCTAGAAGAAAAAATTGACCTTTCCATTGGAAACTTTTTGTCTAAATTTTTAGGTCCTACAATGTGTCTAGCCACTTGCACATCTCGGATTCCTGGACCATATTACAGGGTGACATGCTCATATTGTTCAGTCAAAGGTCATGAACTTTCAAAGTTTTACAAGTACAAACACAAATTGAGACATGTCAACAAACTTCAACAAAGAGCAAATCGATTAGCAAACAAGCTTAAACTTGTTCAAAAGACCACAAGGGTATGTAGGATTTTATCTTCGTCAAAGAAGTTAGTTTCCAAGGATAAAACGAGACCATTTGAAAGAAGGTCACGGTCTAACATTTATGTGAAACAGGGTTTTATGAATTCCGATAGAAAGGGATATGATGGACAGATTATTGTTCATCCCTACACAACTTAAATTGTGCTAGTTTGTGCATATTGTCTCATGTGCCTGATTAAAAGAGACAAGATTTTGCACACCTCGGGCTTTAAGAAAAGGAAAAAAAATGTTTAGTTGTTTTATTTTTTCTTTTTGTCTTTTTTGCTCTGAGAGCATTGTAAAGTCTGGAATTCATGCCACTTTTCATATCTAATTGATATTGGAAAGGACTTCCATGTTTAATCAATAAAGGAGGGTTAAAATAGACAATTCTTACTTTTATAGGGTTGAGAGTTGTATGTCCACGAACCTGTGTGTTTATAGGTTTCGTAACCCTACATATATTTTCCTTCTCTGAAACTCTTTTTAATCAAAGACTGCTTGCTGAGCTTATTTTTTTACTTCCTCTCACAAACTCGTATGATTATGGATACTCCAAGCATCATTTCTTATGATGGAAAAGATGTTAATATGATTGTTAAGCCATCAATCATGAAGGAAAAAGAAAAATCTGTGATACCTCCAACTTTGAAAAGAAAAAGAAGGAATGTAAGGAAGCCAAGAGCTGTCCTTCAAACTCTCAGAAGTTTTCTTATGTTCTTGAAGAGTTAAAGGAGACAAGTAAGGAGATTCAACAAATAAAGGCTTGTTTTTTGAGAACTCTTGAAATTCAGAAGGCCTGGGTTCGATATCTTCAGCCTAGAAGATTTGTTGGAATTGACTCCTTTCTTCACGAACCATATGTACCCATGGTTGTTGACGACAAGGAGTTTGGGGACCATAAAGAATTTTTCAGAGGTCTCAATGTCTAGGAAATCTTCTTATGAGAATTTTATTCTTGTGTTTTTAAGAAGAATAACTAGAGTTTGGAATAGCCATTATTGTGATTACACAAAGCTATGTCCAACGTTTTCATCTTCAATGTTTTTAGATTTATTTTTTTAAATTCTAAATTATTTTTGTTTGGAAGATGATTTTTGCAGTATTAATCTTTATGGTTTTATATATTGCAATGAGTTATGGGATATGTGTGTTTGCATCCGTGAACTATGATTGTCCCATACGTGGTCAAAAGTTAAGTCTTTCATATGTCGATATGCAAGTATTGATACAATATTGAATGAACTTTTGACAAACGAAAGTTAAGCCTTTTATGTCATTATTCAAACATTGATGGAAGAAAGGGTGAACTTTTGTTTACAAGTATTATGTCTATTGTATGTCATTGTGCAAATAGTGATAGAAAATATAATGAATCCTTGTTTATTCTGCAGTATTGATCTTCCCTGGTCGGTATTTTTATGTATATACTGTGTGACTCTGTAAGTTCTCTTATGTTGAGCATTTCTGATTAAATTAATAATAGGGATTTCTTCGTAGAGGTTTACCAAGGAGATGTTGTTAGCCTACATACCTTGCTTATTCTCTCTTTTTATTTAATTCTAGTGGTAATTATATAATTACCCATACTTTTGACTGACCTTCACAAATAGGCCTGACACCTATAATAATACCCCTCCGGTTCTAGAAGGAATTATTAATCCCAAATTCACCCTCCCCACATTTATTTCATTTCTTTCTTTCTTCTTCTCTCGAATCTCTCTTTCTCTTTCTACCACTTCTGCTACTACCACCACCACCATATCTATCGCCGCCATCGCCACCACTACCCCTAATACCAGCACTATATTCTCCGATATGATCATATTTTTTAATATTTCAGACTCAAAAAAACTCCGTCGCTACCATCGTCTTTTTCTTCGGCAGAGAACTTTCTCTCCTTTTATTGAAAATGAATATTTAATTCAGATTTTGGAGTTTGAGAGATAATTAAGGTTTCAATTATGCATTATATTTGTCTGTATTAGTTTCTGGTGGTGGTGACAGTGGTTTAATTGATAAATCTAGGGTTAGGGGTTTGAGCTACTAGTGGTGGTGGTGTGTTAACTAGTTATAATTTTGATTTTTGTTGGATACTTTGAACACGATTATTAGTTTTATTAAAAGTTTGATTGCTTAATACAACATCGTCGATTTTGATTGCTCGATCTAAGAAGTGACTAACATTATTATGGTGTTTTTAAACTTGATTCAACCATGCACTGAGGTAATCACTCCGCCTCTCAAACTTTCATTTCCAATTTCAATTTTGGGTCTGGTCGTGAGATTACAATTGATGTTTCTTAAGTTTCAAAATCCTAATTGAATTTATTCTCAAGAACTGGTCAAATTAATCTTCTTTTTTTATCTATATTTTTTGGATTTTTGAATGTAGATTGCAGTTGGAAGAATGAAGAATGATATGGGTGAAATAACAAGGTATATGAGGACTAATTTTGATTAATAAGTTGTAAACTGCCATGTGGTATTTAAATTTCAAAATCCGTTGAATGTTTAGATTAAAATCTATTATTAGAGATGAAAGTGAAAGAAGGAACTGAAGTAATGATTAAGCATGTACATATATCCCACTAACCGATCTTTTTATGTTCATAGTGACTAAAACTTTTGGAAAGTATCTTGTTATACTATGACGTCCTTAAGTATTTTCAAGCTTCTGCATCGGCTAATTATAACACTAAACCATACTGATTAAAAACGTAGCTATAGAGTATGGTACTTAATTATTAATATACAAATAGTATTCAGATGTTGTTATGATGCACTTTTTTACTCGGATGGAAGTCTAATGTTCTTTTTATACATATTTTACAGTTATTTATGTCAACTTTGGTTGTTGACTCCATTCACTGAGATTAAATTCCATTGTTGACACAAAAAAGATGCATTATTTTTTCAGTTATTGTGTCAGCTTTGGTTGTTGACCCCATTTATTGGGATCAACTTCCATTGTTGACACAACTGAACTGAAACGTTTTTTCGTTATTTGCATCAAATTTGGTTGTTGACTTCATTCGATGAGATCAACTTAGATTGTTGACACACATAAAAAACTAGAATATATGTTAGTAAAGTTTTTTTTGAACTTTTAATTTTTGGATCAACTTTGGTTGTTGACACCAATTTTTGGTGGCGGCGGTAGCGGTGGCTACAATGATGGTGAAAGCATCGATAGTGGTGGTGGTGGTAGAATATTAGTGGTGGTTGTAGTTAGTAAGTGGTGGTGGTGGTGTGGTGGTGGAGTGGTGGTGGCGGAGGCGACGGTGGTGGTGGTGGTAGTGGTATCGGTTATGAATTAATAGAGAAAGAAAATTTGTTAATGAATAACAATTATAAGTGAGGGTATTAAGGTAATCTATTTTTTAGTGGATAAGGTTTTTAAATAATATGGGTATGTTTATTGTTGTATAAGGGTATATTTGTTGGGTGTCAAAACTAGGGGCATTTAATTAATATACCCTTCTTAATTATACGACTTGATCAAAATACAACAAAGAAAAAAAAAGCTACAAACTGGGCATTTTCGGGGAGTATCCCAGCCTGCTTCTTATGGAAAGATCCCTCGTAACAGCTTTTTTTATAAACCCAACAACTGAAACAAGGTTTCATTCTTTTCGGTAGCATCATTCGCATTGGCGGCGAGTGACGTTCCGCAATCCCGAATAAAAGCCCGCTCAATGGCAGAGCCGCTTGTAGTAGTCTAAAGGGTACGCGGGGAAGGCCCTCAGTAAATAGAGTCAATTCCACATGACTCATAGTTTGCTCGAGATCCGGGCAAAGGACTGAAAATCCTTGTGTTAGTGGTTCAAATCCACTTCTAAGTAGCAGGCGAGACGGATTCCACAAGTTCCTGCAGGGTGAGAGACGAGGTGTAGCGCAGTCTGGTCAGCGCATGCGAGTCCTCCAACTACCTCTTCAAAGCAGCGAGTGTAGCATCCCAAGTATCCAGCAGCGTGTCGGCCTTTAATCTATCGATGGATTCTGAAACTTATTTTGTTTCTCAAAGACTCCTAAATCTATCCTGAGCCTTTTCTTCCACCTCTCCCCGATCAAACTTCCCGTGGGACTAGCGAGATCCAGTCCTCGTCGATTGGACGACGGAACATCAACCCAAAATTAGATCACCTCTTCCTGAAGTCTTTATCTTTCATTCTTGATTATCAGATTCTCTTGTGATTAATTTAGTTGAGTATTCCGATTGAATTAATCATGGGTTCTCTTGTGGTTAATTCAATTGAGTATTTTGGATACAAATTCATATTTTTAGGTGATTTGTGTAGTCCCAAAAAATCCTTAATTTCTTGTGAAAATAAGGTCGTTCTTGTTGTTCTTTCGGGAATGACATTTTATGGGGGAGAGTTCTTAATTGAACTTGTGCTTAATTTCCAAATATTTGTGGGGAATGCGGTTGTGGAATATTATAGGGGTTATCTTGTATCTTATAAACTCCTTGATGAATGCATTTAGTTTCGGCTATATGATTGCATCTAAAAAGTTGATATGTACTTTTTTTTGGTCATGAAGTGTCTCTATAGAAATTTCATTAGGATCCCATTAGTTTTCGTACCTTTGCCAATTTTATTGACAAAAGGGGGAGAATTAATGTGTAGTTCACACTACAAATACATATGGTTTTCGGATCATTATGTAAGGGGGGTGGTTTCCATGTGAGATGGAGTATTGACTAAGGGGGAGTGATACATATCACCATAGTATTGTTGTCAAATTTGTGATATAATTGAACTTTGATGCTATGTAATAATACTATGGCACTGTGTAACAATGATTGAGAGCTCTAGTTTTCTCATTTTTATGGCTACGTATTTTCAACAACGATGATGCTAAACTTACAACCTTTGGAATCATTGGAGTACTTGGAAGTGACGAAGATTTAGAGTAATGTTGAAGAACCAAGGAGATCATGCATGTGGAAGAGAAGCTTCAAAGTTTATATATTTTGTATTCCATATGTACTGATATTTTTGTCACTAAAATTGACAAAGGGGGAGATTGTTAGAGCACTGCTCGGTCGAACTCGCATGCGTTGCTATCTCAAGCATGTTTGTCAATATTAGTGATCAAAACTATAAGTCTTGATTTCTAGTATACTTATAGCTAAGTCTCGGACTAGGATATAAAGTGTAGTTGAGCTCTAAGACTCCACGGCATTCATCATACAAAGACGAAGAACTACTCAAGGAACTGGTGGAACTTTATCGACTAAAATGTATGTGGAGACTTGAACTTATCTATCACTCAAAATTCTATCTACTCTATCTCCTATCTTGATACAAAAGTCGTATTGTTATTTAGACTTCGATTATACATATTCTCTATTTCGGGCTGAGTTTATCTCGCTTATCTATTTCTCGAAATATGTGTTGGTAAGCTTTCGCTTTGGCCAAGTTCATCTTTACAAGTGACGAAAGTCATGTTGATTATTTTAATATCTTGAAAATCGCTTTGATGGAGAATAGTGTGTGAGTAACCTCTATTTAACATCCTCTAAGAATGTTTCAATGATTGAAATGAGAGTTTATAATATATAACCTTGAATGGATATAAACATTGTATGTGAACTCATACTTGTGTAAGTCCATAATCCTTGAACCAAAGTATGCGTACTTTGCTGCTCAGGATAACCGGAACTAAAGTCCGCGTACTGCCGGAGGTTCACATCCCGTGAATTTCTGCAAGAGTTTGTGAACTTAAAACAAACTTATTCCGGGTACTTAAGTATGTGTACCGATATGCATACTTCAATGGGTTATTTTCTAAAAACGGTTTATTCGTGAACTTAAACTTATATAAACTAAGGAATGCATAATTTGCAAACCGTGGCTATATAGTTCATGAATTGATTCGAGTGAATCAAAATCGTTTTTGTTTCAATTGTGTCTTATATACTTCTATGAGATCTAAGCAATTGAACAACTCTCTATTGAGTCATTTGAACTAGTTTTGGTGAAGATGAATATGGTTGATATGAAAGTGCTCATATGGCTAACCATTTGGTTAACTATTGTTGAACCAACTAGGTGTACACATTTAGGTATGGTTACACAAGCCTAAATGAACGTGCATTTCATTTGTATATAACAAGCTAATTTCGATCTAACGATTGAAAGATATTAGCTTGAATCTAATCAGGTTTTCATCTAACAGTGAATATTAAATGCTTTGTTACCTGTAGTACCATAATATCGCCACAACGATATTCTCATGATAATAACAACGCTTTCACGAGAAGGTCAAATATTCCTATAAGTATAAATGACATTATTCACGAGAGTGTCGTGAGGATTCTTCAGCAACATTTGGCGAGCGTCACAGGGAAGCATCATAATAGCTGACGATTGAAGAGACATGTTATGAGAGTGTTGTTTCACGAGGATTACAAAAGTTGGCAAAGATTAATATTGCAAATACCACGATGAGATCGCAGAATATATCCGAAAGAAGGGGAAAACTTAGCTGTCACCCACTATGTAATTTCCTATATAAAGGGTTCAAGTAAGTCCAGATGAGGATGATGTATTTTTTAGAGTTGAGAAAATCTTGAGGAGAGAGAAACTCGTAAAAGAAAGTTGTAATTCTCGAGTTTGAATATTTTTCGTAAACATTTCTGAGATCTAAATAATAAAAGTGTCGTTTAATTCTTCAATCTTCAACTAGTTTCACTTAGATTTTTATAGGATCTTAATAGGGGTGTAGTGTGGGAAATCCTGCTACTATATTTTGGCGCCGACTAAGGGGACTCAAGATCCAAAATATCTAATTACAATTTGAAGATTTGGAGAAATTGAAGAAATGACTGGAAGAAGGAGAAGAAATACATCAGAACCACCAACAATAGTGAGAAGAAGTAAAAGACTTGCAGGTGAAGAAACAAGTGTATTAGGAGAATCTTCAAGGATGAGAACTAAGAGGAATAGAACAAGGAATGAAAGGGAAAATTCAATTCAACAACCAAACCAATCAACATCTGTACAAAATGGAAGAGTGGATTATGATAGAGTAAGCATGCATACATGGAGATCAGATTCAATGGGAGAAGAAAAAAATCGACAATTAAGAGAAGAAAATGGAGTAGGAAGAAATCAGGAGGTAGAAGAAGGGTCGATTCATCAAGATGAAGATGAAACAGTAGGGGAATTAGGGCAAAGAATACAAGAAGAAAGAAGGTTAGAGGCGGTGGAACGTGCGAATTTAACAAGACAAAATCATGAGTTGAGAATGGAGAACTTAAGGTTACAAAGAAGAAGATCAAGAAGTACAACTAGATCAAGTTCAAGGTCACTTAGAGAAATACCAAGGTAAAATTCCCTCATAAGAAATGATGGAGAAAATGTACAAGAAGAAACGCAAAATCCAAATAGAGGGCAATGCCAGGGAGAAGAGAGAGTAAATAATGATTATAACAATCCACAGGGGGAAACTTTAAATGGAAGACGAAATATTGAAAATCAAAGAAATCAAGATAATCAAGATGGTGAAGAAAATCACGAAGAAGGTAGAAGAATATTACATGGACGCGAGCATGTCAGAAATCAAAGAATTATTGAGAATGAAATAGAGAGAAATTATGCTGAGGCACGTCTAGCTTGCGAGAGAGAAAGACTGAGGGAAGAAATGGAAGAACAGGAGTTTCAAGAGGCAATAAGGCAAAACAATCATGATAATCGAGAAAGAAGACGTACACAAAATCGTGAAAATGGCAATATTCGGGAATAATATGACAGAATACAGAGAAGGATAGAAAGACAACAAAGAGAATTGGTGATAAATGAAGAAGTTGGTGGAGAAGAAATTAGGAGACAAAATCAACTGCGAATTTTAGATATAAATGAAGAGGAAAATCGCAGGAGAAGAGAAAGTGCGTTAAAAAGGCCAATAGGACAAAGCCCAAATGCAAATGAGCAAATTTTGAGGGAATTAGCAGAAATGAGAGGGATGATAAATAATAGAAGAGAAGGTGTAAGAAGGAAACTTGATGAACCAATCGAAGAAGCATATAGAACTCCCTTCACACAGGAAGTACAACTAAGAGGAATTCCTCCAAAATGCAATTTGCCAGCACTAAACAGTATTTTCGATGGGACTACTTGTGCTATTCAACATGTTAAAGCTTATGTTTGGTGTATGCTGCAGTGGGAGAATCATGATGTTGTTTTATGAAAGTACTTTGCATACAGTTTGACTGGCGAGGCGCTAAAATGGTTTGAGGGATTGCCGAAAAATACTATTACTTCTTTTGTTCACTTACACGCTACATTTTTGGGTGCATACATAAGCAACAACTCTTCACGACCAGGTATCGAAGATGTGTTTGTATTAAAATAGAGAGTTGGCGAGAGTCTAAAACATCTAACCATAAGATGGAAGACAATGTGTAGTGAGATGGCGGGAAGAGTAGATGAGAGATATCTTATTTTATCCTTCATTAATGCAATTTTTGCGACCAATTTGCTCTACATACAAATTTTCAGAATCAAAAACACCATCACAATGACTGAACTAAGAGAACTACAAGAAGAGTACATTGCTTTGGAAGAAAAACAAAACGAAATGGAGTCATACCCAATTGCAAACACCAGTTCTGTAGTGGCTAATGGAAGTTTGCTTCCCAAAATGATTAATAACGTGGCGAGCACCTCGCAAGTTCAAGCAGAGAAAGTGGCGAATAATGAAAAACAAAACCTAGTGGCTATGGGAAGTCGTGATCAAGAAGAATTTGAAAGAGAGAAGAATTATTACAATCGTGGAGGAAATAGTCAAATCCAAAGGCTTGACCAACCCCAAGAAACTTATGGTGGACAAAAGCAAAATAATTTCAGAAATCAGGGGAGCATGAGAACCATATGGGAGGAGATTAAGATGCCACCCTTGAATGCTAGTGTAGAAAAAAATCTGGGAATCTATCATTTTAATGGAAAATATACCCTCACCATGGAACATGGGAAAGGAACCACATCCTAACACTTGTAATCAAGAATTATGTCCTTATCATCATTTTCATGGGCATTCGATAAATAATTGCAGAAATGTAAAAAGAATAATCTTAAGAATGATCGATCAGGGGAAGCTAAATCATTTTCTAAAAGGGCATCAACAATCGCAACAATTTCCACCACCACCAGACGATTGCAGAATGACTAATCTAAAAGGAGCAGAAACTTTTGTTATAGAGGTTGGAACTAAAGCAAAGAATTTATTTTGTAATTCTATTGTGCATTCTTTCAGAACCATCGAAGATTTACACGATAATGTCTTAAGTAGAGTCTTTGCCAGAGATATGGATGGAAAAGAAATAATGAATATAGCGAGAATCTCGCCATTAGAAGAGTGGCAGAAACAAATCCTTTCTTTTACAGCACAAGAAATACCAGAGCCTGGCGAGCTGCATGATAAACCATTGGTGGTAAGTTTGGAAATAAAACCAGAACAAGCAGAAGAAGAAGAAGAAGAAGAAGGTAAAGAAAACAATAACGAAATGGAAGAGTCTTGGGCCATTGATAGAATCCTAATTGATACTGGCAGTTCCGTAGATATCCTGTTCTACCACACCTACAGAACCATGGGTGGGAAAGTTGAAGATTTGATACCATCGACATACAGAATCTATGGTTTTAATGGAACTGCCAACAAGCCTAAAGGGGAGATCACAATGAGAATTCCGTTAAGAGGAATGACTTCCAAGATTTTATTCTGTGTTGTCGATATTGAATTACCATATAACTCCTTGATTGGTCGACCTTGGTTACACAGGATATTGGGTGTTGCATCTACCTTTCATCAGTGCATTAAATTCCCTCATCCAAATGGTGTTGGAGTAATTAAAGGAGATTGGGGAGAAAGTAAGAAATGTTATGAGATAGATATCAAGTCTTGTGAAGAAAGAGCAGGGAAGAACAACAATTGGAAATACAGAATTAAGCAACAACAGAGAAGTGACAAATTAATGGTTGATTCAATAGAAAAGCATGAAGAAGTAACTAACGAGTCCCTTGCAAATATCAAGCAAATAATAAAACGCAGCAAAGGTACAGGTATAAAAAGCATAAAAGGAAGAAATGACAAGCAACTTGCGGGAAAACACTAAGTAAAAGAACAGATGATAAGGAAGATGAGAAGAATGAAGTGATAGAAAGATGAAATATGACGAGCAAATCGCTAGAAGTGGAAAGGTAAAGTTGATTTTTCTGTTTGAGTGAAGAAAATGAAATTGAAAAGTTTAAAAAAAAAAAAAAAAAAAAATTATTGAGATTTGAAACTCATAAGAAATTTTAAGAAACGCGAATATAATTTCGCAGAGATTAAGAGAACGGGACAAACCTTTATGGCGTGCACCTTAGTTCGCGAATACAATTTCGTAAGAGGCAAATGTAAGACCTACAAGCACGTCATAAAGGGGGTATCTCTTTATATGATTCAGGGATAAGGTTATACCGCTACTGGAACCTGATTCATACAGACGTAGGGGTTAAAGAAAACCTATCCGGGAGAGAGATCTTGGATTTCCAGCTTTATAAGTTTATACCATGGTTGGATGACTGAGAGTCTCTTCCAAGAAGTGCAGAGTATGATCAAGGTTCCGAGGTACACGGTTTATCCAAGGATGCCCGGGACGGACGAACCTACCCTGGCCATCTTTGGTAAGTCTTGGCTACAATGCACTTGGCCTGAAGAAAACCCCACCTAGGGTGCAGTCTTGTAACTATAAGCCATATAGGCATAAAGGACAAGAGGCTGCAAAAACAACTGGTTGTTGGTAAATATGGATGGGAGGAGCTAGTCTTGTATGGCCGATGTTCCCTCCTTGAAGGGGAAACCAGGGGGAAGATAAGGGCGGCACCCTCCATTAGGGAGCTGATAAGTGTCTTAAGACGGCAATGTCATGGGGCTCTAAGATCGCAAGATCATTTAGGCCTGTCATATTGTCACGTAAATTATACAGAGGCAAAAATCCATAAGAGAAAAAAGTTAAGATGAGGTCAAGGGGTTTTTACATGCAAATGTGAAGACGTCCTGCGATTTCATCGCAAGACGGCAATGTCACGAGGCTTTGTTTTCGCGAGAAAACTTAGGCTCGTCATATTTTCGCAATACAATAAAGAAATGCAGATAAGACAAGATCAATGGGTCAATACATGAAAATGTAAAGACGTACTGCGATCTTGTCACGGAGAGAATACTATGGCAAAGTAAGACCTTTAAGTAGGAAGGCATGATAAGACCATAAGATCGCAAAAATATCAAGGTTTGCGACAATATCGCAAAAATTATGAAATTCGCCAAAATATTCGTTTATTAACTTTCTCATATTGCAGATGAATAATAGAGGCAAGTATGGGAATGAATAGAATGATAAAGATTATTATTCATCACCATATGAGAAATTTATATGGATATTAAAGCGCAGATAATTAGTAGATGCAAACTATATTGACCAAGTTATATTTGCAAAAAAGAGGATGTTCTTTCATTCATACAGATAAAGGGGAAAAGAAATTTACACATTAAATTGAAGAAAGTTGCAGCAAATTGAAGAAACTCGCGATTGATTACATAAAAGAAAGAAGTCAGACAGATACATTGTTTCATTTATCAACATTGTTATCTTTATCAGATTCTTCTTTTTCACCGGATTTCTCTTCTTCATTATCTTTGATAGGTTCTTCATCATCGCCAGAATTTGTTTCTTCGTCATTATTCTCTTCTTCACTTTCGTCAAAATCTTCATCAGAATCAGAGACACCAAGATCTGGAATTATTGATGGTATTGCCTTTACAAGATCAGGATACAAAGAATGAGGAATTCCATGGTCGTCACAAACCTGCTTAGTGGTATCATTACGAGTGATGAGGAGGGTTCTATTAAAATTTGCAGAAGTAATCTCAAATTGAGCTTTCAATCGCGAGTATTTATCGTTGCGAGAAGTAAGATCGTTCGCGAGTTGGTGATTAATATCTTCTAGTTCTCTCATCCTTACACGGCATATATCTTCATAATCTGCGAGAATAAGGCACCGTTAAGATGGAAGTTAAAAAAAAAAAAAAAGTTAATAGAATAGAGTGGTTAACAACCTTCTTTCTCAGAAATCAAGTCCCTAATTAAGGCCGATTGATCAGCATGAAGACTAGCATCTATACCTAAATTATTCCTAGCATTATCAAGAACCTGTGTTGCCCAAGAAAACTCATCATCGCTAGTAATAAGAAGGCGAGAACGAACTTGAGTTTCTCTTGCAAGAAGATCTTTATTTTCGCAGAAGAGTTTATCTCTTTCCATTTGAACTTCGAGAAGAATTTTATGGAAATTTGCTAGAGTTTCGCTGCCATTTCTAATTGCTTGATCTTTCTCGTCAACAAGATCACTATTTCTACTTCTTAATCCATTGATCACTTCTTTTGATTCATGATAAAGATGCTTAAATTTATTAGATAATCCTAAAGTGTGTCTGTGTTCAATGGTCAGGAGATTAAACTTAAATTTAAGTTCCTCTATAGAGAGGGATTTAATTTGTTCGTCAGCAAAATTACTTAAGGAGTTATTAAGGCGAGCAAGAAGAGTATTATCATCTACAGGTTCGGGAAAGGTTTGAAGGAACGTAGCCTCGTCAGTTAGACCATAAACATCTGCAAAAATGATTGCTTGGATAAGCTATATAAAAGAAAAATAAAAAATCTAAAAGAAAGAAAAAGTAAATCATACCATAAAGTTGTTTGTTGGCATTGTTAAGATCCAAAATCTTCGTTTATCAACTGAAGCTTCAGTTTCCAACAGTTTATTTTTCTCGCGAAGCTCAGCAATTTCAAACCTCTCTAGTTTCTCTTTATCTTGGCGAAGGTTAACAACCTTTTTCTTAAATGAAGCACATTTATTATCTAAATCAGCAAAGCAAAAGAAAAGAAGCTCTCCCAACCTGCAACATAGTTTTATAAGTACAAAAAATTTGACGAGAGAAATCGCGAATTAAGAAACAATTAAGAAAACATACCGAATACCAAGTGCATTTAAGAAGCTTGGAGTTAGAGTTCCAGAAATTCCACGAAGAGAATTATTATCAGATAAGATTGGAGCATCGCACACTTTGACGAGTGCTTGAGCTAGCCCATTAAGAGTCTCATCACCATACTCATTCGCATTTCCACGAGAAGAATCGCCAAAAAGCATGGACAGTTGGGCCATGGAAGAATCAGAGGGAGAAGAATTTTTCACAGAGGAAACTTCTCTTATATCGTCAAATTCTTAGATAAATTCATCATTAGATTTATTAATAATGATTGAATCCAATTGGGTATGTTGAGAAGAAGAATGCTGAGTTTTATTCTTCTTCAAAGGAGGCTCGCTGGGTTCTTTATCACGAGGGGAAGAGCATCTTCCTTCACTTGAAACAGTAGATTTCCCTTTACGATTAGTTGAAGGTTTCTCCTTAGGTTTTGGCTCTAAAGATGGTAATTCTTCAATTACCTACAAACACAGATAAAGATAAGAAATAGGGGCAACAATATATTGTTAATTAATAAAGGAATATTTCTTACTTCATCTGTGAAAGATCTAAGAGCTAGAAGAGTGTTGGGTTTCCTATATTTCTGGTAATTAAGCTTCATTTTGGCAACCTACAAGATAACGGAAAAGTTAGCGAGAGTGTGAAGGAAAAAATAATAATAGCATAATAAGATGAGAGAATATACATCGGAAAACCTATCAGGCCAGTTGAAATTCCATGGTTCATAGTGAGAGAGATTCGCAGGAAGTTGGAGAGAACCGGATATATAAGGACCTTTAAGGCATAAGGAAAAAATAAACCACTTATCGTCATTAGAATGACGAGGGCCATCATTTGTATTGGTATGAAAATCAATATCTTGCATAAGATCATTTTCAGCAGCGACCTTCTTTTTATGCAAACGGACACCCCAACAGGTACTATCCCTTACCATGGGGAGTAACTGGTAATTTCGAAAGAAGTTATCTACAGTATACTTTGCAGGGATAATCGGAATATGTTTATATTTAAGACTTTTATGTTCTTCGAAATATTGGGATCCTTTGCCAGGACCACGAGAGGCATATTCTAGTAATAATCTAATACAATCCCCGCCAAGTTGATACACCGCTCGTGAAAATCTCTTATCAGACATTATTTGGTAAAAGAGTGGAAGTTCAGGGTTGTAGAGAGGAAGTGGAAGACCAGCTTCAAGTTGGCCTAACGAAACTATAATTTTTTCACGAGAACACTGGAAGTTAGAAAATAATTCAAGAGAAAGAACAGATTTGGGACTTTGATCTGGGATTAAAGATAAGTCAAATACTTGATTTTTAAGTTTTTCTTGCATCAAATTGAAAGCAATAATATTTTTAGCACCAGCAGCAACCATTTTGAGAGAATGGAAATGAAAGGAGATTGAAAAAATGGAGAAAGATAGTAGATGCGCGATTTGCGGGAAATCAATGAAATTTGCAGAGAAGAATAAGGAAAGAGAATGAGAAGAAAGAAAAAGAGAAGAATGAGAGAAGGTATTTATAGCAGAAGAAGTTTCTCGAGAAAATAAATATAGTTAATACAATGAAAGGAAGTGAATGGTCAAATTACAGCGGTTTAAGATGACGTGTCGAAAAATATATGGATGATAAAATTATATGAAGACAGCTGGTGAAAGGTTTAGAGACGTGTCAGAATAAAGATGGAGGTGAAAAGATAGGAGATTACGGCAATTTATTCTCACGATCTTTTCTTCTTCGCAGAAAAGATGTGAGAAGAGGCAAGATGTAGTACCAGAATATCGCCACAACGATATTCTCATGATAAGAACAACGCTTTCACGAGAAGGTCAAATATTCCTATAAGTATAAATGACATTATTCACGAGAGTGTCGTGAGGATTCTTCAGCAACATTTGGCGAGCGTCACGGGGAAGCATCATAATAGCTGACGATTGAAGAGACATGTTATGAGAGTGTTGTTTCACGAGGATTACAAAAGTTGGCGAAGATTAATATTGCAAATACCACGATGAGATCGCAGAATATATCCGAAAAAAGGGAAAACTTAGCTGTCACCCACTATGTAATTTCCTATATAAAGGGTTCAAGTAAGTCCAGATGAGGATGATGTATTTTTTAGAGTTGAGAAAATCTTGAGGAGAGAGAAACTCCGAGAAAAGAAAGTTGTAATTCGAGTTTGAATATTTTCTGTAAACATTTCTGAGATCTAAATAATAAAAGTGTCGTTTAATTCTTCAATCTTCAACTAGTTTCACTTAGATTTTTATAGGATCTTAATAGGGGTGTAGTGTGGGAAATCTTGCTACTACATTACCAAGGTAACTTAGATTGCAAACCCTGATTTGAAAACTATATAAAGGAGAACTCAAGCAACTGGGACAGTTAATCCCCACACCTCATGTGTTATACTAGTTGTATAAGCTAGAGTCGATTCTCCTTTAACCTTAGGTTTCTTCTCGAGACCCTATAGGTTAACGACTTGAAGACTTCATTGGGATTGTGAATCCAGACCCAACTATTTTCTTTGTAGTTGTGTGATCTAATCTTGATGTTTCTATCATATTGAGTAAAAGCATAAGATTAGCTTGAGATTAATTTCTCCGATAGGCAAGATATAAAAGTAGTTACAAACATCTTCGTCTCATCATTTTTGATTCTGCAATATCTTATTTCGCTAGTCGATTAAGATTATTGTGAGGTGATTGATAATTCTAGGCTGTTCTTCGGGAATATAAGTATGGGTTATCAATTGGTTCCTGTTCAGCTTGATTTATCAGAAGACGGAGAAAAACTCGTAGGTATTTCTGTGGGAGATAAATTTATCTATTCCTGTAGACTTTTCTGTGTGATACATATTTTTTTATTAAAGTCTTCGACTTTGGGTCATAACAACTCTTAGTTGTGAGTGAGATCAACTAAGGGAATCAAGTGCGTATTATCCTGCTGGGATCAGAGACGTAAGGAGCGCAATTATGCCTTGGATCAGTGTGCGATTGTTTGGGGTTCAACTACAGTCCAGACCGAAGCTAGTTTGTAGTAGGCTAGTGTCTGTAGTGGCTTAATACAGTGTGTGTTCAATCTGGACTAGGTCCCAGGGTTTTTCTGCATTTTCGGTTTCCTCGTTAACAAAACTTCTGGTGTCTGTGTTATTTCTTTTCCGCATTATATTTTGTTATATAATTGAAATATAACAGGTTGTGCGTTGAATCAATCAATTGGGAAATCCGACCTTTGGTTGTTGATTGAAATTGATTGATCCTTGAACATTGGTTTTTGGTACCGTTCAAGTTAATTTCTCTTGTATTAATTAGACTCACAAATTTCTATTTGCTTGAGTAAGTATTGAATCGAGAAATTGAGATATAACTCTTTGATATACTTTTCTTAAGATTGAGTCTGACTGTCTAGTTGATTCTCTTGAAAAGTATATTGGAGTTAGTCCATACAGATTGCTAAGAGAAATATTGGGTGTGGTTGTTAGACCCCCATATTTTCAAGTATGACTAAGTAACATGATGATCATAAGCAAAGCGAACCACAAACTATGGAAGAAAAGGTGGCTACGCAACAAATAGACATGAAGTTGATTCAAACTACCTTTAAAGAATTGACTGAATGTATTCGTTCTCATACACCCAAGAGGAGGATATATAGATGTTTTTTAAATTAGACGTCAAGGTTAAGTTTCCAGCAAAGAGAGATGGTTCAGCAGGGTAAAAGTAACTCTCGAGAACTAGTGATCCTCAAAAAACGGATTGAGGATATAATTATAATTTTGGGATGGAATACTGATTTTTATGCAGTATTCTTAAATAATGAAATATTCCAAGACAAATTAATATTCCTAGATAAGGAAATATACCTAGAAAAGGAATGTTTCCTAGACAAATATACTTAAAAAAGGAATTATTCCTAGATAAGGAATATTCCTAGACAAGGTAATATACCTAGTGTAGTTGCAGGAATTCCTACACTACACCCCATACAAGAATTCACCATTATCAACACATATTTAAAGATTAATAACAACACTTTTATTGATTAATTCTCAGTAATGTTACAAGAAATGAAAGGAATCAAGAATACAACCGCTCACAAGAACTTTCTCTCTCCTCAAGACTTTCTCAACACTCTAAAAATTGATCTCCCTCTTGAATCTATTGGTTCTCTTTATATAGGGTAAATACATAGTAGATGACACCTAAGTTAACCTTTAATTTCGGATCTGGATCGCGATGCTCTCGCAGTAGTTGTAATGATATCTCTCACAGACGTTGTATTCTTCGCAGGTCCGTCATGCTCTTCTCGTCTTTTCTGCTACCATCATCCGTTACGTCATTCTTTGAATCATTCTTTGGGTTATTCTGCGACGCTCGCAGAATGTTGTTGAGAATCTCGCAGATATGTTGCCTAGAATCTCACAGAAATATTGTGGCGATATTCTGATCCTACATATTGCCTCTTCTCATGTCTTCTCCGTGAAGTGGAGAGGATATGAGAATCTCCAACTCTTCATAATGCCGCAGCTTCCTATCTTTCCATATTTTCCTCTCGACAAAACTCCGTGAATTTAGTTTAACTGCCTACACATGTCGAAAATCCCTATTTTTACTGGCATGTCTCTCCTCAACATGTCATCTTATTTTGCCTATAAAAAGTAGAATCTGGTTACATAACTAATTTTCTTCTTTTACTTTTCTATCTTCTTCCTCTTTTCGTCTGCAACTTTCTTCTTTCAAAGATTCTCCTGCTACTGCTTTCATGGATTCATCAAGGTATCTCTTCTTCTAACGTTGTTAAATTTGATCTTACTTACTTGGACTATGTTCATCATTATCTATTTGATCTGTTTTTACCTGATTTTATGTAATTCCCATACTGTGTCTTCATTTCAGCGGAGCCGTCCCCAACACCAGAATTGTAGTCCAAAACCGTAATTTTTCTAGAAATCCAGAGCAACAACCTATTGAAAAGAAGAGGAAGCCTACGAATCAAAAGGTAGTAAGAAACATTTGTTTTTTTAATAACAATATTGTTGCCTCTGTTTCTTATCTAGATTGTTATTCGCAGGGTGATGAGAATGTTAATGTTCCTCGCAAGAAATCTCGCCGAATTAAAGCTGTTGATTTCGTTGTTCCCCTTCCCCAATTAACTCCTGCTAGTTCTATTCCTACACCTTGTCAAGATGAACCAATAATTTTTGTTTGCGAGAATATCGTCAGAAACATCCCTGCCTCAGCTATTGTGGATGGAATTCCTGAAATTACTGTGGATGAAGTTCTTTCCCCTTCTGCTGTAGCTACTTCTCAAGTTAACTCTACTTCAATCCATTTTGTTAATTTTCCTGACACTTCATCTTCAGATGATGCATTAACTGCGAGTGATTCAAATTTCCAGCTTTCTATCATTACCACTTCTCCATCTACCTCTTTCCCTCCCTCTAAAGAAACTTCAATTGGAGTAGATGTTGTGTTTAAAGTCTTATCTAACATTTTGGATGATGCTAAGAAGTCTTCTACTGACCCCATTAAGTATAGTGCCTGCGAAAATTTTAGAAAATAATTTGGTTCTGACCATATGAGTTCGCAAGCATCTCTAGAAGGTGAAGTTGAAGCTTTAAAGAGAGCTCTCCAAGACAAGATTTTGGAATGTGATACTCTTCATCATAAGCTTAACAATTCTTCGTTGAACTGCGAGAATCTTCGCAAGAAAAATGATGAACTAAAAGGTATAACTTTTTCTATCTCTGTCTTTGATTTTGCTTTATTAATTGCTTTTCTTCTTTTCATACTCCCTTTTCTTAAATTCTTTGTTCGCATATTAAGCCTGAAACCAGAATCGATTAATGGGGATATTCAAAGCTTAATCAGTTGCTGAAGAGATTCGCATTGATAGAGATTCTTGTATGGACCAATATAACCGATTAGATAACCATTACACATATTCCCTTGATCAAATAGAGAACCTTACTAAAGAGAACTCTCAATTAGTACAGAAACATGATTTATTGAGTGGCGAAGTAACTTGCATCTCTTATTTGTTAACCAAGGATAACCTTGCGATAGAAACTTTATCAGATGAAAATAAGGTCTTATCTCAAGAGAGGCAGGATCTTTCAAATAGAGTGGCAACCTCCTCACAGCAATTAAATAATCTTTAAAGAATGTATGATAACCAAGAACAATCCCTTCATTCACTAAAAGATGAACTTAGAGAAGTAACTGAATCCTCTATCAATGAGAAAAATACTCTTATCCAAATTATAATTTCTTTAAGTATAAAGGTAATCCAACTCAAAGAAGAGTACTCCAAACTAGAAGAATCCAACTCTGCTCTCGCGAAGGAAAATTCTTTTCTCCTTTCCAAAGAAAAGAATTTAAAATCTCGCCTATAAGGTTTAGTTGGAGATAAATTTGATGATGCTATGAGTCAATGGGAAAATGCTTGTTTGGTATTAATTCAAAACCTAATTTCGCAAAAGAAAGGTAGTCTTTTTGGCTGCCTTGATTATTTTATTTTACTGAACTCCTTGCGAAATTTCTAATAAAGCAATCTTTATTTTTGTTGTTGTTCGCAGCATCTGAGAAAAAGTTTCATGCTACTATTTCTACTATGAGTGCTGAGCTGATGAAGATTCGTAAAGAGAATGGTGCTCTTACTAATCATCTCACTTATTCTCGCGATTTAGCGAAAAGGAAGTATGACTACCTTGAATACTTTAAAGATATGGAGATTAGAAATCGTGATAAAGCTCATCTTCGTCAAGTTCATCTTGCTGCACAAGTTCTAGTAAATGATGTCTTGCTGGCCAACTCTCTTCCTCCTATGTCAATCAAACCTATGGAAGTAGGTGAATATGAAGTTCCCAGTCCTGCTGACAGTGAATTTTATTGTAAAAGTGGTGAAGAAAGCCATTCTGAAGAAAACCAGGGAGATAAAGAAGAAATTCCTCCAAAAAAAGCCACCACCGAAAATAGAACAATTGCTGGTGATAAGACTGGTGAAGAAGAAGATAGAACTAATCAGAATGAAGGAAATGCTGGCAAAGATAATGTAGCTGGAAAAGATGATAACTCTGGCAAGGATACTGGAGTTGGCGAAGTTAACACTGAATGAAGAATTCTATCTTTATTTTCTTGAGTTATTTCTTCCTTTTCTCGCGGATGATGTACTTTATATTATTTTTGAATTCAATTGTGTTTGCGAAAAAGATAATGTTGTTCTCGCAAGAAAGATAATGATTTTCCATTTTTGTTAATTCCCATACTTGCCTGTCAGTATCTTTCTTCCGATGAACAAAATTATCTGCATTTAAACAAAATAGTTATGTTTATGATTATTCTGTTGGTCTTATTATGCCTTCCTAGTTAAAGGTCTTATTTAGCCAATTGTATGTTCTGGCGACAAAATCGCAGGACGTTCTTACACTTGTATGTAAAAACCCATTGATCTTGCCTTATCCATTCTTTTTAAATTTCTCTGCGACAATATGATATGCCTAAGTTTCCTTGCAAAAACAAAGCCCCATGACATTGCCATCTTGCGATGAAATCGAAGGACGTCTTTACATTTTTCATGTAAAAACCCATTGATCTCATCTTATCTTTTTCTCATGGATTTTTCCCTTTGTATAATTGTATTCTTAAGACAATTAACAGCTCCCTAATGGAGGGTGCCATCCTTATCTTCCCCCCTGGTTTCCCCTTCAAGGAAGGCACATCGGACATACACGACTAGCTCCTCCCAACCGGTCTTAACAACAACCAGTTTTTTTCGCAGCCTCTTATCCTTTATGCCTATATGTCTTATAGTTACGAGACTACACCCTAAGTGGGGTTTTATTCGGGCCGAGTGCATCATAGCCAAGACTTTCCAAGGATGGCCAGGGTAGTTTCGTACGCCCCGGGCACCCTTGGCTCAACCGTGTACCTCGGCGCCTTGGTCATACTCTGCACTCCTTAGGAGAGATCCTCGGTCGTCCAACCAGGATAACCTTATATAGTTGGAAATCCAAGGTACCTCTCCTGGATAGGTATCTCTCGTGGAGATGGACCCCGCTTCTCCATGACTCAGGTTCCAGCAGCGGTATAACCTTATCCCTGAGCCATGCAAACAAATACCCCCTTATATGACATACTTTAGGTCTTACATTTTCCTCTTTCGAAATGTTATCCGCGAACTAGGGTGTACACCATAAAGGTTCGTCCCATTCTTATATCTCTTGCGAATATCGCCAATTCTTAAATTTTTGTTATATTCTTCGCGAATAATCTCGCAGCTCTGATAAAAATTTATTTATTCATGGAAAGAAATAAAAGTTCTTCTCTGTTTCATCACATATTATGTCATTATCTAGCTTCTCTCAGAATTTGTTACTGGTAATATCTTTTTAGATACAATCTGTTCCATGGTCGATCAAGTCTTTGACCAACATCTCTACCCTCTGGAACCATCAGTTTATATGCCCTGTTACAACTATCTCTTTAATGATATAAGGTCCATCCCATTTTCTCGCCAGTTTACCACCATTTTCTTGTTGATAACCTGGTGTTTCTCGCAACACTAAATCACCTGGTTGGAATTCACGTTTCTTGACACGTTTGTTATACTCGCGAGTTAATCTTCGCTGATAATTTTCCATATGTTGCAAAGCCTTTTCTCTCTTCTAATTCATCAAGTTTATTTAGAATCATGCCAGCACTAAGATTCTTCTGCCAAGCCTCTCTTTTTGTTGTAGGGATGGCAACCTCTGTTGGTAATACTGCTTCAACACCATATGTTAAGCAAAAAGGTGACATCCCCGTTGCTTCTCTTCTAGTTGTATTGTATGCCCTAACTGCATTATGGATTTTTTCACACCATGCTCTATGGTACCCTTCTAATTTCTTTTTTAAGATGTATGCGATTGTCTTATTAGTTGCCTCAGCCTGACCATTAGCTTGTGGGTACAAAGGAGTAGATTTTCCACATCTTATCTTAAATGCATTGAGTAATAGCTCTATGTTCTGCCCTTCAAATTTCTTTCCATTATCAGACACCAACTGTGCTGGGAATCCAAATCTGCAAATAATATTTTCAAATATGAATGTAAATATGTCTTTATCGCAGATATGTTGTACTGCTTTTACTTCTTCCCATTTTGTGAAGTAATCTATTGCGAAAATTAAGTATCTCTTTGGTCCTGATCCTGGCACAAATGGTCCCATAATATATATCCCCCATTTTCCAAAAGGCCACACACTTGTCGAAGATGATAATGGTGCGCCTGGTGCATGTATCTTCTTTCCGTATCGCTGGCAATCATCACAATGCCTTGATAATTGTTTCTCATCTTCATGCATATATGGCCAGTAATAGCCTTGCATTTTTGTTCTGTATGCCAAAGATCTCCCTCCGCTATGGTTACCAGCATCCCCACTATGCAATATTTTTAACATTTTTTCTCCTTCTTCCCTTGTTAAGCATCTAAGTGACGGCCCATTGAAAGATTTGCGATATAATACTCCATCTATTAATTCATAATTTGTTGAACGTCTTTTTAACTTGTGTGCTTCTAATCTATTTCTTGGTGTTTCTCCTCTCGCCAAGTATGCATGAAGTTCTTCTCGCCAATCTGCAATATTGCTTCTTGCTTCTTCTTTGCCACCTTCTATTATCATTACATCTGCTTCTTCTTCTTCTTCTTCTTCTTTATTGATTGAAGGTGCTATAAGTGTCTGAATTTTTATGCATCTCGCAGCTGGATTTGTCATCATGCTGGATATGAAGGAAAATTCATCTGCGAGTCTGTTATCTTTTCTTGAGATATGTCTCCATTTTATTTTTGGGATTTTTGCTGACAATTCTTCTACAAATTTCTTATATTTATTCAAAGATGGTTCATTTGTTATGTATTCTCCTTTGATTTGGCGGATAACCATATGCGAGTCGCTGGTAATTCTAGCATTCTCCAACTTCATTTCTATTGCAAATTTTAGAGCATGTATCACAGCCTCATATTCCGTCTCATTATTAGTGGATGAAAATTCCAATCTAAATGAAAAAGCTATTTTTTCTCCTTCTGGAAATATAAAGATAACTCCAACTCCATTACCTTCTCTGTTTGATGATCCATCCACTAATATTTCCCATTTGTTGGGTTCCGTTAATAGATCTTTTGGATCTCCATGTTCTTCTTCTATATCCATCATCTACTCCACAGCTTCGTCATCTTCCAAAGGAAACTCATCTAAGAAATCAGCTATAACTTGTGATTTTGGAGAGGATAAAATGTCATACTTGATATCAAAGTGTCCTACTTGTGCATTCCATCTCTCAACTCTGCCTGATCTTTTCGAAATTTTCATTACTGACTCAATTGGCACCTTTGTTAATAATTTTACTTTATGAGCTTGAAAATAAATGTGAAGTTTAAAGGTTGCATGAACCAATGCCAGAATTAACTTATCGATATTTGAATAATTTCTCTCTGTAGAATTGAATGTTTTGCTAATGTAATAAATTGGTTTTTCTACCCCTGCATCCACTCGCAGCAATACCGCACTTAACGCATGCGAAGTTGTCGCAAGATAGATTAATAATTCTTCTCCTGGCTCCGCTTTCTGTAAGATAGATATGTTCATTAAATGTTCTTTAATTCCTTGAAAGGATTTTTCACATTCATCCGTCCATTTGAATTTTATTCCCTTCTTGAGTATATCGAAGAAATGCTTGCATTTGTCTGATGACCGTGAGATGAATCTTCCTAGCGAAGCCAAGAGTCCATTCAACTTCTGCACATCTTTTATTGTTGCCGGTGTTGGCATGTCGCGAATTGCTTGTACTTTTTCTGGATCAACTTGTATTCCTTCTTTTGATACAATATATCCTAAAAAAATCCTGAAGTTACTCCAAAAATGCATTTTTCGGGGTTCACCTTGATGTTAAATTATCGCATTTGATCAAAAATCTCCTTCAAGTCTTGCACATGGTTCTTAGCTTCTTTACTTTTGATTATCATATCATCCACATACACCTCTAATGTTTTGTGGATCCACCTCGCAAACACATTCTCCACCATTCTTTGATATGTTGCACCAGCATTTCGCAAGCCAAAGGGCATCTTTGTATAGCAATATAACCCTCTTGGAGCAAAGAATGCGGTGTGTTATTGATCTTCTTCAGCGAGAGGAATATGGTTATACCCTTTGTACCCATCTAACGAAGATATTCTAGCATTTCCCGCTGCTG
This sequence comes from Papaver bracteatum, assembly GCA_023529315.1. Lineage (NCBI taxonomy): Eukaryota > Viridiplantae > Streptophyta > Magnoliopsida > Ranunculales > Papaveraceae > Papaver > Papaver bracteatum. The sequence continues at coordinate 178,289 of JAJJWX010001096.1, forward strand.
ATTCAACCATTTGTGGAATATCTGGTAGTGGAAAACTATCTTTAGGACAAGCTTTGTTTAAGTCCGTAAAGTCTATGCAAATTCTTATCCCCTTGTTTTTCTTTGGAACCGCCACCATATTTGCAATCCACTCTGGATATTTTGCTTGCCTTATAATTCCTGCGTTAAGAATTTTCTGTAGTTCTTCTTCTATTTTGGAATGGTATGTTGTTGAGATTTTTCTTATCCTTTGCTTAAATGGTCTTACATCTTTGTTGATTTCAATTTTATGACATGCTACTGATGGATCTATTCCTGGCATCTCATCCATGCTCCACGCTAAGGTGTCTTTATATTCTCGCAAGAGATTTATAGTTCGTTCTTCCTCATCTGCCTCCATTTTAGTTCCAATTTTCAGCATCTTAGGTTCTTCTTCACTCCCAATATTTACTTCCTTTGTTGGTTCTGCTGCGGTGTAACTGGCTTCAGATTCTCCCATTGGTGTTGGTGTTTTCATAGCTCTCGCAGGTTTTTCTCCATCTTGCGAGATTTCGCTGGGTATTCCTTTTCCTTCTTTGGCTCTTATCATGTAAACTTTAAATTCTTCTTCTTTCTTTGTCTCTTTCGCCATTTTTCTACGAGTTTTTCGCAGCTTTGCATGTCCTTCCTAATTCTTCACCTCAATTTGATAGCATAGCTTCGAAAGGTCAGTATCTCCTCTAATTTCTCCGATTCCACTAGGCATAGGAAATTTTATGCATTGATGCAACGTCGAGGCTACAGCCTTGATTGCGTGTATCCATGGTCTTCCCAATAGCATGTTATATGGTGACTTCATATCTACCACACATAACGTTACTTGTGTTTCAATCTCTCCTAGTGGAATTCGCACCACTATTTCGCCTTTAGGTTTTGTTAAAGATTTTCCAAAGCCATGAATGTGATATGTTGAACAAGTCATCTCTTCATCCTTGTATCCCATTTTCTTAAATGCATGATAAAATATTATATCTACAAAACTTCATGCGTCCACCAAAGTTCTATTCACAGCCCATTCCTCCGCAAATTTTGCTGATTTTTCCTTGTTCATCCGTATAACGGATACCGTGATCGCCAAAGGTGATGAATGATCTAAATATTCTCTTGATATTTTCGCTGCTGTGAATGTGATTTTTCGTTTTTTCCACTCCTTTAAAAGTGAAACCTTCTCCACCGTCATAATTTTCTTTCCTTCAAAATCTCGTTTATGAATCCTTCCCTTGATATCTTCATGGAATTGGTTGATCATTGCTTTTGTTATCGTATTACACTCCATCTTTCTGTGATTCTCCTTAGATTTAATCATTTTTCCTTCAACTTTTTCACTAGCTTGTTCAGTCATCTTCTTAACTTGAATATTGATCTTTTATCTTTCCTTTTTTATGATTTTCAACCTTCAATCCCTGTTTCTAGCGCCATTATGTAGTTGCAGGAATTCCCACACTACACCCATACAAGAATTCACCATTATCAACACATATTGAAAGATTAAGAACAACACTTTTATTGATTAATTCTTAGAAATGTTACAAGAAATGAAAGGAATCGAGAATACAACCGCTTACAAGAACTTTCTCTCTCCTCAAGACTTTCTCAACACTCTAAAAATTGATCTCCCTCTTGAATCTATTGGTTCTCTTTATATAGGGTAAATACATAGTAGATGACAGCTAAGTTAACCTTTAATTTCGGATCTGGATCGCGATGCTCTCACAGTAGTTGTAATGCTATCTCTCGCAGACGTTGTATTCTTCGCAGGTCCGTCATGCTATTCTCGTCTTTTCTGCTACCGTCATCCGTTACGTCATTCTTTGAATCATTCTTTGGGTTATTTTGCGACGCTCGCAGAATGTTGTTGAGAAACTCGCAAATATGTTGTTTAGAATCTCACAGAAATATTGTGGCTATATTCTGATCCTACACCTATAAAAGGGATTATTCTTAGATAAGGAAATATATTTCTAGAAGGTTTGAGAAAACAAACCAAAAGCTATAAATAGAGATTTTTATCTCATAGATAAGACATCTAGTGTGTGGTTTGTGATACAGACACACTTAAATCTTGATAGTATGGTTTGACACCTAGAAAATGAGGTTTAACGCACAAAACTAGAGAGAAGTTTGTGAGGAAATTAATTATTGTAAAAGCAAGATTAGCAAAAAAATTAAGGTTATTTGACCAAAGAGATTGTGAGCGTAACAAAGAGAAAATTGTAATCATTTTATTGATCATTATCTAGAGAAGATCTATTTTCTTCGAATATTGTTTCTAGTGTGTTATGTATTTTTAGTTTCCGTCTATTATTATTCTGAACTCCGCCTCTATAATAATAGTCACCAAGGTATAGGGATCATACGTATTATTTTCAATCATGGGTTCGTGTAGTTAATGGATATGATCCTTCGGTTGTTGCAGAAGTTGATATAACTGTTCCGAAGGATATTGGTGCTTATGATCATGCAGGGATTCTTGATGCAAAGAAAAATTATGATGAATTAAATGCTATCATCCATGCCATTACCCCAAATCTTCAGCACCATGTGACTACGTGCATTAAGTCTAAAGAAGCCTGGGATATCTTAAAAACTGTATTCGAAGGAAATTCCTCTGGGAAAAGAACTAGGCTTCAAAACCTAAAATATGATTAGGAAAACCTTCGTATGGCTGATGAAGATTCATTTGATGAGTTTAATCACAAAGTGTCTGAAATTGTTAATGCATCTTTTGAGTTAGGTAAGGCTATTCCTGAAAAGGACATTGTGATGAAAATTCTCAGATCATTGCCATCCAAATACGATTCTAAAAAGCATTCCATCATTGAAGGAAATAACCTTAATACTTTATCTAGAAATACTCTCGTTGGGAAGTTAGAGATCATTGATCATGAGCATACATCCAAATATGGGAAGGATATTATTTTCAAAGCATAAAAAAAACTAAATTTCTTGACAAAAGTAAAAGTGTTGGCAACTCTGTTGTTGATCCTATTGAGACCGATTCATCGGATGAAGATCTTGATAACTTAGTTTCACTGATCACAAGACAGTTTGGGGATCTTATTTTGAAGAGAAGTAAATGGTTCATCAGAGATAAACCCAGGTCATTAGTCAAACCTCATGACCATTCTACTCCTAAAAATAGGGACACCATCGATACTGATGATGAAGATATGTCACAGTGCTTCAAGTGTAAAGGTTTTGGTCATTTTGCTAATGAGTGTCCAAATCGTAGAAAATACACTAGGAACAAAGGTCTTGCTGCAACTCTTGATGAGATGTATGATCACTATGATTCAAATGAAGATGAAAATTCAAGTATTGCACTCCTTGGTGAAAATATTGATTTTGATAATTGTAGCAATACGTACATCAATCTTGATATTCTTCCTGGAAAAACTTCATCAACCGCTACGGAGGATAAAATGGATTTTTCCCTGTCTACTGAAGATCCTATTTCACATGTTTCAGGTACCTCAAATTTTTTAGCAGCATGCTCAGCTATGGTGTCTAAACCATCCTCCACATTGACATGTTCTTATTATGCTTTTACAGGTCATGAACTCTCTAAGTGTTACAAGTACAAGCATAAAATAAGATATGTTAATAAACTTCAACGGAGAGCAAATAGATTAGCAAACAAGCTCAAACTTGTTTAGAATTCCAATTATTCACCCGAGGTAAGTAAAAAACTCAATTCCTCTCCGAAAAATTTAATTTCTAAAGAATTAATTAGACCTCTCCGGAAAATAACAAGGTCTAAACTTTCTGTGAAAAAAGGTATTAAGAATTCTGTACAAGAAGTGTACGGTGGACAGTTTATTGTTCACCCCAATACAACTTAATCTCGTGTGCCTGACTTCAAAGAGACAAGAGTTTGCATAATTTAGGATTTAGGAAAAGAATTGTTCTTCTTTTTTCTTGGTTGTTGTTTTCTGGAATTCTGTTGATCTTTTCATATAATAAATTAGTATTGAAAAGAATTTCCTTTTTCATTAAAAGAGGGTTAAAATCGACAATTCTACCTTATTTAGGGTTATGAATTGGTCGTACGTGAATCCTACTCTGTTTATAGGTTCCGTAACCCAAATCCCTGAAAAACTATATTTATTACAAGATTGCTTGTTGAGCTTTATTTTGTGTATTTCTTTCACAATTCCATACTTGTATGGAGACTTCAAGTATCATGTCTTCTGATAAAAAAGATGTTAATATGATTGTTAAGCCATCAATCATGAAGGAAAAAGATAAGCCTCCTTCCTCCACAACTTTGAATAGAAAAAGGAAGAATATGAAGAAACCAAGGGCTATCCCCTCTAATCTTCAGAAGTTTTATAGTTTTCTTGAAGAGTTGAAGGAAACAAGGAAGGAGATTCAGCAAATAAAATTTATTTTTTATGGACTTTTGAAATTCAGAAGGCCATGGTTCGGCATCAGTCAAGAAGGTTTGTTGGAATTGACTTATTTCTCCATGAACCTTATGTTTCAATGGCTGTTGACGACAAGGAGTTCGGGGACGATAAAGAATTTTTTAGAGGTCTTAATGTCTAGGAAACTTCTAATGGGAATTTATTCTTGTGTTTTAAGAAGGATAACTAGGGTTTGGAATAACCTACATTGTGATTACACATTGTTATTGCCAACGATTTTCATCTTGTAATGTTTTTAGATTTATTTATTTAAATTCTAAAGTTTATTTGGAAGATGATTTTGAAGTATTAATCTTTATTGGTTTTATGTATTACAAAAACTTGTTATGGGATATGTGTGTTTGCGTCCGTGAACTATGATTATCCCATATATGTCAAAAGTTAAGTTTATTATGTCATTATGAAAATATTGATGGAACATAAAATGAATTTTTGATAACAAAGATTAAGTTTATGATATCATTATGCAAATATTGATGAAAAATAGAATGAATCTTTGAATATTTCACAGTATTGAACTTTCCCTGATCCACTTCTATGTGAAAGTACTGAACGGCTCCGTCAGTTTTCTTATGTTGAGCATTTACGATTTAATTAATCATGGGTTCTCTTGTGGTTAATTTAATTGAGTTTTTCTGGATACAAATTCATGTTTCATGTAATTTGTTAATGTCCAAAGAAATCCTTATTTTCTTGTGAAAGTAAGGCCGCTCTTGTTGTTCCTTTCGGGAATGACATTTTATGGGGGAGAGTTCTTAATTGAACTTGTGCTTAATTGCCAAATCTTTGTGGGGAGTGCGGCCGTGGAATTTTGTAGGAGTTTTCTTGTATCTTTGTAAACTCCTTGATGAATACACTAAGTTTCAACTATGTGAAATCATCAAAACAAAGTTGATATGTTCTCTTTTAGTCATGAAGTATCTCTATGAGAATTTCATTATGATCCCGCTAGTTTTCGTACCTTTGCTAATTTATATTGACAAAAAGGGGGATAATTATTGTGAATTTCACATTAAAAATACATATGGTTTACAGATCATTATGTAAGGGGGAGTGGTTTTCAATATGAGATGAAGTATTGACTAAATGGGAGTGATACATATCACCGTAGTATTATTGTCAAAGTTGTGATACAATTGGACTTTGTTGTTGTGTAATAATACTGTATAATAATAATTGAGAACAATGGTTCTCTTATTGTTATGGCTACGGATCTTCAACAACTATGGTGCTGATATAGGATCAGAATATCGCCATGACAATATTCTTGCGAGATTAAACAACACTTCTGCGAGAATACCGCGAGCTCTTCAACAATACTTTGTGAGTGTCACAGAGTAGGTTAATGAATGACGTAATAGCTGACGATTGAGGAAACACGAGAAGAGCATGATTTATCTGCGATGGTTACAATGCTTGTGAGATTTTGTATTATAGCTGTTGTGATAAGATCGCAAATCAAATCCTAAAATAAAGAACAGCTTAGCTGTCATCCATTATATATCTACCCTATATATAGAGACGAAGTATGTCCAGAGAGAGGATGATGTATTTTTGAGAGTTGAGGAAGTCTTGAGGAGGGAGAAACTTTGAGGGAATAGTTGTGTTCTTGATTTCTTCCACTTCTGTAATACATTTTTGAGAATTAAATGATAAAGAGTTGTTTTTAATCTTTAAGCATGAGTTGATTTTTATGAAATCTTAACAAGGGTGTAGTGTAGGATTTCCGGCAACTACATTTTGGCACCCGAAACAGGGACGAATTGATGATTACTTGAAGAAAAAAATAAAAATTGACATTGTGATTGAAAGGAATTTGGAACAATTAGTGAAAGATCTAACGCAATAATGGCTAGAAGAAGAAGAAACACATCAGAACCACCAATAACCGTAAGGAGGAGTAAAAGGCTTGCAGGTGGAGGAACAAATGAAATGGGAGAATCTTCAAGAGTAAGAGCAAGAAAAATGGAACAAGGAATAATGAAGGAAATCAGGTTCAACAATCAAATCAGCAAACACTAATACAAGATAGAATTGTGGATTATGATAGAGTTAGCGTGCATACTTGGCAATCAGATACAGTGGAAGAAGAAGAAGATCGAGAATTAAGAAATGAAAGAAGAGAAGAAAGAGATCGAGGAGGGGTTGAAGGATTAATTCATGGAGAAGATAAAAATGAAACACCAAATGATTTAAGATAAAGAATACAGGAGGAAAGGAGATTAGAAGCAGAAGAACGTGCGAATTTGACAAGGCAAAATCATGAGTTAAGAATGGAAAATCTAAGATTGCAAAGAAGGAGATCAAGAAGGACTGCTAGATACAGTTCAAGGTCATTTAGAGAAGAACCAAGAAGAAATTCCCCTCTGATAAATATGGAATGAATGCAAAATCCAAATGAAGAACATCATCATAGAGAAGAAGAGATAATTGATGATCGCCATATTCCACGCGATGAAGCTGTAAATGGTAGACAAAGTCAAGAGGGTAGAAATAATCAAAACGATGAAGAAAATCGAGAAGAAGGTAGAAGAATAGTACATGGGCGAGAAATACAAAGAAATCAAAGAATCATTGAGGACGAAATTGAGAGACTGTAGGACCAGAATATCGCCACAACGATATTCTTGCGATATTAACAACACTTCCTAGCGAGCATCACCGCAAGATCTTCAACTACACTTCACGAGTGTCACAGAAACCTTCAAAAGAACGACGTAATAACTAACGATTGAAGAAAACTTGAGAAAAGTATGTTTGTTCTGCGATGGATACAAAACTTGCGAGATTTAGCATTATAACTATCAGATAATCGTTAATCAATCCGAAATAAGAGGGAAACTTAGCTGTCATCCACTATGTAACTACCCTATAAATATAGACCCAATGTGTCCAGAAAAGGATGATGTATTTTTGAGACTTAAGAAAGTCTTGAGGAGAGAGAAATTTCAAGAGAATAGTTGTAATCTTGAGTTCTTCCATTTCTGTAAACATTTCTGAAACCAAATAATAAAGTGTCGTTTTTCATCTTCAATTATGAGTTGATTATAGAAAAATATTAACAAGGATGTAGTGTGGGAAATCCTGCAACTACATTTTCGCGCCCGAAACAGGGAGAATCAAGCTAAAAAATCTCTAATTACAATTTGAAGACTTGAAGAAATTGTTAGAGTTGAAGAAATGGCTAGAAGAAGGAGAAATACGTCAGAACCACCAAAAACTGTAAGGAGGAGTAAAAGACTTGCAGGAGAAGAAACAAATGAATTAGGAGAATCTTCAAGGATAAGAACAAGAAGAAGTAGAACAAGGATTGAAGGAGAAGATCAAATTCCACAACCTAATCAACAAACACCGATACAAAATAGAAATATGGATTATGATAGATTAAGTGTGCATACTTGGAGATCGAATTCGATGTAAGGTGTAGAAGATCAACAATTAAGAGACGGAAGAAGAGAAGAAATAAACCAAGGAATGGTTGAAGGATTAATTCATGGAGAAGGCGAAAATGAAGCAGCAGATGATCCAAGACGAAGAACACAAGAGGAAAGAAGATTAGAGGTGGAAGAACATGCAAATTTAACAAGACAAAATCACGAGTTAAGAATGGAGAATTTGAGGTTACAAAATAGAAGGTCAAGAAGTACTGTTAGATCGAATTCAAGATCATTAAGAGAAGAATTAAGGCAAAATTCTCCAATAAGAAATGCTAGAGGAAATATCCAGGAGGAAATGCAAAATCCAAATGAAGAACAACATCCTGGAGAAGAAGAGGTAATAGAAGATCGTCATGATCCGCGTGGTGAAAATTTGGATAATAGATTTAACAATATAAATAAAGAGGGAAGAGACAACCAAAATGATGAAGATAATCCAGAAGAGGGTAAGAGGATATTACATGGGTGAGAGATCCAAATAAATCGAAGAATAATTGAGGAAGAAATTGAGAGACATTATGCTGAACAAGCACGACTAGCTCGCGAGAGAGAAAGATTAAGGGCATAGGTAGAAGAACAAGAATTCCAAGAGGCGGTATGACAGAATAACCATGAAAATCTAGAAAGGAGACGTACACAAAATCGTTATAATAATAATATCCAGGAAGAGTATGATAGAATACAAAGGAGAATAGAATGACAGCGAAGAGAAATGATGAGAAATAAAGAAATTCGCAGAGAAGTTCAGTTGCGATTGTAAGAAGAAGGTGAAGCAAAAGATTGCGTAAGAAGGAATGTGGGTGTATATGAAGACACACAAAATATCGTAAGACAAGAGGTACATGAACGCAGGAGAAGGGAAGCTGCATTAAAAAGACCGATGGAACCAAATTCAATGGCGAATGAGAAAATTTTAAGAGAATTAGCAGATATGAGGGGAATAATAAATAACAGAAGAGAAGGAGGTAGAAGGCAACTTGATGAAGCTATTGAAGAATCTTCGAGAACTCCATTCACTCAAGAAGTACAGTTAAGAGGAATACCTCCAAAGTGCAACTTACCAGCATTAACTAGCATTTTTGATGGAACTACCTGTGATGTTCAACATGTTAAGGCTTATGTTAGGTGTATGCTGCAATGGGAGAATCATGATGATGTATTGTGCAAGTATTTTGCATCTAGCTTAACTGGCGTGTAGTTGCAGGATTTCCTACAACACACCCCCTATAATATTTTGTAGATCTAAATCTTATTAATCATCTAAATTTCAAATATAAGTACTAGAAATATAAATTGACACAAGGATTTTTTTACATGGTTCGATCAATGTGATCTACATCCATGGTTCTTCACTATGATTATTGAGATTACATTAGTATTTCATTTACAATCTCCATTAATGGATATTTGGTAGAGCTCTAGATCTAGTTTTTTGGGGAAGAAGATGATAAAGAAAATAAATCTCTTTCTAAAAATCTCTCTCTCCTACTAAAATTATCCTCTCAGAATGTCTTTTTCAATCTAGCATTTGAACTAGTATTTATAGTGAAATCTGTACATCTGTATATAACCTGCAAAGCATCTCAACTTCTATTCGTAAGTTTATTCTATATTCGTAATCTCTTCACACTTTTCCCGTGCTTCTTCTATTATCGCATTATCTTGTGACACTTTCCTCCTATCTTTGCTACTACATTCGTAACCTAATATCTTGCGATATTCTGTCCCTACATCTTGCCTCTTTTTTCTTGAATATTGGTTGAAGAGCGATCTTTAAGAAAAAATCCGTTGTTGTAGTAGTCTTTGATTTTTGTTGTTGAAGGAACGAGCGAAAGAATACTGGACTTGAAAAGTATATACTTGCCTCTATTCTTTTGTGAAGTTCCGGACCTTTGCGAAGTAAATAAGAAGTATCATCTCTGCGAAGTATGAAGTATTCTTGAAGAAGTATACGAAGTATTTAATCCTCGAAATATAAGAAGTATTCGTCCTTGAATAAGAGTGATAAATATTGCCTCTGTTCATGTGAAATTATTACTCAATTTTTGGTTAGGATTCTTGTTGAGAAGATAAAGAACATAAAATGTTTTCTTAGTACCCATAGTTGCCTCTGTTCTTTATCTGTGAGAGTAGAATCCTTGAGAAAATGTTGAATGAACGAATTGTTTCTTTATTCTTATCTTGCCTCTGCCTCATGCGATAATCTCTTTAAGAAAATAATCACATTCTTAAAATTCTGAATACTAAGAATGATCTGGCTAATTTCTGAATATTCTTGCTAGATTCTGACACATTCTTTAAAATTCTGAGTAATTCTGTGAATTTCTAAAGTTCTCTGCGATATTCTGAATAATGTTCTTGAAATAGTGTTGCGGATAGTGCTGCGAATAGTACTGCGAAGTTCTGAATATTCTGTAAAGTTATGTAAAATACTTGTGCGAATATAATGATTATGTGATGATGTTGTTATGAGATGTGTATGCGATGTTTATGCCATGAAATGTTTATGCGATGCTTTTATGATGCGAATATGATGCTTGTATGATGAGAATGCTTATCTATTGCAATGTATATCTAAAGTTTATGTTACTTAGCTCATTTTGTCGCGGCAAAATTTATGTAGCTTTAAATCGCTTCCATTCTTTATTTCTCTGTTTTTGTCTCTAGTATATGCATTCCTCTATGCATATTTATTGTTCTCGCAAGTTCATTTGCTTGTGCCTCATTTTTCTTGTTCATTGTATCTCATTGTTTTATTCCTGCACTATTAGTCTCGCATGATATAATATAATTAAAATATTAAAGATGCATAATCTCAATTTCATTTCAGTATATATGTTCGCAAGATTGTTTGCATTCATATAATCATCTTCGCAAGTTTATTTGCGTATTCTCATGTGGTCTTATTTTGCCTTCCTAGTTAAAGGTCTTATTTAGCCACGTTTCTTTCTGCGACAAAATCGCAGGACGTCCTTACATTCGCATGTAGATAGACCCATTGATCTTGCATTATCATTTCTCTTAGTATTATAGCCTCTTCAGGATATTTTCCAAACAGGCCTAAATATTCTTGCGAATATACAGCCTTGTTACATTATCGTCTTGCGATGAAATCGCAGGACGTTATCACACTTTCATGTAATAACCCATTGATCTCATCTTAACTTCTTTGTATTTAATTCTGCGAGTATATATATATATATATATTATTTTATTTTTACTCGCAGAAATACGATTGTTTCACAAATATGACAAGCCTTTATGTTCTTGCGAACAAAAATCCTCGTGACATTTGCGTCTTATAGCACGTATCAGCTCCATAATGGAGGGTGCTGCCCTTTATCTTCCCCTTGGTTGCCCCTTCAAGGAAGCGTACATCGACCATACAAGGTTAGCTCTTCCCATCCGGTTTTTCCAACAACCAGCTTTTGTTCGCAACCTCTTATCCTTTTTGCCTATAGGGCTTATAGTTACGAGGTTGCACCCTATGGGGTATCTTTGGTCCAAGTGCATCATTTGCCAAGACTTGTCAAGAATGGCAGATGTGCTTCAAACCCATCCGGCACTCTTGACTCAACCGTGTACCTCGGCGCCTTGATCGTTTTCTGCACTTCTTGGGAAAGATAGTATGCCTTAGTCGCCAACCTAAATCATGTTACATCGCAAGATTAGGTTGAGAATCCAAGGTGTCTTACCCGGATAGGTACCCCGTTTTTGGGTTATGTACCCCATAATGTCCATGTACTAAGGTTCCGTGGTGGTGTTCCGTTTCCCCTGAGCCATGCTTATAGGTACCCCCTTAAATGACGTACTTTAGGACTTTGCCTCTTGCGAAATGTTGCTTTGCGAACTAGGGTGTACGTCACAAAGGTTTTCCTGTGTAAAATTTCTGCGGCTTTCTTTCTTTTTTGAAATCTCATCACAGTTTGCGTCTTTCTTTTATGAAAGCTGATCGCAAATAATTTTTTGCGTCTTTCTTTAATGAAAGATGATCGCAATAAATCGTTTTTATTTGTAAAAACGCATCACAAATTTTTCATGTTGCGAAATGCCTCATTTCATTTTATTGTTTTTCAAAATACGTTTTGTTATACGTTGCGAACAAATATACTGATTACCTTTTTGTTTCAATCCTTGAAGAAATATGAGAAGTATTCATATCGCTTCTTTAAATCAAAACTGTTCTATAGAAATATATAAATTTAATTTTCTCTGTTTTTTTGTAACTTTGAAGTCTTTGAAAAATTTTGAGATCTTTAAATTTTTGGGATGAATTCATTTTTGAATCTTTTCCATTGTATCGCTTTTCACCAATCTAAAAAATGTTTGAAATGTTTTGAAATCTTAGAAATTTTAGAAATTTTGCGAGTATATCGCTTTTGGTAAATAAAACCAAAAATCTTTTGTCTTCTGTAAATAAAATATTCAAGGAAATGGTACTTATCTTTTGCGTCTTGTTGTTGTCTCTTGTGAAGTATATGATTTGCTTCAAAATTGAGAAGAAATGAGAAATGAAGTCTTGCGAAATTAACTCTTGATCTACCTCTTGTGTAATGTTGCACCATACCAACTGTTCTAACCATTTCTTGCGAAATATATCTGCGAAATAATCTCCTATTTTCTTCTTGCGAAATAACCAAAGATGTTGCGAAGTAATGAAACACCAAATTCCTGCCTCTAACCAATCTTGGCGAATTCTCTTTTGTGAAATAAATGCTTCCTGCAGAAATTGGACTTCATTTTCTCGCTAGTCAATCTCTTGCGTAAAATAGTTTGATGTGCTTTAACCTACGTGAGATATAACTTGATTTGGTTAAATGTGCTTGGACGAACTGAACTTTCCTACTATCCATTCCTTCTGTTTGCTAGTAATAACTTAGACGTAGTAATTGTATTTGCGAAGAAATTAAAATTTACAAGGACCGATACTTGCGGAGAAGACTTCACATGAAGAAAATTTAAGTGAAACAAACTTATGTATCTTCACATAAAGTATGTATTCACGCAGAAAATGTTCGAAAACTAATTTATATGCGAAGTATATCTTCACGTGAACTTTACTTGAACTTTCCTCTTCGCAGAAGCTATTTGTGAAGTATATCTTAGCCTTTAATTCATGCACGTGCGATTTGTCCGCCCTTGTAGGATTGTTCTTGAATATACCGTGTATTATGTTGTAGGTACTGAATATCGCAAGATAATAGTTCACGAGTATCGTAATAAATAAAGGAGAAAAGAGTTATAAAATGATACGATGATAGAAGTAGCGCGGAGAAATATAAGGTTTTGCGAGGATGAAATAATTTTGCGAGGATGAATTGCGATACTTCGCAATTCATATACAGCTGCATAAGTTTTACTATAAATAGGAGTTCAAATGTAAAATTCGAGAGGTTCTTTTAATGAGAATAAGAAATTATCTTAGGAAAGAGAATAGAAAAAGTTGTAACTATTCTAGTTCCATTTTGATAATTCTATGTAATCAACTAAGAGAATTAATAAGAAAGTTATCATTCACCATCAAGAACTTCTTGAGTTTTTACTAATTCTATTGAGGGTGTAGTTGTAGATTATTCTGCAACTACATAATTGGCGCTAGAAACAGGGACTTGAGAATTGTGGTAGCCTAATTTTGAGGGAATTGTGGAAAATTTGAAGATCAAATGAAGTCAGTAGATGGATATTGTAAAAAAGAAGAATGTAATATGATCACAAAGACAATGATTGATGAATTTCATAGTAATATGAAGGGAAAAATATACAAGCGAGATTGTAGAGGAAGAAAGATCATGGAGGAAGAAAAGATAACAACTTTAGAAGAATAGGAAAAGCGAAAAATCACATTTTCAGCAGCAGAAATTCCAAATGAAGACTTGAACCACACTTCACCATTGGTGATCACAATTCCGATCATGCTAGAAGATAAGAAAGCTGTAGAAAAATGGAAATTAAACCGAATTTTGGTTGATACAGGGAGTTCTGTTAATATCATATTCTATCATGCACTTAAGGGTATGGGAATTAAAGATGAAGAAATCACAAATTCAAAATGTCTTATTCATGGATTAGGAAAATCTACAACAAAATCTAAAGGGGAAATCGCGCTGCGAATATTACTAGGAGAAATCGAAACACATGTAATCTTGTGTGTGATAGATATGGAATCTCCATATAACATGCTGATAGGAAGGCCGTGGATTCATGCGATCAAAGCTGTTGCTTCAACATTACATTAGAGAATCAAATTTCCTACACCAAATGGAATACAAGAAATAAAAGGAGATCTTGATAGTGCAAAATTTTGTTATCAAACTGAAGTAACACAATGCGGAGGAAGAGCAAGAAAGAAACAGCTTCGTAGGAAACTTGCGAAGGAAACAAAAAAGGAAGAAGAATTCCGAGTGTATACAATAAGAGCAAAGGAAGGGAGAGGTATACCAAATGAGATTCCAGAAAAAGAAAGGGAACCAGCAAAAATAATCAAAGAACCAACACCTATGGGGGAGCAAAGTCCAAGCTATGTTGCAGCTGAACCAACTAAAGAAATAAATATCGGAAGTAAAGAGGAGCCTTTATTCTTGCGAATTGGAACTAAGATGGATGAAGAAGAAGAAAAAAGAACTATTTATCTTTTGCGAGAATATAAAGATATCTTCGCAGGAAGTGTAGATGAGATACCAGGAATTGATCCATCAGTGGCGTGTCATAGATTGAACATAGATAAAAATGTAAGACCATTCAAACAAAGAATAAGGAAGATATCACAAAATTATCATGTACAGATAGAAGAAGAATTACAAAAGATGTTGGATGCAGGGATCATAAGGGAAGCAAAATATCCAGAATGGATTGCGAATATGGTCATTGTTCCGAAAAAGAATAAAGGAATAAGAATTTGCATAGATTTCACTGATCTAAACAAGGCATGTCCCAAATACAGTTTTCCATTACCAGATATACCACAAATGGTGGAATCAGCTACAGGTCATGATAGAGTCACTTCACTTGATGGATATAAAGGGTATAATCAAATATCACTCGCAAAAGAAGATCAAGAACATACTGCCTTTTTTGCTCCAAGGGGTTTGTATTGTTATGTGAAGATTCCATTTGGTTTGCGGAATGCGGGCGCTACATATCAACGTATGGTTGAAAAAGTGTTCGCGAAGTGGATACATAAAACTTTGGAGGTATATGTAGATGATATGTTGATAAAAAGCAAGGAAGCTAAAGATCATGTGCAAGATTTGAAGGAAATATTCGAGCAAATGAGAAAGTTCAACATCAAATTAAATCCTGAGAAATGTATAATTGGGGTTTCATCTGGAAAGTTCTTGGGATACATAGTATCAAAGGAGGGAATACAAGTTGATCCAGAAAAGGTCCAAGCAGTTTGTGACATGCCAACACCTGCAACGGTAAAAGAAGTACAAAAGCTAAATGGACTCTTGGCTTCACTTGGAAGATTTATTTCGCGAATGTCAGATAAGTGCAAGCATTTTTTCAACATACTTAAGAAGGGAGCAAATTTCAAGTGGACTGATGAATGTGAAAAATCTTTTCAAGGAATCAAAGAATACCTCGCAAATACATCTATACTACAGAAACCATAGAAAGACGAAGAATTATTGGTATACCTCGCAACAACTCCATATGCTCTAAGTGCAGTTCTGTTGCGAGCAGACGCAGGAGTAGAAAGGCCCATTTACTACATTAGTAAAACCTTTAATGCACCAGAGAAGAATTATTCTAAAATGGAGAAGTTAATCTTAGCCCTGGTTTATGCATCATTCAAGTTACGAATATACTTTCAAGCACATGTGATAAAAGTGGTAACCAAAGTCCCAATTGAATCAATCATGAAGAACACAAAAAGGTCAGGAAGAATAGAAAGGTGGAATGCACAAGTAAACCATTACAAGATAAAATACGAAGTATTGTCATCGCAAAAATCACAAGTCGTCGCAGATTTTTTGGCAGAATTTCCTTTGGAAGAAGATGAAGCAGTGGAGGAAATGATAGATGTTGAAGAAGAATTTGGAAATCCAAAAGACTTTTTAACAGAACCAGATAGATGGGAAATTCTAGTGGACGGATCATCCAATAGTGAGGGAAATGGAATTGGAGTCGTGTTGATTTCACCAGAAGGTGAAAGAATAGCATTCTCATTCAGACTAGAATTTGCATCCACGAACAATGAAACAGAGTACGAAGCTGTAGTGCATGCATTAAAGATCGCAATAGAAAAGAAGCTTGAAAGTATAAGGATAACAAGTGATTCGAAGTTAGTGATTTGTCAAATTAAAGGGGAATATACCACAAATGAATCTTCTTTGAAGAAATACAAGAAACTCGTTGAGGAATTATCTGCGAAGATACCAAAATTAAAATGGAGACATATATCTAGAAAATATAACCGTCTCGCAGATGCTTTTGCATTTATTCCAAGCATGATGACAAATCCAAATACAAGAAATATCCAAATACAGACAATTCAACACCCATCAGTGGATAAAGAGAAAGAAATTGAGGAAGCTGTTGCGATGGAAGTAGAAAGAGAGTTATCAAACAACATTACAGATTGGAGAAAATAAATTCATGCATATCTCGCAACAGGAGAAATATCCAGGAACAGACTAGAAGCACATAAATTAAAGAGTCGTGCAACAAACTATGAGTTGCGAGAAGGAATTTTATATAGAAAATCTTTCAATGGACCACCTCTCAGGTGCTTAACTCACGAAGAAGGAGAAAAAATATTGAAGAAGTTACATGGAGGAGAAGCTGGCAATCATAGTGGGGGAAGATCTCTAGCATATAAAGCAAAGATACAAGGATATTACTGGCCTTATATGCATACAGACGCAAAATTGTTCGTACGAAGATGCAAGGAATGTCAACGACATGGTAAAAGAATTCATGCACCAGGGGCCACATTAACTTCTTCAATAAGCTGCTGGCCTTTTGGTAAATGGGGGTTGGATATTGTTGGACCATTTATACTTGGATCTGGACAAAGGCGATACTTGATAGTTGCAACAGATTATTTCACGAAGCTCGCAGAAGTAAAAGAAGTACAGCATATTCGTGATAAAGATGTTTTTACATTCATATTTGAGAACCTCATTTGCAGGTACGGGGTTCCAGCACAACTAGTATCTGATAATGAAAAACAATTTGAGGGGCAAAACATAGAGATGTTACTCAGTGCTTTTAGGTTATAATGTGGGAAGTCAACCCCGTTATATCCACAAGCTAATGGACAGGCAGAAGCAACAAATAAAACAATCGCAGATACAATCAAAAAGAAATTAGAAGGACATCTTAAAGGATGGTGTAAGCAAGTACCTAGCACAGTTTGGGCATACAATACAACTAGAAGAGAAGCAACTGGAATGTCTCCTTATTTTCTAACATATGGAGTAGGAGCAGTATTACCCACAGAGGTTGTAATTCCGACAACAAAGAAAGAAGCTTGGGAAAGAAATTTAAGTGCGGGAGTAATATTAAGTGAATTGGATGATTTGGAAGAAAAAAGAGAAAAGGTGTTGCACCATATGAAGATTTATCAGGAACTATTAGCTCGAGAATACAACAAGAGAGTCATTGAACGTGAATATAAACCATGTGATTTGGTCATGCGAGAAACACCTCCATATCAAAAAGAAAATGGAGGAAAATTAGCACCAAAATGGGATGGACCATATGTTATTAAAGAAGTTGTAGGAAGCGGAGCTTATCTATGATGGATCCGAAGGGAGAGACATGGGTTTGAGGCTTGGTAGACCTTGGAACAGACTATATTTGAAAAGGTATTATCCATAAAACTCATGAAATTTTTTACGAATATTGTTTGCTCGCAGGAAATTGGGAAAAGTTACGAGTTTCAAAATTTATATTGCGATTAAACTTTCATTAATTTGCGAATAAAAGACCGCAACTGTGATCAGCCTCCAAAAAAGAAAAAGAGCCATGAGAAAATTTTATACAGGCAAACCTTTGTGGCGTACACCCTAGTTCGCGAAGCTATATTTCGTAAGAGGCAAAGTCCTAAAGTACGTCATTTAAGGGGGTACCTATAAACGTGGCTAAGGGTAACCGGAACACCACCAAGGGCCCTTAGTACATGGTAAAATTTTAGGGGTACAACCCAATAATGGGGTACCTATCCGGGTTAGACACCTTGGATTCTCACCTAATCTAGCGACATTACGCAATATAAAATGCGGTGTAAGAGGATTTAGGTTGGGCGACTAAGGCATACTGTCTTTCCCAAGAAGTGCAGAAAACGATCAAGGTGCCGAGGTAAACAGTTGAGTCAAGAGTTCCGGGTGAGGTTGAACCACATCTGCCATTTTTGACAAGTCTTGGCAAATGATGCACTTGGCCCAAAGATACCCCATAGGGTGCAACCTCGTAACTATAAGCCCTATAGGCAAAAAGGATAAGAGGTTGCGATCAAAATCTGGTTGTTGGCAGAACCGGATGGGAAGATCTAACCTTGTATGGTCGATGTACACTTCCTTGAAGGGGCAACCAGGGGGAAGATAAAGGGCAGCACCCTCCATTAGGGAGCTGATACGTGCTATAAGACGCAAATGTCACGAGGCTTCTTGTTTGCGAAAACATAAAGGCTTGTCATATTTGTGCAACAAATGAAGTTCTGCGAGCATTTTAAAAAAAAAATAAGGAAAACATACAAAAAGAACTCGCAGAATGAAACAAAGAAGTTAAGATGAGATCAATGGGTTATTACATGAAAGTGTAAAAACGTCCTGCGATTTCATCGCAAGACGATAATGTCACGAGGTTGTATGTTCGCAAGAATGTTCAGGCTTGTCATATTATCGCAAATACAAAAATTTACTACAAAAGAGGTGGCAAAATAAGACCTTTACTTAGGAAGGCATGATAAGACCACAGAAATTAATGAAATTCATTACATCAAAATCATTGAAGAAATTATACAAGTATATACATTATGAAGATCTGAAAAGAAGACAGCTTCATCGATATCATTGAAGAAATTTTACAAGAATATACATTATGAAGTTTTGAAGAGAAGACAGCTCTGTCAATATCATTGAAGAATTTTTACAAGAAGTCCTATCAAAGAAGACAACATCATTGAAGAATTTTAACGAAGACTTAACAAAAGATGAGATTTTGATAGCAATCAAATACAGATAAGTTCATATTCGTAAAAGTTTACGAGAATTACATACTTCTTATACTTCTCCATATATTGAATATTTCTCCAAAAGTCGAATACTTCTTATAATTCTTCAAGAATATCTCATATTTATTATACTTCTTCAACGGATATTTCATTTGGTGAAGGTTAAGTAATCATTATACTTCGTCATATGTTACATAATTATTCACAGATTGAATACTTCTTATATCTCTTCATTTGGTGAATTGAGTACTTCTAATACTTCTTATATCTCTTCATTTGGTAGATCGAGTATTTCTAATACTTCTTATATCTCTTCATTTGACGGATTTAGTACTTCTAATATTTCTTCAAAGGTATTGTATATGTAGTATACTTATTAAGGATATTTCATATATCTTATTTCTTATACTTAAAAGGGAGGATTTATTATTTACAATCGTAACAAGTTGAAACTTCGTAAGATAAATTGAGGCAGATATTCTAATACTTCCAACAATGTTTAATCATTTAAAGAGAAATAATAGGGGGAAAAGGAGATACTAAGCTTTATCTGTGAGTTATATATTATTTCTCTTCATATGATCAAATGGGGAAAAATAAGGAAAACATTTAATTAAAGAAAGGTTAAATCATCTTCGCAAAATATCAGATGTACTTCTTAAAAAACAGAATTGTTCGTAAAAAAGAAAACCAAGAAAAGTAACTAAGAGAAGGAATTCAAAAGAAAGGAGGACAGGAGAGTCAATGATAAATTGAAAAAGAATGTTATCATGCTTCATCAACACTCTGTGCTGGATCTTTAAGATGAGTAGGGTCATTAGTAGCTTTCGACTTTTGCGAGATATCAGCCTTTGAAAAATATGCAACAGGAACATCTCCTTGAGGAATAGATTCTTTCTCATCATCAAGATCTTCATCATCACTCTCATAATCAAAATCACTATCAGGCTCACGAGCAACTTCATCGTCAGATATTTTCAAAGGAGTAATTTTCACAGGAGGCAAGGCTCTTGATAAGAGAATGTTATTCGTAAAGACTTGAGCTTTCAGATGACTTTCACGAAGTATAGCTTTTTGATGGTTGGTATCTTCGATATCTTTGGAATAAGCAAGATAGTTGAATCTCCGAGTAGCACGGTCACGAGAGTTGATTAAGCGGGTAGAAAGCAAAGCATTTCTCTTACGAAGCTCGGAACAGGAGGCTTCTAATCCAGCTTTCGCATTACGAAGGTTGTTCTCAGATTCTGCGAATAAAACAAAATTCAAAGGATAAAATTTGCGAGTATAACGAAATTTAAAGATATACCAGAGGTAGTCAAATTTTAATGACTACCTTCTCTTTGCGAAGTAAGAGATTGAGCTAAAGATATACAAAAGTTCTTCATCTGATTCATCGCATTATCAAAACCATCACCAACTAATCCTTTAAGTCGAGATTGAAGCTTTTGATCTTTAGAAAGAAGAAAATTTTTATCCTTCGCAAGTTTGGCATTAAGACTTTTTAATGACGAATAATCTTCTTCAAGTTGATTCTTCTTAGTACTCAAGACTATATTCTTATTAATAAGGGAATTCTTCTCAATAACAAAAGAATTTCTTTCAAAGATTGAAGACTTCTTTAATTCCTCAAGTTCACCTTTCAACAGAGAAAGAAGATTTTCTTGATCGCAACATTTATTCTGAAGAGTTTTTAATTCTTGCGAAGAAACAATCATTGTATTCAAAAAACGAACATTTCTCTTCTGATAAGGTTTTGTTCTCTTCTAATAAGGTTTCTATTCTCAAATTAGCTTTAGTTAAGGAAGAAAAAAGTTGAGATATGTCATCATTCAAAAAATTTCGATCATATATTAGTTGAGTATTCTCTTGAAAAAGAGCGTCAGAGTTGTCAAGAGCACACGAGTAAAGATTAGATAAATGGGAGAATTGGTTTGAGAGGCTTTCATGCTTGGTTCGATATTCTGTTGCATCTGATTCATGGTGAAGTACCAATCTTCTACATTTCTGGATGGATTCTATAAAGGGGAATGGGTTTTAATGGATGTTTCAAGCATATGAAGAATATAAGAAAATAAAAGGGAAAATATGAAGATAGTAATCATACCTTTCAATTCATCATTTCTTTTGCGAAGAATCGCACAGTCGAGAGAATCATTTTGAAGATGATAATTTTCTTTACGGAGATCCTCGCATTCTGCTTGAGAAGATTTCAAAGATTGGCGAAGCAATTCAATTTCTTTTTCCAAGGATTGACGTGAAGAAGAAATGTCTGGATTGACGAAATTATTTAGCACTTCGCAAAATTCATATTGCGAACTAACATTAGTAGACTTCGCAAGATATTGATCAAAACCTCAGATAACATTCGGAAAGTTGAATAAATTCCATCTCGAATTTCCTGAGGAAGAGGAGAAGAATTTGAAGGAATAAGAGCAAGCTGCAAATTGTTTGGAGAAATAGCACTCAAAGGATTTGGGGACAAGATAGGTTTTTCAAGAGAAGAAGTTGAAGAAATATTTTGCGAGGGTTTTTTTTCAAGAGAAGAAGTTGAAGAAATATTTGGCGAGGGTTGATCTTGAAGAAGTGTTGATAAATTGACACTGATGGGAGATTGAAAGGTAGGTAATGGAGTAGAGGCAGGAGTGTGTGAAGAAGCATTTTCACGAGGAGGAGAGGAAAATTCCTTATCAACTTCAGGAAGGAAATCATCAATCGGAATTAATGGTGTGGGTTTAGTTACTCGATATCTCTTACCAGGGTTTGGTTTTTCGCCAACCTGCGAATCAAAATGTAGATTAAAAACTAAGGCAACAATATATTGTTCAGGAAAGAAGGCAAAGTATTTTAACTACCTTTTGATTCTCAGATTTTCTTCTTCGTGGATTAGGGCTTGAATTTTTTAGTTGAGGTTTCATCTGAGGAGTTATTTTCTTTGAAATAAACCAAAATCAGATAACAAATTATACAGAAATTAAAGAGGAGAACAAACGAAATGCGCGGAGATAGAAGGAAATTACCTTGGAGAACTCATGAAGATATAATAGAAGAAAAAATTGCAGAGAAAACAGTAATAGAGAGTATGAGCAGAAGATAAAATTGATGAAGTAAGAAGAAGAAAAGGAAGAGAATATAAAGGAGTTATATAAGGGAATAACTAGAAAAGGACGGTTACAAAAGACGTGTCCAAATTCTAAAAGACTAAGTAACGGTTATGTTCTCACGATCATTTCTTCTTCGTAGAATTGACATGAGAAGAGGCAAGATGTAGGTACTGAATATCGCAAGATAATAGTTCACGAGTATCGTAATAAATAAAGGAGAAAAGAGTTATAAAATGATACGATGATAGAAGTAGCGCGGAGAAATATAAGGTTTTCCGAGGATGAAATAATTTTTCGAGGATGAATTGCGATACTTCGCAATTAATATACAGCTGCATAAGTTTTACTATAAATAGGAGTTCAAATGTAAAATTCGAGAGGTTCTTGTAATGAGAATAAGAAATTATCTTAGGAAAGAGAATAGAAAAAGTTGTAACTATTCTAGTTCCATTTTGATAATTCTATGTAATCAACTAAGAGAATTAATAAGAAAGTTATCATTCACCATCAAGAACTTCTTGAGTTTTTACTAATTCTATTGAGGGTGTAGTTGTAGATTATTCTGCAACTACATATGTACTGCTGAAATCTTTTTGATCGCAAACTCTGCGAGGTACTCTATTTTATGCCTTGAATCCTTTCTTTATATGCTACTGCTCTTCAAATTCGTTTATATATCACCTTTCTAAATTCTTTGTTTTTAGTATACTGCGCCCTGCGTAAAGATCTTGGATTCATTTTGTATTCGCAGAGACATTTTGATGACCGGTGGTTGTCACTATTTTTGCATGGACTTTTTCCTTAACGAGCTAATTGGTTTGAACATGAAGGATTGAGATGTCTTATCCTATTCGTCTTCCTTCTCAGCTGTTGATTGAGTCTGCATCAGTTGATCTGCTACTCTGATCTCCCAATTACCCTTCAAGAGTGAAAATTGTTTTCGCAAAGATGAGATTTATCATCACGTGTACTATGAAGAATATTGACGCTGGCTCCTTCATGCTGTTGTGAACTATCAAAGCTAAAAACTTCATGAGCTGCTGTGAATTAGCACAGCTTCTCTTAATATTTTCTCATTCTTTTACTATTTTTTTCTGTTATTTACTTCCTTGCTTCCGTCAAGGATTGCGACTATTCTACTATTTTTTCCCTTATCTACTGTAGCTTCTGCGAAGTAACTTTGCTATGAAACACATTTGATGAAGCTGCTGATTTTATTTCTCTAAGTATTTTTGAAATTTGGTTGCTCTGTGCGCTGACCTAGCTTCTCGAAGAATTCAACTTTTTGTTGTGTTTAGCTGCGATTGATCGCTGGATCGTCATTGGTTCCGCTAAATTACTGCGAGCTGATGATAAACTACTGCCGCGACTTCTCTATTTTGTTGCTCGCAGCTTCTTTTGTCATTTTCTTTTTGTTTGGCTATGTACGTTTCTTCCTTCATATATCATCTCAATCCATCTTTGCTGCAAAGTTAACCTGACTACTGCCTCTTTTTCCTTAGTGCATATACGTGAATATTTCTCTGAGTTAATTGGCTGACAAAGTGAGTACTTTGCTGTTCACTGAACTTTCACTGATGATGCTCTGGCGAAATAAACTTTGATTTGACTTCTGCTGGTCTGAAGTTGATGACGAAATGATTTTCGCGAAACTTTTAACTCTAATTCTTTCCTTCTGTTTCCCCTCTAGTCTTTCATTTTCTTCGTTGGGGCTAGTTGGACAGATAATCGCAGAATCATCTCCTTATTCTTCGCAGATTTTTTGTTTCTTTTGTATTTTGGTATTTAATCAGTCATATATGCTGCAAACAATCAGTAAATTTGGTTAGCAGTCTATAGATCATTAAAATGAGTAATGTTTCCCTGCGAAGAATGAAAACTGTCTATGAAATCTAAATTTCTAATCAACAGAAAATCTTGAAATTTGACTTTTTCAGAGATTCCTTAAACAAATTCGTAAAACGAGGTTTGGTTACTACAAATTCGTAGCAAAAACATTTTTAAATTCGAGTTTTCCGTGATAAATCAAATTTCTTCAAAAAGAAAAATTAATGTTTTATAAAAAATTCATCTTTCCAATTTTGGTTTTGAAATTCATAGATCCAAAAAATGAAACAAAGAATAAGTGTAGTTGCAGGAATTCCCACACTACACCCTATTCAAGAATTTACCAACATCTATGACATAATTTGAAGATTAAAGACACTTTTTATTAATTTGATCTTTAAGGAATTACAGAAATCAAGAACACATAACACTTGATAAAGATTTTCTCTCTCCTAAAAAACTTTCCTAACACTCAAAAATTCATTCGCCTCTCTGGAACTATTCATCTCCTTTATATAGCTATTTACATAGTGGATTACAGCTCATGACAGCTCATTTACAGCTAAGATTACCTTCAATTTCGGATCTGAGTTCTTGCGATAAATCGCAGTTAGCACCGCCTTTAAATTTCGCAGGTTTTATTGATATATCGCAGACATGTCACACTTTCTTCGTGTTTCCGTCGTTTTCAGTTATTACGTCATTGTTTAAGTCATCTTTGGATGTGTCACAGAATATTACTGATGTATCGCAGAACAGTTGTTTATTTCTCAAGAATATTGTTGTGACAATATTCTGATCCTACATATTTCCTCTTCTCATATCTTTTCTGCGAAGAAGATAAAGATCATGAGAATTTAAACTTCTTGATTTGCCGCAACTCCTTATCTTTTACCCAACAAAGTTCCCTACTTTACGCTCTTACTGCTGACACACGTCAATCTTTACCGATTAACCCGGTTACCCATCCTTCATCTATAAATAGATGTGTTCCACTCGAGACTATTTCCTTCTTCTCACCTTCTCTTTCTTCTTCAAAATCGTTTTTGTCTGCAACTTTTTCTTTCTTGTTATTATTTCTGTTGCTGCTCTAATAGAGACTCAAAGGTATGTTCTTATCTTCCATTTTATTTTGTTCACGTTATGTTATCTTTATCGCCCACTTTCCTTCATAATCCCCATATTTTATCATCTTTTTCAGTAACACCACTTCTCAAACTAAAATTACTATCAAAAATCCTCACCCTAAGGGTTCTCAGAAAAGGCGTGTTGGGAACACGAAAAGATCTGAGGATGATAAGGTAGTAAGAAACACCTATTCCTTTGAAATAACAATATTGTTGCCTCTGTTTCTTACCTACATTATTATTCGCAGAATGAAGAGAATGTTCCTAAGCCTCTTAAGCGTTCGCGTCAAGTTAAAGTTCTTTCAGATGAAGTGGATATTCTTGAATTTTTACCTGCAAAACCTATTTTGTCGCAAGATAAACCTTCTCCTTCTCCTTGCGTAAATTTCAATACTCATTTTACTTCACCATCGACCCCTACTAAAGTTATTGATGCTAATATTCCCATCTCTGATAATCCCAACATTTTGAAACCTGCGATAGATGAATCTACGATAGTTGGAAATAAATCTGTGACAAATGAAACTGCGGTAAATGAAACGACAGTCAATGAGGCTGCGGTGAATGAAGTCGTAGATAATGAAACTGTGGTAAACAAAGTTGCAATTAAGGAAACTGCGATGGATGACGACGCGGTGAATGAAATTGTTACTGCGACCACTCAAATTCCTTCTTCCACTCTTACTATCGCTAAAACTTCTTCTTCTACTTCTCTTCCTTCTTCCCAAGAAATAGCAACAGGGGTTGAAGCTGCTTTTCAAATTTTATCTGAAGTTTTGAACGATGCTATGAAATCTTCTTCAGATCCTGCGAGACAGGATGTTTATATGATTCTAAGCAAGCATCTTGGGTCTTGCGGTTCTTCATCTTCGTTAACTGCCTTAGAAGATGAGGTTGAAACTTTGAAGAAGAATCTTCAAGCAAAAACTTTGGAGTGTGAACTTCTCGATCATAAGCTTCATAACTCTGAATTAGACTATAAAATTCTTCGCAGCAGAAATGATGATCTGAAAGGTATAACTTTATTGCCTTTGCTTTTGCCTCTGTAAATATTTGCTTTTTATATACTCAATTTTCCTTTATTTATTTGTTGATGCATATTTAGCTTCAAAACATAACCAATTAATGAATATACTTGAGTGGGAAACAATCGCTGATGAGGCCCGCCTTGGGAAAGAATCTTGGAAGAATTAATTTGATAACTTGAATGTTGTTCATACATATTCAATTGACGAGATAAATAATTTTAAGAATGAGAATAACCAACTAATTCATGAATGAGATCAACTAATTCACGAACGAGATCGTCTAAGTAATGAAGCCACCCAACTTTTATATTCGCTAAACCAAATTAACTTGAGGGTGGAATCTTTATCAGATGAAAATAGAGTTTTATCCCAAGAAAAACGTAGTTTTGTGGATACAACAAAGACTTATTTGCAGCAATTAGACAATCTTCAAAAGTTGTGTAAGGACCAAGAGCAATCCCTTCGCACACTGAAAGATGAACTTAAAAAGAAAATTGAATCATCTGCTGCTGTACAAGAGAAGCTTATGAAGGGCAGATTAGCTCTAAGTGTAAAAGTCAACAATCTCAAAGATGATTGTACTCGATTGAAGGAAGAAAACGTTCATCTTCGCAATTGTGAAAAAAGTATAAAATCTCGTTTGAAAGGTAAAGTTGGGGATAATTTTGATGATGCCATGAACCGATGGAAGAGTTCCTTCTTTAATATAATTCACACTTTATCTTCACAAAAGGAAGGTAGTCATTTTGACTGCCTCATCTATTAATTACTTCATTGTATTTTCTCACCTTATTTTTCGCGAAAATTCCCTCTAATATTAACTTTTTTCTCTCTCAAAATCTGAGAAGCATCTTCAAGCTTCAATTTCTGATTTATCTATGAGGTTAGCCAAACTTCGCAAAAAGAATACCGCGCTTTCCAACTCTCACAATAGGGCATTGAGAAGATTTGACTATCTTGAATATTTCAAAGATATAGAGATCAGAAACCGGGAAAAGAATTACCTCCGCAAAGCTCATTTAGGCGCTGAGGTTTTCATAAATAATGTTCTACTCTCTCATTCTTTACCTCCTATGAAGATCAAACCCTTGGAGATAGATGATAATGAAGTTCCTCATCCCATAGATGAAGATCTGAATTATTCAAGTAATGAAGAAGATTTTTCTGAAGATGAACAAAATCCACTTGAGGACGAAGGAAACCCTCTTAATGAAGCGGAAGAACAAAATCCTCCTCATGAAGAACAAAATCCTCCTCATGAAACAATCGCTGGTGATAAATAAACTCTAACTGAAAAAGATGATGCTGGTGAAGATAATAGTGGTGAACAAGAATGATGAAATCAGAGAAGAATTTTCTTTAAATTATCATGTATTCTTGCGAAATATTTCTTGTTCTGCGAATGATTGTAATCTCCGAATCTTTCTTCTTCCTGCTCTTTTTGCGAAACATTGAAGTTCTTTGTAACTCAATCTCCTGCTCTGATTTATATATTTTTATTAATTCTGAATCCAATCTTCATAATCTTGATTATCTTCCTTCTTTTTTATTGTTTTAATTCTTCTCAAGGAAGATAATGAAATGTTGTTTTATAATCCCCATATTTACCCCTCATAATCTTCCTTGTGAAGTATTTTATTTGTTACCCTTGTAAGAAATCCCATACTTGCCTCTTGTTATCAATCTGTAATATTATCGCAAATGTTTCTGCGAAGAATTTGTTATATGCTTCGCGGATATAACTTTTCTTGTGGTCTTATTTCTCCTTCCTAGTTAAAGGTCTTATTATGCCACTTTTATGCGACAAGATCGCAGGACATTCTTACCTTTATACGTAATAATCCATTGATCTTTCCTTATCATTTAATTTTAATTTCTGCGATAATATGATAAATCTAAGCCATCTTGTGAGATTAATCTCTCTTTGCTTTTTAAGATTTATGATATTGCCGTCTTTGCGATGAAATCGCAGGACGACTTTGCGATTTATATCCTCTTTTTTTTATTTTCATTTATCTCATTATTTGATCTTATCGCAAAAACCCATTGATCTCATCTTAACATTTCTTATTAGGCTTTTTGGCCAGTCACGCGGCAATATGACGGGCCTAAATATTCTTGCGAATATAAAGTCCCATGACATTGCTGTCTCTGTCACGTGACAATATGACGGGCCTAAACATTCTTGCGAATATAAAGTCCCATGACATTGCCGTCTTTTTTGATACACAGCTCCCTAATGGAGGGTATCGCCCTTATATCTCCCCCTGGTTGCCCCTTCAAGGATTATACATCGGCCATACAAGACTAGCACTTTCCCATCCGGTTCTGCCAACAACTAAGTTGTTTTCGCAGCCTTGTCCTTTATGCCTTATATGGCTTATAGTTACAAGACTGCACCCTAAGTGGGGTTTTCTTCGAGCCGAACACATCGTAATCCAAGACTTGCCATGGATGGCCAGGGTAGGTTCATCCATCCTGGGCACCCACAGCTAAACCGTGTACCTCGGCGCCTTGATCATACGTTGCATTCCTTAGGAGAAACTGTCGGGCGCCCAACCAGGGTATAACCTTATATAATTGGGAATCCAAGTTATCTCTCCCGGATGGATTTTCAATAATCCCAAATCTCCATGACTAGGTTCCAGCAGCGGTATAGCCTTTCCCATAGCCATGCAAAGAGATACCCCCCCTTATGACGCAATTTAAGGACATTGCCTTTTACGGAATAGAATCCGCGAACTAAAGTGTACGCCATAAAAGTTCGTCCCGTTCTTATGTATTTTTAGGCGATTTGCGCCCATCTTATGCATTTGCATTAAAAAAATTTAATTATCTCGCAAATTGTTGCGGAAAATAGCTTTTATATTCAGCTAACTTTGTTCTTGCAGAATATTTCTTTTATTCTCTCGCAATTTCTTGCGTGTAATCCCTTCATTCTAGTCTTTCAAATCTTTATTGGTAATATTTTCTCAAATATTGTCTATTCCATGGTATACCCAGTCTTTGACCCATGTCTCTTCCTTCTGGATCCATTAGTTTATATGATCCAGTTCCAACTATTTCTTTGATTATATATGTCCCATCCCATTTTTTCGCTAATTTTCCTCCGTTTACTCGCTGATATTCTGGTGTTTCTCGCAGAACTAAATCTCCAACTTGGAATTCCCGCTTCTTTACTCGTTTATTATATTCACGAGCTAATCTGCGATGGTAGTTTTCCATATGTTGTAGTGCTTTTTCTCTCTTCTCCTCTACCTCATCAAGCTTGTCTAGAATCATACCAGCACTAAGATTATTTCCCAAGCTTCTCTTTTTGTTGTAGGAATAACAACTTCTGTTGGTAATACTGCCTCAACCCCATATGTTAAACAAAAAGGTGATACCCCAGTTGCTTCTCTTCGTGTTGTATTATAAGCCCAAACTGCATTATGGACTTGTTGACACCACGTTCTATGATACCCTTCTAACTTCTTTTTGAGAATATCTGCAATTGTTTTATTAGTTGCTTCAGCTTGACCATTGGACTGGGGATATAAAGGAGTTGATTTTCCACATTTTATCTTGAATGCATTAAGTAACATCTCTATATTTTGTCCTTCAAATTGTTTTCCATTATCTGACACCAATTGTGCTGGAATTCCGAATCTGCAAATGATATTTTCAAATATAAATGTGAAAATGTCATTATCACGAATATGTTGTACCGCTTTAACTTCCGCCCATTTTGTGAAGTAATCTGTTGCGACAATTAAGTATCTCTTTTGCCCTGTTCCTGGTACAAATGGTCCCACAATATCTAAACCCCATTTTCCAAATGGCCAAACATTTTTTGAAGATGTTAATGTTTCACCTGGTGCATGTATTCTTTTTGCAAATCGCTGACATTCCTCGCAACTTCTTGATAAATTCTTTGCATCTTCCTGCATATATGGCCAATAATAACCTTGAATTTTAGTTCTGTATGCTAATGATCTGCCACCGCTATGATTACCAGCATCCCCACTATACAACATTTTTAATATCTGCTTTCCTTCTTCTTGTGTCAAACATCTGAGGGAAGGCCCATTTAAAGATTTTCGATATAATACCCCATCTCTTAACTCATAATTTGTTGCTCTACTTTTTAATTTATGTGCTTCGAATCTGTTTCTTGGTATCTCCCCCCTTGCTAGATATGCGTGAATTTCCGCACGCCAATCTGCGATAATTTGGCTTGATTCTTCGCCATTATTTGCTACTACCATTGCCTCAGCCTCCTCTTCTTCTTCTTTATTAATTGATGGTGCTATGAGTGTTTGTATTTTTATATTTCTCGCAGTCGGATCTACCATCATACTTGATATGAACGCAAAAGCATCTGCAAGCCTATTATCTCTTCTTGAAATATGCCTCCATTTAAGTTTTGGTATTTTCGCAGATAATTCTTCTACAAGTTTCTTATATTTTTTCAAAAATATATCATTAGTTGTATATTCCCCTTCAATTTGGCGAATAATCAACTGTGAATCACTAGTAATTCTTGCATTCTATACCTTCATTTCTATCGCAAATCTTAGGGCATGTACTACAGCCATATTCTATCTCATTATTGGTAGACTTGAATTCCAGTCGAAATGCAAATGCCATTTTTGCACCTTCTGGCGAAATAAAAATGACTCCCACTCCATTTCCTTCTCGATTAGACGATCCATCCACTAATATCTCCCACCTATTTGGTTCTGTTAAAAGATCTCTAGGATCCCCATATTCTTCTTCTATATCCATCATGTCTTCTACAGCTTCATCCTCCTCCAAAGGAAATTCTGCGAGAAATTCTGTGACTATTTGAGATTTTGGCGAAGATAAAATTGCATATTGGATCTCAAAATGCCCCACTTGTGCATTCCATCTTTCGACTCTGCCTGATCTTTTTAAATTTTTCATTACTGACTCGATTGGTACTTTTGTTAATACTTTGATTTTATACGCTTGAAAATATATGCGAAGTTTAGAGGCTGCATAAACTAATGCCAAAATTAGTTTTTCAATCTTCGAATAATTTTTCTCCGCAGCATTAAATGTTTTGCTAATGTAGTAAATAGGTTTTTCAACTCCTGCGTTATTTCGCAAAAGTACTGCACTTAAAGCATGTGGAGTTGTTGCAAGATATATCAAAAATTCTTCTCTTTGGTTCAAATTTTACGTAATATGGATATATTCATCAAATATTTCTTTATTCCTTGAAAAGCTCTCTCACATTCGTCTGTCCATTTAAATTTTGTTCCCTTCTTTAGTATGTTGAAGAAATGCTTGCATTTATCTCGATGACCATGAAATAAATCTTCCTAGTGATGCTAAAAGTCCATTCAATTTTTGCACATCTTTTACTATTGCTGGAGTTGGCATATCCCGAACTGCTTGCACCTTTTCAGGGTCAACTTGTATTCCTTCCTTTGATACAATATATCCCAAGAATTTCCCAGATGATACTCTGAAAGTACATTTCTCAGATTTACTTTGATATTAAAAAGCCGCATCTGATCAAAAATTTCCCTTAAGTCTTGCACATGATTTTTAGCTTCTTTGATTTTTACCAACATATCATCCACATATACCTCTAAAGTTTTATGTATCCATTTTGCGAATACTTTTTCCACCATTCTTTGGTATGTTGCCCCTGCATTTCGTAACCCAAAAGGCATCTTTG
Source organism: Papaver bracteatum (assembly GCA_023529315.1). Classification (NCBI taxonomy): domain Eukaryota; kingdom Viridiplantae; phylum Streptophyta; class Magnoliopsida; order Ranunculales; family Papaveraceae; genus Papaver; species Papaver bracteatum. The sequence goes on from JAJJWX010001096.1 coordinate 210,122, forward strand.
TGTAGCAATATAATCCTCTAGGAGCAAAAAATGTAGTATGTTCTTGATCTTCTTTCGCAAAGCGGGATTTGATTATAGCCCTTGTATCCATCCAACGAAGATATTCGATCATTTCCTGCGGCAGATTCCACCATCTGCGGGATATCTGGTAAGGGAAAACTATCTTTGGGACAAGCTTTATTTAAATCAGTAAAATTGATGCAAATTCTTATCCCCTTGTTTTTCTTGGGAACTACTACCATATTGGCGATCCATTCTGGATATTTCACTTGCCTTATAATTCCTGCATCTAGCATCTTTTGCAATTCTTCTTCTATCTTGGCATGATAAGTAGTTGCAATCTTTCTTATTCTTTGTTTGATTGGTCTCATATTTTTGTTAATCTCCAATCTATGGCACGCAACAGATGGATCTATTCCAGGCATCTCATCCATATTCCATGCAAAAATATCTCTGTATTCTCGCAGAAGGTTTACAGTTTGCTCTTCTTCCTCCACATCCATCTTAGTTCCAATTTTCAGTATCTTTGGATCCTCTTCACTTCCAACATTTACTTCTTTTGTTGGTTCTGTTGCAGTATAACTATCTTCATGTTCTCCCATTGGTGTTGGTGCCTTTATTACCTCCGCTGGTTCATCATTTTCTTGCGACATATCGCCAAATATTCCTTTTCCTTCTTCTGATTTTATCATGTAAATCTTGAACTCTTCTTCTTTCTTTTCTTCTCTCCTCATTTTTTTGCGCTGTTTTCGCAACTGAATTTGATTTTCATGATTCCTTACTTCATTTTGGAAACATAACGATGCATAATCTGCATCTCCTCTAATTTTGACAATTCCACTAGGCATAGGGAACTTTAAACACTGATGGTACTTACGATATTCATGCATAGATCATAAAAGTATACAACTGATACTTGCGATGATACTCGCAATTCAATTTTATTTACAATGGATATCTAAGCTCTATTCAAATTTTTTCATATTGCAGATGAATAATATAGGCAAGTATGGGAATGCACGGAGTGATGAAATTATTATTCATCATTATACGATAAAATTACGTAGATCTTATTATATGACACATTCACATAGATATGACACATTTACATAGGCTGTTAAAAAATAATAATTACGCTGATTAATCATGTTGCAGAAAAGAATTATTTTCTAATTCATACAGATAGAAGCAAAAGAAATTAATACATCAAGTTGGAAAAACTCGCAGTAATATTACGAGAAGCAAAAAATAAGTGTACAAAATTACACGAAAGATAAAAGAAGAAATAGATCTAATTAGATCCACCATCATCGTGGCCAGATTTTTCTCCTTCTTCATCCTTACCATCATCTTCATCCTCATCAGATTCCTCAGCTTCACTATCAGAGATAACAAGGTTTGGAGTTTTTTCCGGAACTTCTTTTGCAAGATCAGGATATGTAGAATGAGGGATGTTATGATCATCGCAGACCAATTTAATGGAATTATTGAGAACATCAACAAGAGTACTACTAAAACTCGCAACGTTAATTCTTAATTGGTCTTTCAATTTTGAATACTTTTCGTTGCGAGCAGCAAGGGTACTTGCGAGATGATTCTTATCAACTTCAAGTTCTCCAATTCTTTTAGAGTATCTCTTTTCATCTCATGCGAGTATACAACAATAAGTTGGAAGTTTTGCAAGGAAGAATAAAAAAAGCAAGAAATTAAAAAGGGAGAACAGTTAACAACCTTCTCTTCCAGAAATCAAGTCTTTAATTAAAGATGCTTGTTCAATATGGAGACTAACATCTACACCTAAATTAGTTCTGGCATTGTCAAGAACTTTCGTAGCCCAAGCAAACTCCTCATCACTATTTATAAGAAGACGGGAACGAATTTGGTTTTCTCTTTCAATAAAATCTTCCTTCTCGCGGATAAGCCCATCCCTTTCAATTTGAACTTCAATGATGGTCTTATGGAAATTTGCTAAGGTTTCAGCTCCTTGTCTAGATATACGGTCTTTGTCTTTTGAAAGATCCTTATTCCTGGCCTTTAAAGTTTTAATCTCAACTTTGGAGTTGTGATAAAGTTGTTTGAATATTTGGGCTATACCTAAACAAGATCTGTGATCAATTTCTAAAAGGCGAAACTTAGATCTAAGTTCATCTATGTAAAGGGAATTAATATTGGAAGGATTATTCAAAGAATTATTAAGAAGTTCTAGAAGAGTATCATTGTCTATTGGTTCAACAAAAGAACGAATGGTTAGAGACTCATCAGTGAGACCATAAATATCTGCGAGAATGATGAATCAAGTAAGAAAGAATAATGAAACATTAAATTATGAAGGAAAAGAAGAAGATTATCATACCTAAGAGTTGTTTGTTAGCAGTATCAAGATTGGATACTTTGAGCGGTTGTTGAGAAAGGGTATTCTCAAGTTCTTTATTCTTCTCACGAAGACTAGCAAGTTCAGATTCCATTTGTTCATTCCTCTCGCGGAGGTTAGAGAATTCAGATTCTAACTTCTCATTCTTTCCACGAAGAGCAATGTTCTTCTTATGGGAAGATGCACGTCTTATATCCAAGTCAGAGGCAGCAGCAAATGAAGCGTTCCCAACCTACGAGAGAATAATATAAGTCAAGATATAATGATAAAATAAATACATAAGAGTGATGAAGAAATAAAAACATACCAGAATACCAAGCGAATTTAAGAGGCTTGGAGTCAGCGATCTTGAGATTCCTTGGAGAGAATCATTACCAACTAATATGGGAGCATCGCAAACTTTAGCAAGAGCCTGGGATACCCCATTAAGAGCTTTATCTTCATGATCATTTGCGATGCCATGTGTAACATCGCCAATTTTTTTGGATAATTGAGTCATAAAAGACTCAGGAGAGGAAGAACCATTATTATCTTCATCATCACCATTGTTACCATCGTTAAAATCATCATCCAAAGTTCCTTCATTGGATTGAAGAGTTAAAGAAGAAAGAAGTTGAATTTTTCTTTTATTCAAGGGAGGAGCACTAGGATTCTTCGAGAAGTAGAAGATTTTTCCTTGAGAGGTGCAGTAGATTTCTCTTTGCGAGACGCATCTTTGTCTTTCCCCTTGGTTTTCACAATTTTTACAGGTTATATTTCTTCAATTACCTGCGAACACAGATAAAGATAAGAAATAGGGGCAATAATATATTGTTAAAGATTTATAAAGAAGTATTTCTTACTTCATCTGTGAGTAATTGAAGAGTTAAGCGAGTAGCAGGTTTCCCAGATTTCTTGTAGCTGGCTTTTAACCTTTCAATCTAATAAAAATGGATAGTCAGCGAGAGCTTAAAGATATGGAAAGATTGATAATAAAAACTTACTATACAAAGACTTAAGAAGAACATACTTCTTTATTTCTCTCAGGCCAGTTGATAACCCCAGGTTGATATTCTGTAAGATTTGCAGGCAAAGTATGAAGACCAGAGATGTAAGGACCTTCAAGACATAAAGGAAAGATGAACCATTTGTCATCGCTAGAGTGACGAGGGCCTTGATTAGTACTCGTATGGCAATCGATATCTAGCATAAGTGCTTTATCTTCAGCGATCTTATCTTTCTTTTGCAAGCAGACACCCCATCAAGTGCTATCCCTCTTCATGGGGATAATGTCATAATTTATGAAGAAATTATTTATAGTATACATCGCAGGAATAATTGGAATATCCTTAAATTCAGGATTCTTTGCGGTTTCAGGATAGCGAGATTTTTTATTAGCACCGCGAGTAGCATATTTCATCAATAGACGAATGCAGTCCCCACCCAACTGATATATCGCTCGCAAGAACTTCTCGTGAGAAAGAATCTCATAAAATAGAGGAAGTTCAGGGTTATACAGAGGAATGGGAAGACCAGCTTCAAGCTGCCCTAGCGAGACTATGATTTTCTTGCAATTACATTGAAAGTTAGAAAATAATGGTACAGAAAGTTCAGACTTGGGGTTTTGATTGGAAATGGTGGATAAAGTAAAACATTTTTCTTGATATTCTTTTTAAATCTTCTCGAAGGCAGCCTTATACTTACGACCAGCTACAACCATCTTGAGTATGGGAATGAAGATTGACTAAGTAAAAAATTGAGAGAAAATTTATGAAAGAAAACAGATCCGGAATTTACGGAAGAACAGTGAATTTTCATAGAAGTTATGAAGAGAAGGAAGAAAGAAATAAAAAGAGTGAAAGAAGTATTTATAGAAGAAGAAATCTCTCGAAAAGATAAATGCAATCAATGCAATGAAAGGACATGAACGGTTAGATCGCAGCGGTTGAAAAGGACGTGTCAAAAATTGAATGGAAGAAAATATACATGAAGACAGTTGGCGAAGAATACAAAAACGTGTCAAAACATAATAATGCAAAAGATAAACAGTTGCGGCATTATAAAAATTTCAGTTCTCATGATCTTTCCTCCTTCGCAGAAACGACATGAGAAGAGGCAAGATGTAGGATCAGAATATCGCCATGACAATATTCTTGCGAGATTAAACAACACTTCTGCGAGAATACCGCGAGATCTTCAACAACACTTTGCGAGTGTCACAGAGTAGGTTAAAGAATGACATAATAGCTGACGATTGAGGAAACACGAGAAGAGCATGATTTATCTGCGATGGTTACAATGCTTGCAAGATTTTCTATTATAGATGTTGCGATAAGATCGCAAATCAAATCCGAAAATAAAGAACATCTTAGCTGTCATCCATTATATATCTACCCTATATATAGAGACCCAGTATGTCCAGAGAGAGGATGATGTATTTTTGAGAGTTGAGGAAGTCTTGAGGAGGGAGAAACTTTGAGGGAATAGTTGTGTTCTTTATTTCTTCTACTTCTGTAATACATTTTTGAGAATTAAATAATAAAGAGTTGTTTTTAATCTTTAAGTATGAGTTGATTTTTATGAAATCTTAACAAGGGTGTAGTGTAGGATTTCCTACAACTACATTTTGGCGCCCAAAACAGGGACGAATTGATGACCGACTACTTAGGTATGGTACCCGTTAACATACTGGAGTGGGTTAAGTTCTAAAATCGGTTTGTTCATTAACAAATACATTTATATAATAAGGAATGCAACCTTTTGCAAACCGTGACTATAATGTTCATTAATTGATTCGAGTGAATCAAAATCGATTTTGCTTCAATTGTGTCTTGTATACTTATATGAGAATATAAACCATTGAACAATTCTATAACTAGTTTCATTTGAGTCATTTGAACTAGTTGTGATTAAGATGAACAAGGTTGATAGAAAAGTGCTCATATGGCTAACTTCGGTTAACTATTATTGAGCCAACTAAGTGTAAACATTTAGGTATGGTTAACCATATCTAAATGAAGTCGCCTTTCATTTGTTTGTGGCAAGCTAAGTTCGATCTAACGGTTGAAAGATATTAGCCAGAATCTAATTAGGTTTTCATCTGACAGTGAATATTGAATGCTTTGTTACCAAGGAAACATTGATTGCAAACCCTGATTTGAAGACTATATAAGTGTAGTTGAAGGAAAACCTAAACTACACCCTTGATAAGAATTTACAGTAATTAACACATATTTGAAGATTAAAAACAACACTTTCATATTTGATTCTGTAGGAGCAGAATCTCGCAACAACAACGCTCTTGCTAAAACTTCTACCACAGATAGCAAGTGTCGCAGATTGATTACAAAAACGACGCAACAAAGAACGGCAAACAAAACATGAAGAAAGACGAGAAGATTTTATAGAGAAAGCTCGCGAGAAATGTAGTAAGAGGGAAAAATCCTGCGAGACATGGAGAAATTTGAGAGAAATGAAGCGGAGCTCGAGAGAAATGAAGAAAGCTTGCGAAAGATATTACCGCAGAACTCAGATCCGAAATTAAGGGAAAGCTTAGCTGTAAATGAGCTGTCATGAGCTTTTATCCACTATGTAACTACCTATATAAAGAAGAGAGAAGGAGAGAGAAAAGGGAGGGATAATTTTAGGAAGAGAGAGAAAGTTTTTTTGCAGAGAGAGAGATTTTTAGAGAGAGAAAATGTAAATTCTTTATCATCTTCTTCCCCAAAACTAGATCTAGAATTCTTCCAAGAACTCCATTAATGGGGATTGTAAATATAAATTAATGTAGTTACAAATTATTATAGTGAAGATCCGTGGATGTAGATCACATTGATCGAACCACGTAAAAAATCTTGGTGTTTATTTATAATTTTAGTATTTTTATCACCATTTTTATATTTAGATCTAGGAATTGTTATCAAGATTTGATAAGGGGTGTGTTGTAGGAATTCCTGCAATTACATTTTGGCGCTAGAAACACTACCTGCTATTTGATAGATTGAAGAAGATTGAAAGAAATTAGCTATTGGAAGAATTATACGTCAATCGATTTAAAAAAATTGAGAGAAAAACTGGAAGTTTCAATGGAGGAATTGTTAAATAAGATGAAAAAGAAAGAGATATAGAAGCTAAACAGGAGCAGATTCGAAGAAATCTTTAAATGAAATGGAACGGCATCAATTCACCGCTCAAACAGGACAAATTTTTCCTTATCTCTTTAATTATATGTTCATAATATAGATATGAAAGATTTGGAGTTTTAAACTATTAACCTCTTTAATTTTCTTATCGAAATCTCAAAACTGGTGGTTTACCGACAGGTTCTTGGAGAATTTTCTTGCCTACACAGTTCAAAATGAGTTTTTAAAAGCAATTTTGCTACAATCAAACCATGTTTTACAAACTCATACAATAAATTTTATAGATTCTTCTTTGCAAACTTTTCATTTCAAAATGAATTTTCTTCTCAAAATTTTGTTTTCAAAAATGGATACAATATTCAAAATTCTTGTCACAAATTCTTCGTTGCGAGAATACTGCGAACGAATATAAATTTTATTTTCCTGTTAATTCTTCTTTGCAAAATCTTGAATACTGCGAACGGTCATTGTTTTATAAATATATCTTATGAAAAAATTATTTATGATGTTAAATCCTTAGCCACGTATCATTTTCAACTAGGGGAAGAAATGGTCTTGTACTATATTCGTACAACTAATGATGAACTTCATGAGAATAAATTTCTCTTTTGTAATTTCCTTGTTTACCGCAAAACTAATATATTCATTCGCAACTGGTGCTTTACTTCGCAGAATCAATCAATGGAACTGTGGTTTAACAAGGAGCAAATCTGACGAGAACACAAAGATTTCTTTCTAAGATATAGGCTAGAAGTAAGAAAGAAGGATCAGTATCGCAACCAAAAGATGACGCCGGCGGCATTGTGAAGGACAACTTGTTGATAGTTCAAAATGACCAGAAGAAATTCGACTAACTTCAAGTGAGGAGAAAGGATAGGGGATATACTAGAAAATACAAGAGTAAGGCTAGAACAGTAGATCATTGTTGCCAGGAAAACTTACTTCGCCAATAAAAGATCAGTTCGCAACAATCAATATCTACGAAGTTGTCAACTTCATTACTCTTCTTATATGGGTATATACAATTTCGCAGACAAAATGAAACTTCATTTCAGCAAAATGAGCAAGCACTTTGCAAACAAATCTTCTTTAATCAAGTGCAGTGAGATTACGTAGAACCGTTAGTAATAGTGGATGATAAGTGTTAACTTCATAATGTGGTTCTTCCATTATGCGGGTTTCTTCATTAGGCTAGGAAACTATCATAACCAATCAATGGATTTTACTACTTTTTATTAGTGCTCCCAAGTGAAATTCCCAAGTGAAGAATGGCCAGTGGTTGGAAGAGACTTATTGTATTCTCTTTAAGTGTATTAATTAATTAACAGTATATTAATTCACAGTATAGTGTAAGCAAACGGAATACCAAAGCTGCGACACTTGCCATGACGCAGCTCACTTGAGTTGGCGAAAAGAATAAAAAGTGTACTGACTCTGCGGTTATCACTACTTGCTTATATTCAGACAAGTATTCATTAATTAATACTATAGTCATATAGTAATGACTACTATATTTCCTTATACAGTATACTGCGAATGATTGAGCAAATGAATATTGATAACTTTGTATTCTCTTTATTCTCTTGAGTTGGCGACATTTATCGCAGCAACAAAAATACAAAGGAGCTCAATGACGTAGAATGAATATTTCGCATAAACATTTCTTCTTCAGGGAATTCCTAGTTTGTCCAAGCCCGCTACAGTACACCAAGCTATTTCACGCAGGCAATTGAGTAGCAATCAAGTGAAGTCCAATTTCCCCAAGATGCACTTATTTCACATAAGAAAATTCGCCAAGAATGGTTAGAGGCAGAAATTTGGTATTTCTTTACTACGCAAGATATTTGGTTATTTCGCAAGAAGAAAATGGGAGATTATTTCGAAGACATATTTCGCAATAAATGGTAAGAACAGTTGGTATGGCGCAACATTATACGAGAGGCAGATCAAGAGTTAATTTCACAAGACTTCATTTCTCACTCCTTTTCATTTAGCAAGCAAATCGATTACTTCACAAGACACAACAACAAGCCGCAAAAGATAAGTACCATTTCCTTGAATATTTTATTTACAGAAGAGAAAAGATTTTTGATTTTATTTACCAAAAGCGATATATAATCGCAAGATTTCTAAAATTTCAAAGATTTCAAAACATTTCAAATATTTTTTAGATTGCGATATAATTGCAAGATTCAAAAAAGAATTCATCGCAAAAATTTAAAGATCTCAAAAAATTTCAAAGATTTCAAAGCTACAAAAAACAGAGAAGATTAAATTTATATATTTCTATAGAATTTTTTTGATTTAAAGACGCGATATAATCGCAAGGTTTCAAAGAGGATTTCTAAGATTTCAAAATATTTTACAGAGAATTTACTTCAAAAATGATATTATGAGAATGAAAGAAGAAATAACAGAAATGAAAGAAAGAATGAAAGAATGAATGAAGAAATGCGAAATTATCGCAAAAGACGCGAATAAAATTTCGCAAGAGAGAAATGCAATTGCATAAGATTGCGGAAAAATCGCAAGAAATAAAAGAATAAAGAAATGCGAAATTATCGCAAAAGACGCGAATAAAATTTCGCAAGAGAAAAATGTAAATGCATAAGACGGGCGCAAATCGCCTAAAAACATATAAGAATGGGACGAACCTTTATGGCGTACACCTTAGTTCGCGGATTCTATTCCGTAAGAGGCAATGTCCTTAAAGTGCGTCATAAGGGGGGTATCTCTTTGCATGACTATGGGAAAGGCTATACTGCTGCTGGAACCTAGTCATGGAGATTTGGGATTATAGAAAATCCATCCAAGAGAGATAACTTGGATTCCAAGCTATATAAGGTTATACCCTGGTTGGGCGCCCGAGAGTTTCTCCTAAGGAATGCAAAGTATGATCAAGGCGCCGAGGTACACGGTTGAGCCGTGGGTGCCCGGGACGGATGAACCTACCCTGGCCATCCATGGAAAGTCTTGGCTTACGATGTGTTCGGCCCGAAGAAAACCCCACTAGGGTGTAGTCTCGTAACTATAATCCATATAGGCATAAAGGATAAGAGGCTACGAAAACAACTGGTTGTTTCTAGAACCGGATGGGAGGAGCTAGTCTTGTATGGCAGAAGTACGTCTCCTTGAAGGGGCAACCAGGGGGAGAGATAAGGGCGATACCCTCCATTAGAGAGCTGTGTATCAAAAAAGACGGCAATGTCATGGGACTTTATATTCGCAAGAATATTTAGGCCCGTCATATTGTCGTGTGACACAGACAGCAATGTCATGGGACTTTATATTCGCAAGAATATTTAGGCCCGTCATATTGCCGCGTGACAGGCCAAAAAGCCTAAAGAGAAATGTTAAGATGAGATCAATGGGTTTTTGCGATAAGATCAAAAGATGAGATAAATGAAATCAATGATAAGAGGATATAAATCGCAAAGACGTCCTGCGATTTCATCGCAAAGACGGCAATGTCATAAGTCTTAAAAAGTAAAGAGAGATTAATCTCATAAGATGGCTAAGACTTATCATATTGTCGCAGAGATCAAAATAACTGATAAGACAAGATCAATGGATTATTACATGTAAAAGTAAGAATGTCCTGCGATCTTGTCGCATAAAAGTGGAATAATAAGACCTTTAACTAGGAAGGCGAAATAAGACCACAAGAGAGGTTATACCTACAAGCGTATAACAGATTGCTAACAACTTTATATTAGTCTTATTTCATTTATCATATTGCAGATCAATAACAAGAGGCAAGTATGGGAATGCATAGAATGGAAATTACTATTCATAATTCGCAACACTATTTGCGACACTATTCATAATTCGCAGTACTATTTGAGCACTATTCATAATTCGCAGAAATATTTAGAAATTAGAAGGGTTATTCATAGTCACGCAGACTCATTCATAAACTCGAAGATATATCCAGAATTTCGCAGGATTTGTGATTATTTCGCAGAATGTGATTATTTTCTTAAAGTGGTTACCACTTGAGGCAGAGGCAAGATAAGAATAAAGAAACAATTTAATTATTCAACATTTTCTCAAGGATTCTCCTTCATAGATAAAGAATAGAGGCAGCTAGGGGTTACTAAGAAAATATTTTATGTTCTTTATCTTCTCAGCAAGAATCATTTCCAAAATGGGTAATTTCGCATGAATAGAGGCAATATTTCTTATTCAAGGACAGATACTTCTTATATTTCGAGGATTGAGTACTTCATACTTCGCACACTTCAAAAGATGATACTTCTAATTATTTCTCAAAGCTTCAGAACTTCGCAAAAGAATAGAGGCAAGTATATACTTTTTAAGTTTGGTATTCTTTCGCTTGTTCTTTCATCAACAAAGATCATAGACAACTACAACAACAGATTTTTTCTTAAAAATTGCTCTTCAAGCAATATTAAGAAAAAAGAGGCAAAATGTAGGAGCAGAATCTCGCAACAACAACGCTCTTGCGAAAACTTCTACCACAGATAGCAAGTGTCGCAGATTGATTACAAAAACGACGCAACAAAGAACGGCAAACAAAACATGAAGAAATACGAGAAGATTTTATAGAGAAAGCTCGCGAGAAATGTAGTAAGAGGGAAAAATCCTGCGAGACATGGAGAAACTTGAGAGAAATGAAGCGGAGCTCGAGAGAAATGAAGAAAGCTTGCGAAAGATATTACCGCAGAACTCAGATCCGAAATTAAGGGAAAGCTTAGCTGTAAATGAGCTGTCATGAGCTTTTATCCACTATGTAACTACCTATATAAAGAAGAGAGCAGGAGAGAGAAAAGGGAGGGATAATTTTAGGAAGAGAGAGAAAGTTCTTTTGCAGAGAGAGAGATTTTTAGAGAGAGAAAATGTAAATTCTTTATCATCTTCTTCCCCAAAACTAAATCTAGAATTCTTCCAAGAACTCCATTAATGGGGATTGTAAATATAAATTAATGTAGTTACAAATTATTATAGTGAAGATCCGTGGATGTAGATCACATTGATCGAACCACGTAAAAAATCTTGGTGTTTATTTATAATTTTAGTATTTTTATCACCATTTTTATATTTAGATCTAGGAATTGTTATCAAGATTTGATAAGGGGTGTGTTGTAGGAATTCCTGCAATTACAGATTCTCAGAAGTGTTTACAAGAAATGGAAGAAATAAAGAATACAACCGCTCTCTTGAATTTTCTATCTCTTCAAGACTTTATCAACACTCAAAAATACATCATCATCTCTCTGAATCTACTGGGTTTCTTTATATAGGGTAGTTACATAGTAGATGACAGCTAATATGTCCTTTAATTTCGGATCTGACTTGGGATATTATCTGTAGGACCAGAATATCGCTACAACACTATTCTTGCGATATTAACAACGTTTCTGCGAGCGTCACTGCCAATTCTTTAACAACATTTCACGAGCGTCACAAAATATCCAAAAGAAACTGATGATGGAAGAAATAAAAGAAGAATGTGTTGATCCTGCGATGGTCAACATTCTTGCGATAGAGAATATTATAAGCAATCGCGATGAGATCGCAGAATAGATCCGAAAGAGGAGGAAAACTTAGTTGTCATCCATTATGTAAATCCCTATATAAAGGGGTCGATAGATCCAGAAAAGGATGATGTATTTTTTGAGAGTTGAAAGAGTCTTGAGGAGAGAGAAACTTCGAGAGAATATTTGTAATCTTGATTTCTTCCAATTCTGTAAACATTTCTGAGATTTGAATAGTAAAGTATCATTTAAATCTTTGAAGTTTAATTGATTTCTAATAGATTTCTATAGAATCTTAACAAGGGTGTAGTGTATGAATTCCTGCAACTACATTTTGGCGCCCGAAACAGGGATTGAATTAACAAAAATTGAAGAGAAAGTGAAGAAGAAGATAATAATTGCTCAAGATTAAGGAAATCATTAAGTAAATTGGTGAGATAATTGAAGGGAGAATGATCAGAATCAAAGAGGATTGTAGAAAGTTGGAGAGTGATGTGGTAACAAGAACAATGATTGATAGATTTCATGAAAATATTAAGGGGAAGATACACAAACGGGATTTTGAAGGAAGGAAAATTATGACGGCGGAAAAAGTATCACCATTGAACGATTGGGAAAAGCAAGAAATCACATTTACAGCAGCAGAAATACCAAAAGAAAATCTAAGTCATACATCTCCCTTGGTGGTCACAGTAACCACTATACCAATGATAAAGGACAAATCAATAAAATCTGTAGAAGAATGGGCTATGAATAGAACTTTGGTAGACACATGAAGTTCTGTAGACATGATATTTTATCATACCTACAAGAAAATGGGATATAAGGATGAAGAAATGTCTCATTCAACATATCATGTTCATGGCTTTGGAAAGTCTTTAACAAAACCTAAAGGCGAGATAGTGGTACGAATTCCACTAGGAGAAATTGAAACACAAGTATCATTATGTGTGGTAGATGTGGAATCGTCGTACAATATGATATTGGGAAGACCGTGGATACATGCAATCAAAGCTATAGCATCAACATTGCACCAGTGCATTAAATTTCCTATGCCCAGTGGAATCGGAGAAATTAGAGGAGATATGGATTTTGCAAAATTAAGTTACCAAATTGAAGTGAAAAATTGCGAAGAACGTCCAAAACTGCGAAAATCTCGCAGAAAATTGGCGAGAGAAACAAAAAAGGAAGGAGAATTTAAAGTTTACATGATAAGAGCAAAAGAAGGAAAAGGAATACCCAGTGAAATCCCACAAGAAGGAGATGAACTAGCGAGAATTATGAAAGCACCAACACCAATAGGAGAACCTGAAGCCAGTTCTATCGCAGCAGAACCAACAAAGGAAATAAATATTGGGAGTAAAGAAAATCCTAAAATGCTGAAAATTGGGACTAGAATGGAGGCAGATGAGGAAGAAAGGACTATAAATCTTTTGCGAGAATATGCAGATATCTTCGCGTGGAGCATGGATGAGATGCCAGGGATAGACCCGTCAATAGCATGTCATAAATTAGAAATCAACAAAAACATAAGACCATTTAAGCAAAGAATAAGGAAGATCACAACAACATATCATTCTCAAATAGAAGAAGAATTACAGAAGATGCTCGACGCAGGAATAATAAGGCAAGCAAAATATCCAGAGTGGATTGCAAATATGGTAGTGGTCCCAAATAAGAATAAGGGGATAAGAATTTGTATAGATTTCACTGATTTAAACAAGGCTTGTCCAAAAGATGTTTTCCATTACCAGATATTCCACAGATGGTTGAATCAACAACAGGAAATGCTAGAATATCATCGTTGGATGGGTATAAAGGATATAATCAAATCCCTCTCGCTGAAGAAGATCAAGAACATACCGCATTTTTTGCTCCAAGAGGATTATATTGTTATACAAAGATGCCATTTGGCTTACGAAATGTTGGTGCAACGTATCAAAGAATGGTGGAGAAGGTGTTTTCAAAATGGATCCACAAAACATTAGAAGTGTATGTAGATGATATGTTGATCAAAAGCAAAGAAGCTGAGGATCATGTGCAAGATTTGAAAGAAATTTTCGATCAAATGCGGCAATTCAATATTAAAGTGAATCCTGATAAGTGTACTTTTGGAGTAACTTCAGGGAAAATTTTAGGGTATATTGTATCAAAAGAAGGAATACAAGTTGATCCAGAAAAATTACAAGCAATTCGCGATATGCCAACACCTGCGACGGTAAAATATGTGCAAAAATTAAATGGACTCTTAGCCTCGCTAGGAAGGTTCATTTTGCGATCTTCAGACAAGTGCAAACATTTTTTCGATATACTCAAGAAGGGAGCAAAATTCAAGTGGACATATGAATGCGAAAAAGCTTTTCAAGGAATAAAACAACATTTAACGAACATAACTATTTTACAGAAAGCAGAGCCGGGAGAAGAATTATTGATTTATCTTGCAACAACCACATATGCGCTAAGTAATGTGTTGCTGCGAGTAGATGCAGGGGTAGAAAAACCAATTTATTACATTAGTAAAACGTTCAATTCTGCAGAGAGAAATTATTCAAAGATTGAGAAACTAATTCTAGCATTGGTACATGCAACTTTCAAACTTCGCATCTATTTTCAAGCACATAAGGTCAAGGTGTTAACGAAAGTGCCAATTGAGTCAGTAATGAAAAATTCAAAGAGATCAGGCAGAGTTGAGAGATGGAATGCACAAGTAGGACACTTTGATATATAGTATGAAATCTTATCCTCGCCAAAATCACACGTCATCGCAGAGTTCTTAGCTGAATTTCCTTTAGAAGATGATGAAGCTGTGGAAGAGATGATGGATGTAGAAGAGGAATGCAGAGATCCAAAAGAGTTATTAATAGAACCCAACAGATGGGAAATATTAGTGGATGGATCATCCAACGGAGAAGGAAATGGAATTGGAGTTGTTTTCATATCGCCAGATTAGATTAGAATTTAGATTAGAATTTGTATTTTCATTTAGATTAGAATTTGCATCCACTAATAATGAGACATAATATGAGGCTGTGATCCATGCTTTAAAATTTGCGATAGAAATGAATTTGGAAAATGCCAGAATCACCAGCGACTCATAATTGGTTATTCGCCAGATAAAAGGAGAGTACACAACAAATGAACCATCCCTGAGAAAATACAAAAGACTCGTTGAAGAATTATCTGCGAAAATTCCAAAAATAAAATGGGGACACATATCAAGGAAAGATAATAGGATCGCAGATGCTTTCGCTTTCATATCTAGTATGATGACAAATCCATTGGCGAGGTGCATAAAAATTCAAACACTTTAATTTCCATCGATAAACAAAGAAGAAGAAGAGATAGATGTAATGATGGTAGAAGTTGAAGAGGGAGAACCCACGAGCCATATCACGGATTGGCGAGCAGATCTTCATGCATACTTGGCGAGAGGACAAATTCCAAGAAATAGATTAGAAGCACACAAGTTGAAAAGTAGGGCAACCAACTATGAGCTAAGAGATGGAGTGTTATATCGCAGATCTTTTAATGGACCATCGCTAAGATGTTTGACGAGAGAAGAAGGACAAAAGGTATTAAAGATGTTACATAGTGGTGACGCTGGTAATCATAGTGGAGGAAGATCTTTAGCATATAGAACAAAAATGCAGGGTTATTACTGGCCGTATATGCATGAAGATGCAAAGCAACTCTCAAGGCGTTGCGAGGATTGCCAGCGATACGGAAAAAAGATACATGCACCAGGAGCACCATTACCATCTTCAACAAGTGTATGGACTTTTGGGAAATGGGGGTTGGATATTGTGGGACCATTTGTACCTGGTTCTGTACAAAGAAGATATTTGATTATCGCAACAAATTATTTCACAAGATGGGAAGAAGTAAAGGAAGTACAACATATTCGCGATAAAGATATTTTTACATTCATCTTTGAAAATATAATCTGCAGATTTGGGATTCCAGCACAATTAGTATCTGATAATGGAAAGCAATTTGAGGGACAGAATATATAATTGTTACTCAATGCGTTTAAAATAAAGTGTGGAAAGTCTACTCCTTTATACCCACAAGCAAATGGTCAAGCTGAGGCAACTAATAAAACAATCGCAGACATCTTGAAAAATAAGTTAGAAGGATACCACAGAGCATGGTGCGATCAAGTACATAATGCAATATGGGCTTACAACACAACAAGACGAGAAGCAACTGGAATGTCACCATTTTGTTTGACATATGGAGTAGAAGCTGTATTACCAACAGAAGTTGTTATTCCTACAACAAAAAGAAAAGCATGGGAAAGAAATTTAAGTGCCGGTATGATACTGAATAAGTTGGATGAATTAGAGGAAAAAAGAGAACAAACTCTACAACATATGTAAAATTACCATAGAACATTAGCTCGTGAGTACAACAAACATGTTAAGAAACGTGAATTTCAGCCTGGCGATTTAGTGCTGCAAGAAACACCAAGTTATCAACGAGAGAGTGGAAGAAAGTTGGCGAGAAAATGGGATGGACCATATATCATCAAAGAGATAATTGGAACTGGGGCATACAAACTAATGGATCCTGGAGGAAGAGATGTGGGTCAAAGACTCAATAGACCATGGAATAGATTATTTATGAAAAGGTATTATCAATGACATCTTCTACAAGATAAGAGATACTGGTATGTTATATGATGAAACAGGTAATAAATTCTTTTATCTCTGTTCATAACTGGAAAATTCTTCTGATAACAAAGCACAACAAAAACAGCGAGCGTTATCACAAGAAAAGCGAATAAAATTTCGCACAGATTAAAGAATGGGACGAACCTTTATGGCGTGCACCCTAGTTCGCGAATAAAATTTCTCAAGAGGCAAATGTAAGACCTAATAGCACATCATAGGAGGGGGTATCTCTTGACATGATTCAGGGGTAAGGTTATATCTCTGTTGGATCCTGAGTCATGCATATGTTGGGGTTAAAGAAAACCTATCCGGGAGAGAGATCTTGGATTTCCAACTATATATGGTTATACCCTGGTTGGACGAACGAGAATCTCTTCCAAGAATTGAAAAGTATAACCAAGGCGCCGAGGTACACGGTTGATCCAAGGGTGCCAAGGGCGTACGAAACTCCCTTGCCATTCTTGGTAAGTCTTGGCTATGATGCACTTGGCCTGAAGAAAACCTCACTTAGGGTGCAGTCTTGTAACTATAAGCCATATAGGCATAAAGGACAAGAGGCTGCGAAAACAGCTGGTTATTGGTAAATCTGGATGGGAGGAGCTAGTCTTGTATGACCGATGTGCCCTCCTTGAAGGGGCAACCAGGGGGAGATAAGGGCGGCACCCTCCATTAGGGAGCTGATAAGTGTCTTAAGACGGCAATGTCATGGGGCTTTATGATCGCAAGAACATTTAGTCCAGTCATATAGTCGCGTGACGTAAATTATACAGAGGCAACAAGCCAAAAGTTAAGATGAGATCAATGGGTTTTTACATGAAAGTGTAAAGACGTCCTGCGATTTCATCGCAAGATGACAATGTCATAAGGCTAAATTCTTGACAGAGAGTTTATACTTATCATATTGTCGCAAAGATTTTGAAAGAAGATGGATAAGACAAGATCAAAGTGTCTTTACATGCAAATGTTAAGAAATCCTGCGATTTTGTCGCAGACAGAAAAAGTTTGGCAAAATAATACCTTTAACTAGGAAGGAAAAATAAGACCAAAATAATAATCTTACCAATTAACTATTCTATTTTAAGATTGCAGGAAATATTCATTCATCGCAGAGCAATGTATAAGAAGGAAAATATTCATTATAGATTCCTTCAGAATTTTTCAGAATATCGCATCGCAAATACAAATAAAGGGCGAATTCACCATTTCAAGAAAGATAATAAAGGGCAGATAGGGGAATGGAGAAGTAACATTTCATTATCTTCCTTGAAAATATTCCAAGAAAACTAAGTTGAAAGTTAAATTCTAAATGTCTCAAAAGTAACATCGCTCGCAAGAAAGAAGAAGAAAAAGAAAGCAAAGATAAAATTCAAGTTTTAGCAATGGCTTCGCCAGATTTATTCTTCTTGCTCGCCAGAGTTATCAACTTCATCAGCATCCTTCTCATCACGAGTCTCTCCTTCTTTTGATTCTTTATCAGCGATTACTTCGCCACTTGCAGTTACTTCTCTGGGAGGACTTTTTTCTTCTTCTTCACCATCTTCTTGGGTGGTATTTTCTTCATCATTAGTAAACTCTAAATCCTCATCCATGGGAAAAGGAATTTCATCATCATCATCTTTTAGAGGAGGAACAGATACAGGAGGGAGAGAATTGGAGAGCAGAATATCGTTCACAAGAACTTCAGCACTGATGTGGACCTTGCGAAGGAAACCTCTATCACGATTCCTAATCTCTATGTTTTTAAAGTACTTGAGATAATCAAGTCTTCTTTCTGCTTTGTCGCGGGCAGCATGATAATTGGAAAGAAGAGACTTGTTTTCTTTGCGAACTTTATCCAATTTAGCGGTTAGATCAGCAATGGTAGAATGAAGGTCTCTTTCGGATTCTGCGAGCAACAAAATAATAAAAAATCAATTAGAAAAAAAAGCCCACAAGGAATATAACACAAAATTTTATGAGAAGATCAACAAAAGAGGCAGTCAATTGACTACCTTCTTCTCGCAAAGTTAAGTTTTGTATTAATGAAAATAAACAGTTCTCCCATTGATTCATGGCATCATCGAATTTATCGCCAACCATACCCTTCAGACGAGATTTCATGCTTTCTTCTTTGTTGCGAAGATATGAGTTTTCCTTTGCTAGTAAAGAATGAGATTCCTTTAATTGATAGTATTGGTCTTGAAGTTCGCTGGCTCTTAAACTAAGAGTTAGTCTACCCTTGATAAGTTTATCCTTCTCGGCAGCAGATGATTCAGTTAATTCCTTGAGCTCATTCTTGAGAGAACGAAGAGATTGCTCTTGATTATTACATGTGCTTTGAAGATTACTTAATTGCTGCAAGGAAATCGCCATCAAGCTTGAAAATCTATGTTTTTCTAGAGACAAAGTTTTATTCTCATCTGATAAAGATTCCATCGCCAAATTAGCCTTAAAAAACAAATATGAGAGGCGATCAACCTCTCCACTTAATAAATTCTTCCTTTGCAATAATTGATTATTCTCCTTAGTAAGATTATTTATGTGATCAATTGAATAAGTGTAAAGATTGGATAGTCTAGTATGTTGTTCCATCCAAGAATCTCTTTCAACGCGAGCTTCTTCAGCAATAAATTCAAATTTGAGTCTTTCTATGAAACGAGTCTGATTTGAAACTAATATATGAATCAAGAATTTAAGAAGGAAGCCCGAGTACAGAAAATATGTAAATAAAATGGAAAATACAAAAAGAGCAGAGGCAAGAAAAATGTACCTTTCAGCTCATCATTTTTTCTGCGAAGATTCTCGCAGTCTAGAGAAGAGTTGCGAAGCATATGATTCAAAGTATCACATTCAGCAGTTTTAACTTTAAGGCTTTTCCTCAGAGCTTCAATCTCATTTTCCAAAGACTTTCGCGAAGCATTACCATCAGAGACAAAATACTTGAGCAGAGTCTCGCAAGATTCATGCTGAAGAGGGTCAGTGGAAGATTTTCTGGCGTTGTCTAAAATATTAGACAAGATTTTAAAATCAACATCAACACCTGCAAAAGTTTCGCTTGATAAAGGAAGGGATGTAAAAGATGAAGTAGTAATGAGAGCAAGTTGACGATCATTCGTGATGGTTGAGTTGTCAGGAGGAGTATGTGGAAAAACAACAGTTGAAGGCCATAAAGGACTATAAGGAGTCTCAGTCACAGCAGTTTTAGAAGCTTGATTTGTCAAAGAAGTAGAAGTATGGGTAGCGATATTCTCGCAAACATAAGTAGAAAGATTTGGTTGCGATGGTGTGGGAGTAATCCTCACGGATGTTAATGTGGGTATAATGAGATCTTCCCCAAGTGTCTTAAAGTGGCGAGATCTTTTGGGAGGCTTAATAGGGTTCTCGTCATTCTGCGAACAATAATTTAGATAAGAAACAGAGGCAACAATATTGTTATTAAGAAATAAAATATGTTTCTTACTACCTTATCATTCGCAGAACTCCTCTTCTTCTTCTCTACTAGTCTTTTGCGAGTAGTAGGGTTTTGAATCGTGGATTGTGTAGTTCTGCTGAAGAGAAGACATAACATGGAAGTTACGAGGAATCAAATAAGAAAGACTGGAGAATGAAAGTAAAAATTGGCTTAAATAAATGTCATAAGTCAAGAAACATACCTTGATGACTCCATTAGAACAGTAGCAGAAGAATATGAAGAATAAGAAAAGTTGCAGACAGAAGACGAAGTAGACAAATAAAGAAGATGAAGAAACGGAAGAAGAAAATTAGTTTTGAAACTTAATTCTACCTTTTATAGGCAAAAGGGGGTGGGCCTATTGAGCAGAGATGTGTCAATAAATGAAGGAATTCACAACACGTGTAAGAAAGGCTAGATTAACGGAACCTTGTCGAGAAGAAAATATAAAAGAGAAAGAAGTTGAGAGGGTAATAAAGAATACAGGTTCGCATGATCTTCCCTTCTTCACAGAAAATACATGAGAAGAGGCAAGATGTAGGACCAAAATATCGCTACAACACTATTCTTGCGATATTAACAACGTTTCTGCGAGCGTCACTGCCAATTCTTTAACAAAATTTCATGAGCGTCACAGAATATCCAAAAGAAAATGATGATGGAAGAAATAAAAGAAGAATGTGTTGATCCTGCGATGGTCAACATTCTTGCGATAGAGAATATTGTAAGAGATCACGATGAGATCACAGAATAGATCCGAAAGAGGAGGAAAACTTAGCTGTCATCCATTATGTAAATCCCTATATAAAGGGGTCGATAGATCCAGAAAAGGATGATGTATTTTTTGAGAGTTGAAAGAGTCTTGAGGAGAGAGAAACTTCGAGAGAATATTTGTAATCTTGATTTCTTCAAATTCTGTAAACATTTCTGAGATTTAAATAGTAAAGTATCATTTAAATCTTTGAAGTTTAATTGATTTCTAATAGATTTCTATAGAATATTAACAAGGGTGTAGTGTAGGAATTCCTGCAACTACATTATCGCAGTGGTTATAATGTCAATTCTCGCAAGCGTTATAACCATCGCAGGACAATCATGCTCTTCTCGTGTTTCTTCATTCGTCAACTATTATGTCACTCTTTAAATTATCTTGTGATACTCGCAAAGTGTTGTTGAAGAACTCGCGGTGGTGTTCATAGAAGTGTTGTTAATATCGCAAGAGTAATATCATGGCGATATTCTGGTCCTACATCTTGCCTATTCTCATGTCTTTTCTGCGAAGGAGGAAAGATCATGCGAATTATAATGCCGCAGCTGTTCATCTTTTCGCATTTTACTATTCTGAAACATTTCTGCATCTATTTCCAGATTTATTACACGCGTTTTTTCTTCCATTCAGCTTATGACACGTCCCTTTCAACCGCTGCATTCCAACCATTCACGTCTCTTCCTTATATTAATTGCACTTATCTTCTTGAGATTTTTTACCTTCTATATATATCTTCTTCACTCTTCTCTTTTCTTCTTTATACTTCCTTCTTCCTTCTCTCCGTAATTTCTCTGCAAATTCACTGTTCTTCCGTAAATTCCGGATTCGCTACTGTTACAATTTGTCTTTCGATATTTTACTCTTTCAATCTTCATTCCCATACTAAAAATGGTTGCAGCTGGTCGCAAATATGTGATTTCTTTCGAGAAGATTCAAAAATAACTTCAAGACAAAGGTTTTACTTTATCCACCATTCCCAATCAAAACCCTAAGTCTGAACTTTCTGTTCCATTATTTTCTGATCTTCCATGTAACCATGAGAAGATCATAGTCTCGTTAGGCCAGCTTGAGGCTGGTCTTCCCATTCCTCACTATGACCCTGAACTTCCTTTATTCTATGAGATACTCTCTCACGCGAAGTTCTTGCGAGCGGTATATCAGTTGAGTGGGGATTGTATTCGCTTAATGCTTGAGTATGCTACTCGCGGTGCTGGTAAAGAATTTTGCTACCTTAATACTGCGAAGAATCCTAAATTTAAAGATGTTCCAATTTTTCCCGCGAAGTATACTGTGGAGAACTTCTTCGCAAATTACGATATAATCCCTATGAAGAAGGACAACACTTGTTGGGTTGTCCGCTTACAAAAGAAGGATGACATCGTTAAAGATCAAGTTCTTATGTTAGATATCGATTGGCATACGGGTAATAATCAAGGCCCTTGCTACTCCAGTGATGACAAATGATTCATTTTTCCATTATGCCTAGAGGGTCCCTACATCTCCGGTCCTCATGCATTGCTTGCGAATCTCGCAGAATATCAACTGTGGGTTCTCAACTGGCCTGAAAGGAATAAAGAGGTATGTTCCCTCAAATTTTTTGCATAATTATCATTATTATCTTCCTCATGTTTTCATACTCTCGCTGACTACTCCAATTTTTCCATATTAACAGGCTGAAACTTAACTACCAGAAATTTGGGAAGCCCAACACCTTTTTAGCCCTTAAATCTCTCACAGATGAAGTAAGAAATATTCCTTTATGATTCTTAACAATATATTGTTGCCTCTATTTCTCATCTTTATCTGTGTTCGCAGGTTATTGAAGAAATAGGACCTGTGAAGATTGTGAAAACTAAGGGGAAAGACAAAGATGCTTCTCGCAAGGGGAAATCTATTATTCCTCACAAAGATAAATCTACTGCTCCTCGCAGAGAGAAATCTGGTGCTCCTCCCTCAAAGAAAATAAAAACCCAATTCTCTTCTTCTTCAGCTCCTCAATCTAATGAAGAAAATTCAAGGGATTATTATGATAATGACAACGATGATGATGATTTTGATGTTGATGTTGATATCCCTTCCGCAATGGAATCCTCCCAATCTGAATCTTCCATGGCCCAGTTATCTAAGATTATTGGCGATATTACACATGGGATCGCAAATGATTATGGAAATGAAGCTCTTAATGGGGTATCCCAGGCTCTTGCCAAGATCTGCAATGCTCCCATACTGGTTGATAATGATTCCCTCCAAAGAATCTCAAGATCAATAACTCCGTGTCTCTTAAATTCTCTTGGTATTCTGGTATGTTTTCATCTCTTCACCACATTTATGTATTCATTTCCTCGCCAAGCTTTAATTTACATTGTTCCTTTGCAGACTGGAAGAGATTCCTTTGATGTTTCCTCAGACTTGGAGAAGAGGCGCGCATCTTTACACAAGAAGAATACCGTTCTTCGCAAAAAGAATGTGGAGTTGGAATCTGAGTCCGCTAGTCTTCGCGGGAAATTGGAATCTGGGTCTGCTGACCTTCTAGAAAAGATCAAGCGGTTGGAAATTGAACTTTCTTCCTCGCGAGATAAGGTCGCAAGCCTCCAAGCTGCGAACGATCAACTTTATGGTAATAAATCTTTCCCTTTTTCTTTAACATTGTATTCCTTTTCATTTTTTCCTATTTTTCTTCTTCGCAGATGTTTACGGCCTTTCTGACGAAGCTGTATTCCTTCATTCTTTTCCAAACCCAATAGACGATGATACTCTTCTCAATCGCCTTAATGAATCCTTAAGTAACTATTCAAATGAACAGATTAATTCCCTTTCTGTAGATGATCTTAGATCCAAATTTCATCTTTTAGCAATTGATCACAGATCTAGTTTGAGAGCGTCTAATACATCCAAGCATCAATATCTTAACTCTAAATAAGAAATCAAGATTCTAAGAGCCCAAAAAAGTGATCTTATAGATGAAAAAGATCGCATCTCTAGGCAAGGAGCTCAAACTTTAACGGATTTTCATAACCTTCTTGAAGTCCAAATTTAAAGAGATAAACTTATCCGTGAGAGAGAGGATTTTGTTGAAAGAGAAAACCAAATTCGTTCTTGTATTCTTATTGATAATGATGACGAATTTGCCTGGGCTTCAAAGATTCTTGACAATGCCAGAGCTAACTTAGGTGTAGATGTTAGCCTTCATGTTAAACAAGCGGCCTTAATTAAAGACTTGATTTCTGAAAGAGAAGGTTGTTAATTGTTCTTCCTTTTTAATTTCTTGTCTTTTATAGTTTTTTGAAAAATTTCCAACTTGTTATTATATACTCGCAGGAGTTGAAAAGAGATACTCTGAAAGAATTGGAGAACTTGAAGCTGATAAGAATCAACTCGCAAAGACTCTTGCTGCTCGCAATGAGAAATATTCAAAATTGAAAACCCAATTAAAGATTACTGCTACCAATTTTAGTAATCTCCTTGTTGGTGTTCGCAATGATTTTGCCAAGAAGGTCTGCGATGATCATAACATTCCTCATTCTTTGTATCCTTTCCTCACAAAAGAAGTTCCAAAGAATACTCCAAATCTTGTTATCTCTGACAATGAAGCTGAAGAATCTGGCGGAGATGAAGGATACATCGAATATGACGGTGAAGACAAAGAAGAAAAATCTGGCGAGGATGATGATGGATCTAACTAGTTTTGTTTCCTCTTTTTAATCTCCTTGTAATATTTGTACATTTATCTCCTTCTTCTTGTGACATTAATGCAAGGTTCCTTGATGTATAAATTTCTTTTTCTTCTATCTGTATAAATTAGAAAACAATTCTTTTCTGCAATATAGTTAATCAACATGATTATTAATCCTTAACTATCAGTGTAAATGTGTCATATAATAATGTCTACGTAAATTTATCATATAATGATGAATAACAATTTTATCATTCTGTTCATTCCCATACTTGCCTCTGTTATTCACCTGCAATATGAAAAAAAATTTGAGTAGAGCTTAGATATTAGTTGTGAATAAAATCTATTTAAATATTTTTGCCTCTATCTTTGCGATAATATCGCAAGTCTCATTATCTCTGCGTCAATATCGCAATCATTCAATCTTTATTTCTTGTGGTATTATTATGCCTTCCCAGTTAAAGGTCTTATTTTGCCGCATTTTATATTGGCGACAAAATCACAGGACGTCCTTACACTTGCATGTAAAAACCCATTGATCTTGCATTATCTGCGTTTTGTCACTTTCTCTGCGAAAATATGACAAGCCTAAGCTCCCTTGCGAGAACAAAGCCTCATGACATTGTCGTCTTGCGATGAAATCGCAGGACGTCCTTACACTTTCATGTAAGAACACATTGATCTCATCTTATATTTTTCTCATGGCTTGTTGCCTCTGTATAATATTTGTCACGCGAAAATATGATAGGCCTAAATGTTCTTTCGAACATAAATCCCCATGACATTGCCGTCTTTAGACACTTATCAGCTCCCTAATGGAGGGTTCCGCCCTTATCTTCCCCCTGGTTTCCCCTTCAAGGAGGGCATATCGGCCATACAAGACTAGATCCTCCCATCCGGTCTTAACAACAACCAGCTGTTTTCTCATCCTCTTGTCCTTTATGCCTATATGCCTTATAGTTACAAGACTGCACCCTAAGTGGGGTTTTCTTCGGGCCGAGTGCATCATAGCCAAGACTTGCCAAGAATGGCCAGGGTAGTTTCGTACGCCCCGGGCACTCTTGGCTCAACCGTGTACCTCGACGCCTTGATCATACTCTGCACTCCTTAGGAGAGACCCTCGGTCGTCCAACCAGGGTATAACCTTATATAGTTGAAAATCCAAGGTACCTCTCCTGGATGGGTTTTCAATAACCCCAATCTCCGTGACTCAGATTCCAGCAGCGGTATAACCTTATCCCTGAGCCACGCAAAGAGATACCCCTTATACGACGCACTTTAGGTCTTACATTTGGCTCTTACGAAATTTTATTCGCGAACTAGGGTGTACGTCATAAAGGTTCGTCTCGTTCTTATATTTCTCTAG
Organism: Papaver bracteatum; assembly: GCA_023529315.1. Classification (NCBI taxonomy): domain Eukaryota; kingdom Viridiplantae; phylum Streptophyta; class Magnoliopsida; order Ranunculales; family Papaveraceae; genus Papaver; species Papaver bracteatum. Next base: position 236,023 of record JAJJWX010001096.1, read on the forward strand.
CGAGTATTGAAACTCTAATAAAATTTATTTTCTTTGATCTTCTCTTTATTTTCATTTCAACTCTTGTATAATTTTTCATTTCATCTTTTTCATTCAAACGAAATATTCTTTTGAAACATTTTCTTCAACAAATCATTCATAAATTTCTTAAATTTCATCATTTTACCTTTCTACTTACTACTTTCTGCTTCTGCCCTTTTGTTGCGTTTTGTTATTTTGTCTCCATCTGCGAGACGCTCGCCATCTAGGGTTTGCAGCTCATGTTAATTTCGCAATGTTCCTTCCTCTCGCCGCTCTATTGTATCAACCATCAACTTATCACCTCTTTTTTTTTGCTTGATGTTATGTTTACAATTTCTATTCCTCGTTGATCTTTCTTCGCAAGATTCCATGTCAATTTCATAACATTTTCTTCCCTCAATCAAATCTCCCTTTATAACTCCAACACCACTGGGATGTGGAAACTTAATGCACTGGTGATAAGTTGACGCTACACCTAAGATTCCATGTAACCATGGCCTGCCAATCAAGGAGTTATATGGTGATTATATTTCAACCACGCAAAATTGAACTTTAGAAGATAACCCCTTTAACGGAATCCGCATAGTAATTTCCCCTTTGGGCTTGTTGGCAGTACCATTGAAACCATAGATCTTATAGGTTGACGGTATCAAATCCTAGTCTCTTCCATCCATGGTTTTGTAAGTATGATAAAATAAGATATCAACTGAACTTCCAGTATCTATTAGAACTCTATTAATGGCCCAAGAATCTTCAGTTTCACCATCATCATTTTCTTCATCTTCTTCTTCTATTTGTTTTGGATTTATTTCTAATCTTACCACCAGTGGGTTGTCATGCATCTTGCCTGGCTCTGGTACTTCTTGTGCAGTGAAAGAAATAGTTTTATTTTGCCACTCCTATAATGGCGAGACTCTCATAATATTCATTATCTCTCTTGCATCTGCGTCTCTCGCGAAGATTTTGCTTAGAACGTTGTCGTGGAAATCCTCAATAGTCTTGTGTGAATGTATGATGGAATTACAGAACAAATTCTTCTCCTAGGCTCCAACCTCTATCACAAATGTTTCTGCTCCTTTTACAGTATTCACTCTGCTAATATCTGGTGCCGGTGGTAACTGCTGAGATTGCGGATGTCCTATTAGAAAATGATTTTACTTTCCCTGATCAATCATCCTCAAAATTATTCTTTTTTACATTCCTGCAATCATTTACTGAGTGACCATGAAAGTGATGGTAATGACAAAATTCTTGATTTCCATTATTTGGATGTGGCTCTTTTCCCATATTCCAGGGTGATGGTATATTTTCCATCAAAATGATAGCCTCCCAAATTTTTTATATACTAGCATTTAGAGGTGGCATCTTAATTTCTTCCCATATTATCTTCTGACTCCCTTGCCCTCTAAAATTATTTTGCCTCTGGCCACCATATGTCTCTTGCGGCTGATCAAGTCTTTGAATTTTAATATTTCCACCGCGATTGTAATAATTCCTTTCCCTTTCATACTCCTCTTGATCTCGACTTCCCATGGCTACTAATTTCTGCTGGTTATCAATCACCACTTTCTCTTATTGTGGCTGCGAGGTGCTCGCCACATTATTAATCATTTTAGGAAGTAAACTTCCGTTTTCCGTTATTGAGCTAGTGTTTGCGACTGGATATAATTTCATCTCATTTTGTTTCTCCTCCAAAGCAATGTATTCTTCTTGTAGTTCTCGCCGCTCAGTCATTGTGATGGTATTTTTGACTCTGAAAATTTGAACATATAGTAGATTGGTTGCGAACATAGCATTAATGAAAGATAAAATGAGGTATCTCTCATCCACTCTACTAGCCATTTCACTGCACATTGTTTTCCACCTTAATTTTAAGTGCTTCAGACTATCGCCAACCCTTTGTTTCAACCCAAACAAATCTTCAATTCCTGGACGCGCAGAATTGTTACTTATGTATTCCCCCAAAAATGTGGTTTGTAGATGAGTGAAAGAAGTTATAGTATTCTTGGGTAAACCCTCAAACCATTTTAGCGCCTCGCCAGTTAAGCTTGATGCGAAATATTTGCACAACACAACATCATGATTTTCCCACTGTAGCATACATCTCACATAAGCTTTTATGTGTTGAATGGCACATGTAGATCCATCAAAAATACTAGTTAATGCTGGCAAGTTGCACTTTGGGGGTATTCCTCCTAATTGTACTGCTTGAGTGAATGGAGTTTTTGCAGCTTCTTCAATCGCCTCATCAAGTTTCCTTCTGCCTCCTTCTCTTCTATCATTTAACATTCCCCTCATTTCTTCTAATTCTCTTAAAACTTGTTCATTCCCAACTGAATTTTGCTCCATTGGTCTTTTCAGCACAAATTCCCTTCTCCTGCGTTCTTGCCTATCTTGTGTTGCGAGATTTTGATTTCCGTCTCCATTACTTTCTTCTTGTCTTTCTCCGCTATCTTCTCTTACATTTCTTTCACGAATACGCACACCATTATATCTCTTATTTTCTCTTCTTCTCTTCTTTGCACCCTATCGTATTCTTCGTTAATATTACCATTATTATAGTTCTGTCCATATCTTCTTTCTCGATTGTCATGATTATTCTGGCGAATTGCCTCTTGAAATTCTTGCTCTTCTACCTCTGCTCTCAATCTTTCCCTTTCGCAAGCTAAGCGTGCTTTTTCAGTATAATGTCTCTCGATTTATCTTTCAATTATCTGCTGATTTCTTGGAGTTTCTCTTCCATACAATATCCTTCTTCCTTCCTCTTGATCTTCTTCGCCATCTTGGTTATGCGTGTCTGACGCTATCCATTCTCCTGCCTTCTGTTGTTTTGTTCATTTTGTTGAATTTCACCTTGTGGTATGTAATGATCTTACCTTATTTCTCTCCTTTCGCGATGTCCTCCATTTGGATCATAATTTTATTCTTCAATATTTGTTATAGGTGATCTTCTTCTTATCTCACTTCCAATTGTTCTCGAACTTGATCTTGTTGTGCTTCTTGACCTTCTATTTTGTAACCTCATGTTTTCCATTCTCAATTCATGGTTTTTCCTTGCCAAATTTGCACGTTCTTCCGCCTCTAACCTCCTTTCCTCTTGTATTCTTTGTCTTAAAACCTCTACTGTTTCATTTTCATCACCTCCATGTATTAATCCTCCATTTAATTCTTGGTTTCTTCCCACTCGTCTTTCATCTATTAATTGTCGATCTTCTGGATCTTCTATTGAATCTGATCGCCAAGTATGCACGCTTACTCTATCATAATCCACAACTCTATCTTGTATTGGTGTTTGTTGATTTGACTGTTGAACCTGATTTTCTCCATCATTCCTTATTCTTCTTGTTCTTATTCTTGTGGATTCTCCCATTTCATTTGTTTCTCCTCCTGGAAGTCTTTTACTCCTCCTTATGGTTGTTGGTGGTTCTAATGTATTTCTTCTTCTTATAGCCATTAATATTAGTAAACTGTTGGATATTGCGTAAGTTCTTTCACTAATTGTTCCAAATTCCTTCCAATCACAATGTCAATTTTTATATTTTTCTTCAACTAACCATCAATTCATCCCCTCCTTCTAGCGCCAAAATGTAGTTGCAGGAAAACCTACACTACACCCTTGATAAGAATTTACAGTAATTAACACATATTTGAAGATTAAAAACAACACTTTCTTATTTGATTCTCAGAAATGTTTACAAGAAATGGAAGAAATCAAGAATACAACCGCTCTCTTGAATTTTCTCTCTCTTCAAGACTTTCTCAACACTCAAAAATACATCATCATCTCTCTGAATCTACTGGGTCTCTTTAAATAGGGTAGTTACATAGTGGATGACAGTTAAACTGTCCTTTAATTTCGGATCTGACTTGCGATATTATCGCAGTGGTTATAATGGAAATTCTCGCAAGCATTGTAAGCATCACAGGACAATCATGCTCTTCTAGTGTTTCTTCATTCGTCAGCTATTAAGTCACTCTTTGATACTCGCAAAGTGTTGTTGAAGAACTCGCGGTGGTGTTCGCAGAAGTGTTGTTAATATCGTAAGAGTAATAGCATGGCGATATTCTGGTCCTACATCTTGCCTCTTCTCATGTAAGACCAGAATATCGCTACAACTATATTCACGCGGGATTAACAACACTTCTGCGAGCATCGTCGAAAGCTCTCCAACAACACTTTGCGAGAGTCAGATAATATTACAAAGAATGACGTAATAGACAACGACAGCATAAAACATGAGAAAGATGTGAAGATTTTGTAGTTAGAGAGAATGCTCGCGAACATGACAAAAGAGTCTTGCGAGCATGACAAAAGAGTCTCGCGAGCACGATAGCAGAGCCTGCAAGGAGCATAGCAGAAATCCTAAAAAATGGGAAAGATGAGTTGAATGTGAGCTGTCACCCACTATGAAGATACCTATATAAAGAAAAGAGCAGGAGAGAGAAAGAGAGAGATAATTTTAGGAGAGAGAAATATTTTTGCAGAGAGATTTAGAGAGAGAATGTATTTTTCTTTATCATCTTCTTCCCCAAAACTAGATTTAGAACTCCATTAATGGAGGTTATCAATGTAAAATCAAATGTAAATTTTAACAATCATAGTGAAGAATCATGGATGTAGATCAAATTGATCGAACCATGTAAAAAATCCTGGTGTCCGTTTATAATTTTAGCAATTTTACTATCATTTTTATATGTAGATCTAGAAATTAATATCAAGATATGATAAGGGGTGTGTTGTAGGAAAACCTGCAACTACATTTTGGCGCTAGAAACAGTACCTACTTGTCAAATTGAAGAAGATTCAAAGAAATTGGCTATCATTAGAATTGGATCTCAATGGATTTAAAAACTTCAAGATCAAATATGGAAGCTACAACGAAAACTCATGATTATACAACAAATAGAGAGAAGGAGATATATTAAGAGGCAACGGAAGAAAAGACCAGCAAAAATTATGTCAACAAATCATCAAAAATGACAAATTTCTTCTCACTTTTCTTATTCTTTGTTTCATTTTTCGGATCTGAGAATTTCAAAACAAAAACTGGAAAGTAGATTTTTTATAAAACCTAAACTTTCCTTTTTTTAGAAATTTGATTTATTGAGGAAGTCTTGAATCTAAAAATGTTTTTGTTACGAATTTGTAGTAACCAAACCTCGTTTTACAAATTTGTTTAATGAATCTCTAAAAATGTCAAATTTCGAGATTTTCTGTTCATTAGAGATTTACATTTCGTAAGAAAGTTTTCATTCTTCGCAGGGAGAAATCTAATGAATTTGGATCAATTAATTATTCAAAAAGGACAAATTCTTTCTTATCTTATTAAATTATATGTTCATAGTATAGATCTGGAAGATTTTGAATTTTAGATTATTAATCTTTGTTTTTCACAAAAATTGCTATTTAGTTGATATTTTGAATTCAAAAGAGTTTTGATCATAAATTTACGTCCATAAACCTTGAATTTAATCATAATTTTGATAACTAATTTGAACATGATTTTTGTGATTGAAGTCAAAGATGAAGGAATCAAAAGATCCAGTGAAATTTCTCTTTTGCGATAAGATACATCCACCAACTTATCAACATACAACGTCAGCGAATAAATGGATTAAACCAACACCAACATTTTCACAAAAAATTTAGATTCGAACAGAGGAAAAAGCACAAAGGACAAAGACAACACAGTGGATAAAAGAAGAAGACTAATGATTTATTCACCAAGTACTCCATCAACAATCGTGAAGAAATCAAACGAAGTTACACCAACAAATAATTCTACAAGACAAAATCTCTTCTCTTTTCTAATTTCAAAAAAAAAACGCACTTTTCAAGTTATGCGATTTTAAAAAATAAAATAAAATTGATGATTATCCTTGTTTTCAATTTTATGAAGTTGATATAAAACTTGCATTACTCATAGTGATTGCTCGCAGGGAATGAACTCTCGCAAGAAAAAAAGATAAAATAGCATGGCTAGAAAAGAGAATAGAAAGGGCCAAAGAGAAAGCTTATACAAAGGACAACTAAAAAGAATAAGTCACATGAATCTCGCCACTCTTTCACAAGTTGAAGACAGTATAGTTGGTAAAACCAGAAGCATACAAGTTTAAGGTCGCGGGATCAATTCTTGCTCCTCGCAAGTTTATTTTTATTCAGCGAGATTTGCAAGTTAGCCTTTGATTATTTCGCAGATAAATATCGCAAGCAAGAGAACTGTCATAGTTGGTTGAGAAGCTTGAATGCAAACAGCAGGTCGCGGGATCAATTCTTGCTCATCGCAAGTTTATTTTTATTCAGCGAGATTTGCAAGTTAGCCTTTGATTATTTCGAAGATAAATCTCGCAAGCAAGAGAACTAGCACAGTTGGTTGGGAGGCATGAATACAAGCAGCAGATCACGGGATCGAGTTTCACCGCAACAATATTTTTTCACGATTTTTCTAAATTTACCTGACGAGAGGATAATAATAGTAAGATGACGATAGTATAACTTTCTATCGCAAACAGAAGATAGAACAAATGGTCAATAGCGAAGTTAAGAAGTTCAGTATCGCAGGTTCGAGTCCCTCGCCAAGCATACTTTTTCTTTTACTCATTTTTGAACTTCAAGGAGCGAAGAAATGGAATAATATATCAGAACTAGGCCTTTCTTTCGCAAGCAACAAGTAGCCCAAACGGTTAGAGAAGGAGTATGCAAACTAGAAAATTTGGGTTCGAATCTCCCTCCTCGAAAAGATTTTTTTGCGAGGCAAAGAAAAGAGTTGGTAATTATCTCGCCAAGAATGAAGAAAGTTGACGAGAATTTCGCAAGTTAATTTTGCAAGAGAGGGTTAGAACAATTGGTATGGTGCAGGAGGCATGTCAAGAGTTCATTTCTCATTGTTTCTCATCTCGCAAGCAAACCATATACTTCGCGAGAAACGGCAGCAACAGAAGATCATATAAAAATTTAAGTACCACTTCCTTATATTTTACTTCCAAAAAATAAATTTTTTGATTTAAGTGAGGCAATCGCAAGATTTCAAAGAAAATTTCTAAGATTTCTAATATTAAAAAATAAAAAATAATTAATTTACTAGAAGCGAGGCAATCGCAAGATTTCAAAGAAGATTTCTAACATTTCTAAAATTTTTGATTTAATTTACAAAAAATATTCTATTTGCGATACAATCGCAAGATTTCAAAAATTTCAAAAGATTACAGAAAACGAAATTATCGCAAAAATTTCTAAAATTTCTAAAATTTTAAGATTTACAAAGAGCGATACAATCGCAAGATTTCACAGATTTCTCTAGAATATTCTTTTACAGAAAAATGTTTTTGATTTAACAATGCGATACAATCGCAAGATTTCAAAGAATATTTATAAGAATTCAAAAGATTTTAAAGAATATTTACTTCAAATATGGTGTTATGAGAATGAAAGAAGAAATGAAAGAAGAACTCACAAAAATGAGCATAACAAATTTTTATCAGAGCTGCAAGTGTAATCGCGAGATTATTCAAGATAATATAAAGAATTGACAGAAATGAAAGAATGAAGAAACGTGAGAATATCGCGAGAAACGCGAATAAAATTTCGCAGAGATTAATAGAATGGGACGAACCTTTATGGCGTGCACCCTAGTTCGCGAATAAAATTTCGCAAGAGGCAAATGTAAGACCTAATAGCGCGTCATATAAGGGGGTATCTCTTGACATGACTCAGGGATAAGGTTATACCGCTGCTGGAACCTGAGTTATGCAGATGTTGGGGGTTAAAGAAAACTTATCCAAGAGAGAGACCTTGAATTTCCAGCTTTATAAGGTTATACCCTAGTTGGACGACCGAGGATCTCTTCTAAGGAGTGCAGAGTATGACCAAGGCGCCGAGGTACACGGTTGAGTCAAGGGTGCCCGGGGCGTACGAAACTACCCTGGCCATCCTTGGAAAGTCTTGGCTATGATGCACTCGGCCCGAAGAAAACCTCATTTAGGGTGCAGTCTTGTAAATAAAAGCCATATAGGCATAAAGTACAAGAGGCTGCGAAAAAAACTGGTTGTTGGCAAATCCGGATGGGAGGAGCTAGTCTTGTATGGCCGATGTGCCCTCCTTAAAGGGGAAACCAGGGGGGAAGATAAGGGCGGCACCCTCCATTAGGGAGCTGATAAGTGTCTAAAGATGGCAATGTCATGGGGCTTTATGATCGCAAGAACATTTAGGCCTGTCATATTGTCGCGTGACGAAAATTATACAGAGGCAACAAGCCATAAGAGAAAAAAGATAAGATGAGATCAATGGGTTTTTACATGAAAGTGTAAAGACGTCCTGCGATTTCATCGCAAGACGACAATGTCATAAGATGTAGTTCTCGCAAGGGAGCTTAAACTTATCATATTGTCGCAGAGATGTTGAAAAAATGTGGATAAGGCAAGATCAATGGTTTTTTACATGCAAATGTGAAGATATCCTGCGATTTTGTCGCAGATACAAAAGAAAAATTGGCAAAATAAGACCTTTAACTAGGAAGGCAAAATAAGACCAATAGAATAATCTCAAACATTAATTATTTTCTTTTAAGAATGCAGGAAAGATTTGTTCATTGCAAGAGAGATAGCAAGTACTATTTAGAATCTCTCAGAAATACTATTCAGAATCTCTCAGAAGTATTGTTCAGAATTTCTCAGAAATATTATCAGAGTCTCTCAAGAGGATTGTCTACAATCTCGCAGCACTATTTTGTAGAACTATTCATCACAACACTATTCATCATAACACTATTCATCGCAACATTATTCATCACATTATTATTTATCACAGAACTATTCACGGCACTATTCACAATCTCGCGACGATATTTCAGGAACATCATTCAGAAACTCGCAGATACATTTAGAATCTTCCAGACACATTCTGAAATTTGCAAACTCATTCAGCACCTCGCAAACTATTCCATAATTTCGCAAGAAATGTGATTATTTAGCAGAATATGATTATTTTATCGCATGAGGCAGAGGCAAGACAAGAATAAAGAAACAATTCGTTCATTTAACATTTTCTCAAAGATTCTACCTCCATAGATAAAGAACAGAGGCAACTATGGATTACCAAGAAAATATTTTATGTTCTTTATCTTCTCGGCAAGAATCATTTCCAAAATGGACAGGGATTTTCACCAAAAATGAAGTAATAATTTCGCATGAACAGAGGCAATACTTATGATTTTCATTCAAGGACGGATACTTCTTATATTTTGAGGATTGAGTACTTCTTATATTTCTTCAAGGATACTTCATACTTCGAATACTTCAAGAGTTAATACTTCTTATTTACTTAGCAAATATATGGAACTTCACAAAAGAATAGAGGCAAGTACGTACTTTTCGAGTCTAGTATTCTTTCGCTCGTTCCTTCATCAACAAATATCAAAGACTACTACAACAACAGATTTTTTCTTAAAGATTACTTTTCAAGCAATATTCAAGAAAAAAAAGGCAAGATGTAGGACCAGAATATCGCTACAACTATATTCACGCGGGATTAACAACACTTCTGCGAGCATCATCGAAAGCTCTCAATTAACACTTTGCGAGAGTCGGAGAATAATACAAAGAATGATGTAATAGACAACGACAGCATAAAACATGAGAAAGATGTGAAGATTTTGTAGTTAGAGATAATGCTCGCGAACCCGACAAAAGAGTCTCGTGAGCACGGCAAAAGAGTCTCGCGAGCACGATAGCAGAGCCTGCAAGGAGCATAGCAGAAATCCTAAAAAAATGGGAAATATGAGTTGAATGTGAGCTGTCACCCACTATGAAGATACCTATATAAAGAAAAGAGAAGGAGAGAGGAAGAGAGAGATAATTTTAGGAGAGAGAAATATTTTTGCAGAGAGGTTTAGAGAGAGAATGTATTTTTCTTTATCATCTTCTTCCCCAAAACTAGATTTAGAACTCCATTAATGGAGGTTATCAATGTAAAATCAAATGTAAATTTTAATAATCATAGTGAAGAATCATGGATGTAGATCAAATTGATCGAACCATGTAAAAAATCATGGTGTCCGTTTATAATATTAGCAATTTTACTATCATTTTTATATGTAGATCTAGAAATTAATATCAAGATATGACAAGGGGTGTGTTGTAGGAAAACCTGCAACTACATCTCATGTCTTTTCTGCGAAGGAGGAAAGATCATGAGAATTAGAATGCAGCAGTTGTTCATCTTTTCGCTTTTTACTATTCTGACAAATTTCTGCATCTATTGCCAGATTTATTACACGCGTTTTTTCTTCCATTCAACTTCTGACACATCCCTTTCAACCGCTGCATTCCAACCGTTCAGTCTCTTCCTTATATTAATTGCACTTATCTTCTCGAGATTTTTTACCTTCTATATATATCTTCTTCACTCTTTTATTTTCTTCTTTTTACTTCTTTCTTCATTCTCTCCGTAATTTCTCTACAAATTCACTGTTCTTCCGTAAATTCCGGATCCGCTACTGTTACAATTTTTCTTTCGATCTTTTACTCTTTCAATCTTCATTCCCATACTAAAAATGGTTGCATCTGGTCGCAAATATGTGATTGCTTTCGAGAAGATTCAAAAAGAACTTCAAGATAAAGGTTTTACTTTATCCACCATTCCCAATCAAAACCCTAAGTCTGAACTTTCTGTTCCATTATTTTCTAATCTTCCATGTAACCATGAGAAGATCATAGTCTCGTTAGGCCAGCTTGAGGCTGGTATTACCATTCCTCTCTATGACCCTGAACTTCCTTTATTCTATGAGATACTTTCTTACGCGAAGTTCTTTCGAGCGTTATATCAGTTGTGTGGGGATTGTCTTCTCTTAATGCTTGAGTATGCTACTCGTGGTGCTGATAAAGAATCTCGCTACCTTAATACTGCGAAGAATCCTAAATTTAAAGATGTTCCAATTGTTCCCGCGAAGTATACTGTGGATAACTTCTTCGCAAATTACGATATAATCCCTATGAAGAAAGATAACACTTGTTGGGGTGTCCGCTTACAAAGGATGGATGACATCGCTGAAGATAAAGTTCTTATGTTGGATATCGATAGGCATACGGGTAATAATCAAGGCCCTCGCCACTCCAGTGATAACAAATGGTTCATTTTTCCATTATGTCTAGAGGGTCCCTACATCTCTGGTCCTCATGCATTGCTTGCGAATCTCGCAGAATATCAACCGTGGGTTTTCAACTGACCTGAAAGGAATAAAGAGGTATGTTCCCTCAAATTTTTTGCATAATTATCATTATTATCTTCCTCATGTTTGCATACTCTCGCTGACTACTCCAATTTTTCCAGATTAACAGGATGAAACTTAACTACCAGAAAATTGGGAAGCCCAACACCTTTTTAGCCCTTAAATCTCTCACAGATGAAGTAATAAATATTCCTTTATGATTCTTAACAATATATTGTTGCCTCTATTTCTTATATTTATCTGTGTTCGCATGTTATTGAAGAAATAGAACCTGTGAAGATTGTGAAAACTATTTCTTATGTAGTTGTGTGTTCTGATCTTACTTTGTTCTATCGTATTGAGTACTATCTTCTCTAAGGGTTTTTGGAGATTCAATCTCCGATAGGTAAGATAAAAAGTAGTCACAAACATCTTCGTCTCATTGTTTGTGATTCCATAATATCTTGTTTTGCTACCATACGATTAAGATTATTTTGAGGTGATTGATATTACTAGGCTGTTCTTCGGGAATATAAGTCTGGTGTATCAATTGGTTCTTGTTCATCTTGATTATCAAAAGACATAAAAAAAATTCATAGGTATTTCTGTGGGAAACGATTTATCTATTCAATAAACTTTTTTGTGTGAGATAGATTTGTTTATCAATCCTTCGACTTTGGGTCGTAAAAACTCTTAGTTGTGGGTGAGATCAACTAAGGGAATCAAGTGCATAGAGTCCTGCTGGGATTCAGAGGCGTAAGGAACGCGAATGTACCTTAATCAGTGTGAGATTGGTTAGGGCTCAACTACATTCCATTTCGAAGTTAACTTGTAGTAGGCTAGAGTCTGTAGCGGCTTAATACAGTGTGGTGTTCAAATCTGGGCTAGGTCCCGAGGTTTTTCTGCATTTGCGGTTTCCTCTTTAACAAAATTTCTGGTGTCTGTGTTATTTCTTTTCAGCATTATATTTTTTTATAATTGAAATATTACAGGTTGTGCGTAGTTCAATCAATTAGATAATCCAACCTTTGGTTGTTGACATAAATTGATTATCACTTGAACATTAGTCTTTGGTACCATTCAAGTTGTTTCTCATAATAATCAAGCTCGCGGATTTCTATCTATTTGATTTGTTGATTACATTGAGAAACATATATATAACTCTAAGATGTATTTTCCTTGATTGAGTCTGACCGTCTAGTTGATTCTCTTGGAAGTATATTGGAGTTAGTTCATACAGTTTTCCAAAATGAAATATTGGGTGTGGTTGTTAGACCCCCGCTTTTTCAAGTTGCCAAAACTATAAGTCTTGATTTCTAGTCTACTTATATCTAAGTCTCGGATTAGGATAGAATGTGTAGTTGAGATTTAAAATTCACGACGTTCATTGATAGGTGTAGAATACACCTAATTTACTATCTAGTAGTTTATGCTTTCTCTGCTATTTTTCTTGTGAATTATGTATTTTACGTGTGTTTTTGAGTTATTAGGTACTCTGGAGTCGCACAGAGGAAAAGAAGAAGAAATCACCAAAATTGGGAGAAAAGGGCAGAATTGTCATTTCATAGGGCAAGCACTATCTGGAGTCCAGTCAAGGTTAAATGGCAACCCTTTTTGGGAAGAATTATAAAAGGCAGCCAGCACAGGTTAAGGGGAGGCCAATAGGCTATCCATTATCAGAAGTAACCAACTGTTATGGGGCACCAGCTTGGGGTGTATTTTATTTGGGGTGTTTTAATCACACCCGCCTCATAAACCTACATCGAGATGGATTTATTTCGATTCATTTAACCTAAAATTGAGAGAACTTTCCTCTCATTCACATTTCCGTCTCCTGAAATTAAGAAAGAAAAGCAGCAGAGCTGCTATTGCCGTGAGGTTGAGATCCAGAGAAGAAATTGGAAAAGCTATCGTTGTTTGTCGATGGTATGATGATAAGTAGATGGTGGCGGACTCTGATAGTAATGTAAATTAGGGTATATGATGTCGTGAAGATTAAATCTCTGAGCTAAACAGAGAAGAAATTGAAGGTGAATTGAGAGAAGGGGGGTCTGGTAGATGAGTGGGTTTCGATGGATTTTGAGAAGATGAAACTTTCAGGATGAGATGTGTTGAATCAATAGTTGCTGATTGTTGAATCTGGATTGAATTGGCAAACAATGATTGGATCTGTGATAAATTGCAGCACATGGAGGATATGGTGGTGGTTCTCAGTTTGTAGAAATCGAACATAGAGGAAAAGAGACTGGTGATGCTGCTATTGAGAGACAAAGAACAAAATTTAATATGGGTTATGTGGTTTGATTGTTTTGGTAATGGTAGATGCTTTGATTTGAGATGAAAATATGGGTGAAACTTAAAATGGGTTTGACGCTGCTTTGCTGAGAATTGCTGTTGAGGGCTATTGAAGCAGTAATTGTATTATCCTAGATGTATGTTAGGATGTCGCAAGAACTGAAGACCAAAAGAATGGCCTGAAAATAGGCCGGAAATGCTCAGAAAAACAGAGGAGGCTTTGTCGGATTTTCTACTCCGACGAGTCAACCCAGTGAGTTTGAGCCGTAATGAATCAGCCAGTTAGACCGAGTCAGACCAGCTGTCTCGGCTGACTACCTCTTACTTGACTTCCTTGACCGTTAGTTTGACCTGTTTGACCATTAATCTTTGACGGTTGACCAATAGAATATTCCATTATCGGATGAGAATCTCATGTGACAGGCGGCGACGGATTCCGGCCTATTTCCGACCAAAAACCCAGTTTTACGGCGAGCCAAAGTTGCAGAATTTTGCGTGGATTTCTCTCATGGGATGTGAAGACTTGGACTTGGAATTGGATGGAGAAATTGATTTGAATATGGAAAGAGAAGATGGAAGATTTGAGAAAGGCTTGGATTTGGAAAGCGAATTGCTAAAGGAAAGGGATTCTATTCCTTGGAAGATATGGAGAACATTGAAGCCTATAAATAGAGAAGTTCTTTACTTTTCTATACACACTTCCACACTTCCATACACTTCCACACTTATACACTTGCACACACTTTTGTGCACAATTTTGCACACTTCTACACACACAATTCTTTTCTTTATTATTTGTGTGAACTCTTAGCATGAGTAACTAATTTGATTGAGGATGAATTCCTAGTTCTTAACATGATTTGAGTTTTTTTTCAATTCTACTTTGAAGTTTTTCATATGATTATCGTTTGTTTTTACTAATATGAGTGTTTATGATTGATTGATAGGTTGTTTAGGATGCATACTAAATTGATTTGTTAATTTGATCTAAAGCTAGTGAAAGTTAGGGGATAAGTAATCGTTTCTTGACTCTTTACACAAGTAGAAAACACAAGACCTTGCGGAGGGATTCCGTGGAGAAATTGTGTGTGAAAACAACGCTAGAAAGTGGACCAAGCGAACCGAGTCTAACTACTATTACTAAACCTAAGTTCATAAATCTTAATGCGTTCGGGGAATTACATCTTGTAAGCGAACCTCAAGGTGGTTCTTTTGAATAGAATCTGATAACTAAGCGGACCTGTTACTCAGTGAAATAAGGAATTTTGGGGTTAGCTAAGCGAACCTGCTATCCTACGGTTGGTGATAATCTGTGACTAATAAGAAGTGGAAAAGAACATAACTTTAATCATTATTTTGCAGAGAAGAAGGATTCCTTGATCTAATCTCTCTTATTGATTTCCTTTATATTTTTAATTGCTTTATTTACTTTTTGTGACAATTCAACCCCCCTTTGTGTGACAATTTTACAACTAGAATCTCGTGCTCCTCGTGGGATCGATCTTGACTACCCTATATTACTTGTTAATTAGGTAGTAAAATATTAATTAATTTGTTGTGGTTACAACACGTACATTCATCGATTGAAGAACAAGAACTACTAAGGGAACTTGTGGAACTTCATCAACACAAGGTATGTGGAGACTTGAACTCAGCAATCACTCAAAAGTCTATTTCTACTCTATCTCCTATTTGAGAGAAAAGTCTTATAGCTATATAGACTTCGATTATACTCATTTGATATTTCGAGCTGAGTTTAACTCGCTTATATATTTCTCGAAATATGTGTTGGTAAGCTTTCACTTTAACCAAGTTCACCTTATATTCTGGACGAAAGTCAAAAAATGATCATGTAAAAATCGCCTGGTAACATCTTCTATGATTTGTGTGAGACAGTCATTTGGTGTAGACTCGGAATGTTTCATGTTGATCATTTGATCACTTGAAAATTGGTTTGAACCTAATAGTTTGTGTGAGACATCTATTCCCGTCTTCTAAGAATGTTTTAGTAACTGAAATGGGAGTTTAGAACAATTAACCATTGATTGAATATAGCACAGAATGCGTGCTTGTATGCTAACTGTTGCAAGTTATTCCAAGTCCGGGAACCATAATATGCATATCGGGATGCGTACTGGTTTGTTAGTTGAAGTCCGTGAACTAAGTATGCATACCCGTATGCGTACCAGCGTAACAGTTCAAGTCTGGGAATTCAACCGAGTTTGGTTGTACGACAGTATGCGTACACGTTCGCATACTGGCGAACCCAGACCAAGTCTGGCTACTTAGGTATGCGTACCCATTTGCATACTTGAGTGGGTTATGTTCTAAAATCGGTTTGTTCATGAACTAATACATTTATAAAATAATGAATGCAATCTTTTGCAAACCGTGGCTATAATGTTCATGAATTGATTCGAGTGAATCAAAATCAATTTTTGCTTCAAATATTTCTTGTATACTTCTCTGAGAATATAAACAATTGAACAACTTTATAACTAGTTTCATTTGAGTCATTTGAACTAGTTGTGATTAAGATGAACAAGGTTGATATGAAAGTGTTCATATGGCTAGCTTCAGTTAACTATTACTGAGCCAACAAGGTGTACACGTTTAGGTACGGTTACCCATATCTAAATGAAGTCACTTTTCATTTGTGTGTAACAAGCTAAGTTCGATCTAACAGTTGAAAGATATTGACTTGAGTCTAATCAGGTTTTCATCTAACTGTAAATATTGAATGCTTTTTTACCAAGGTAACATTGATTTCAAACCCTTATTTCAAGACTATATAAGGGAGAACTCTAGCAACTGGGAAACCTAATCCCCACACCTCATGTGTGATACTAGTTGTGACTAGAGTCGATTCTCCTTTAACCTAGGTTTTTCCTAAAATCATTATAGGTTAATGACTTGAAGAATTCATTGGAATTGTGAAGCCAGACCCAACTATTTTCTCTATAGTTGCATGTTCTGATCTTGCTTTGTTCTATCATATTGAGTACTATCTTCTCTAAGATTTGCTCGAGATTTAATCTCCGATAGGCAAGATAAAAAATAGTCACAAACATCTTCGTCTCATCGTTTTTGATTCCACAATATCTTGTTTTTCTACCATACGATTAGGATTATTGTGAGGTGATTGATATTACTGGGTTGTTCTTCGGGAATATAAGTATGGTGTATCAATTGGTTCATGTTCACCTAGATTTATCAAAAGACGGAACAAAACTCATAGGTATTTCTGTGGGAGATAGATTTATCTGTTCAATAGACTTTTCTGTTTGATACAGATTTGTTTATCAAGTCTTCGACTTTGGGTCGTAGCAACTCTTAGTTGTGGGTGAGATCAGCTAAGAGAATCAAGTGTGTAGAGTCCTGCTGAGAATCAGAGGCGTAAGGTACACGACTATACCTTGATTAGTGTGAGATTTGTTAGGGCTCAACTACATTCATGTCCGAAGTTAACTTGTAGTAGGCTAGTGTCAATAGCATCTTAATACAGTGTGGTGTTCAAATCAGGACTAGGTCCTGGGGTTTTTCTGCATTTGTGGTTTCCTCGTTAACAAAATTTCTGGTGTCTGTGTTATTTCTATTCCGCATTATATTTTCTATAAAATTGAAATATCATAGGTTGTGTGTAGTTCAATCAATTAGATAATCCAACCTTTGGTTGTCGGTATAAATTGATTGACACTTGAACATTGGTCTTTGGTACCGTTCAAGTTATTTCTCATAATAATCAGGCTCACGGATTCTATCTGTTTGATTTGCGAATTACATTGAGAAACAGAGATACAACTCTTTGATATATTTTCATCGATTAAGTCTGACTGTCTAGTTGATTCTGTTAGAAATTATATTGGAGTTTGTCCGTACAGATTGCCTAAACGAAATATTGGGTATGGTTGTTAGACCCCCGCTTTTTCAGAGTCCACTATATTAAGTTGCATCAGTCTCTCTGAAGACTTTAAGCACTAAACCCTTTCGATCATCTTCCAAATAGTAAATGACTAATTTATTTCGTAACCACTCTTCTTGTCTCAAGAAATCAATCAGAGATAAATGATGTTTAGTGTGACAAAGGCTTTTCTGTTTACAATCAATTAAACTCCTTTGTTGGGTTTTAGATCTTCCAAGATTTGGATTAAACAAGTTAACCAAATTAAGTCAATTACAGAATTACCATATTCGCATACCGAACAGTACCACAAAATGATAGCTTGTCAATCCAAATACAACTAGCCAATAACAAGTCTATCAAAATATAAACTATATCTAGTTGGATCTCAGCCGATCAAGTTTGTGCACGAAGCAAATCACGAAGATACAAAACCAATAAGATAAATCCTATTATCTTCATTCAATGGTCTTCTGTACCTGTACAATAACAAACTTGATTCCTGACTTATGATCGATTATGCATAGAACGAAGTCTGTTAACAATGGGTGATCATAAGTTAATGCTAAACTCTTGATCTAGTTTGAGTTATATCATGTCAGAAGAGAAGGCTCTCAATAATAATCAAACTAGGTGTAAATCAAGAGATAACCATCGTTAGTCAATCAAATCAATAATCGAAAAACTAAAATAACAATGCAATTCTAGTTTCCCACCAACGATACTAGTAGACGCTTCTTGATCCTAACGAATTCTTTAAACTAGCAGACGTAAGAGATTTCGCCTAATTAGGTTACTCTCCTCTCCAAGGTAATATTACAAGAATACTATTTGTCGGCTACACTAGAAACAACAAAGATGAAGTTTGCCTGGCTTAGGATAAGTTTGTAAGAAGAAAAAACTTCACTATTTATAGACCAAGGTAGTTTGGATACCAAGGAATTTCCATCACCGAAGATATTCTAAAGATATGCAATAAAGCACATAAATTCGGTTTTATAAATTCCAACCAATATCTAACCGTATAACTGAAATCTTCATGGACAACTCAATATTAGCTAGCACTTAACAAATATATATTTCCAAAGATATCTTTTGATTGCTGGTAAAACAAAACATATTCTCTACTATTTCGGTTTGGGATCTCACCTTGAGTATATCAATGAATATATCTTTAAACAATTAAGAAATAAGATTTCAGCACATGTTCAAATTACTCACCATGTCGACATCTTAAACTTTCCTATTTTGCAAACCCAACTTCCATATCGCACAAACCCTAAAGTGTACGCGACTTGTAGAAATCGGTTTTGCCTATTGGGATAAGTTCTACCATGATACCTAAAGCAAGTTAGGATCGGTTCTACCTTTACTCCCAATATAGGTAGGGATCGATTTCACCTTGACTCTCAATATAAGCTAGGATCGTTTCTACCTTGATTCCTTATATATGTTAGCATCGATCCACACTTAAGATCTTCAATGAAAATCGAGACTATCAATCATTTTGATTTCCTTTCGACTACGAAACAAGTTTGTACGTCTACTTCCTTAAACTCATATAATTGGGCCGACCGAGCGAAGCGAGGGAGGACCTTATATGACCACTTTTTTGTAAAATGTAAGTCATCAATTGACACAGAAAGACTGGATTTATTTTTGGTAGTGTGCACTTGAAAATCCAAAAATGCCCCTCCTTTTTACTCAAATTACTATAACTCCTAATGTATCATATCTTTTCAAGGGTATAATTGGAAAGCAAACTTTAATATAACATATCTAAAAATCTGTGCCTTGGAATTTTGCAAATTTTATCTCGTTGAAAATGTTTTAAAAAAATCTACGCAATGAGTACAAACAACAATATCAAATTTAGAATTTTTACGAAAAATTCGGAGGTGTTTATCATCTTAGGCACAATTTTAGAAAATTAAATGTGCATCCCTTATGCAAACCACCACAAAGGATACATAATACTTTATGTAGCCATATTTTGGTTTATGCATCAACTAAACCAAAATTTCCGTTGCAACTATTAAAAGGTATGCTACATGCTTCAAAAATTAAAATAAAATGTATGTACTCGCTCCGTTTCAAGAAAAGTGATACTTTAACTTTAGTCATAATTTTTGAAAATTGAATGCATAGCCATTATGCAAACTACTATAAAGTATGCATAACGCATCATGCAACCATATTTTGGTTTATGGATCGACTAATTTTCCGTTTCAAGAAAAGTGATACTTTCACATTCTGTTTCAGGAAAAGTGATACTTTCACTCCGTTTCAGGAAAAGTGATACTTTCGCTCTGTTTCAGGAAAAGTGATACTTTTGCTCTGTTTCTGAAATAGGGCGAAAGTATCACTTTTTACGGGATGAAAGTATCACTTTTTCTGAAACATAGCGAAAGTATCAATTTTTTTGAAACGTGACGAAAGTAGTTGCAGAAAAACCCATCTTCACATTCTTCTTCAGTCAGCCCTCCCACCGTGGAAACGGTTTTACTAGTTAACCATAGTTTTCTAGGTATGAAATCAAACATATGTTCACTACACAGTCTAGTAATGAGTTACAAATATTATGTCGATATCGTAATTACAAAGTTCAAAAGATAAGCATTATACTTCGTAAATCAATATTCCAATATATAACACTTATCACTATTGATATATTGTTCCTTGACACTTTTATCACAATATGATGATCAAGTCTAGTATACTAGAATTTCACATACATAACTTCACATGTTATGTTTTCAATCAGAAACAACTTGAAAGCGCTTACGATATGGAAATGGAAACATGTAAAGTCATGTATTACTAACCTCAAGTGGAAGCGCTTATATTAGTCATCCGTTGAGCTCTATTTTTATGACCGTTAGGCTACTTTATCGGCAACTTTAGTCCGGAAAGCTACCGGATTTTTTAGATTTCAATTTTTCTGCGATTCTTACCTTGGATTCTTGTTCTTCTTTGGAATTATTTCCCTTGTGATTCTTGCTACTGTGATTCTAGGATGGTGATTCTTATTTGGAAACTCTTTGGGATTCTTGGTCTTTTTCTGTTCCTTTGGTTATGTCTGGGAGATTCTAGTTACTGTGTCTCTTTCTTCTTTAGGTGAATATTCTTTGCCGTCTTTTCTCGGTATTTTGATTGCGGCGGTTACCCCAGCTCTTTCAGTTTCTTCTATTCTTTTCTGGTTTCATTTGAAGTCTAACTGTTTGTTAAAATGACTAAATACATTAAACAGGTGTTATTGGCCAATAATGATGGAAGTTGCTGCTGCAAGGATAATAGGAACTCTAGCTCTGCAAAGAAAATGATAATAGCGGGTCTTTCATGTTAGTAATATATGGAGAGGCAAAAGAAAATGGAGATCAACTGCTGCTTTATTTTGGAAAAATGTTTTAATTTCCATTATTAATTCTACATTCATCACCAACATCCATATTACTAGAGAAATACCAAGCTTCGCAACAACCTACATATCATCTACTCATCAAAAGCTTAAGAATTCTGAAAAGATGCACAAAGCTAAATCAGCAGGATTGTACATGTTTAAGCTCAAGAGAGGAGACTTAAATACCAGGACAGGAAAAATTTGGGTGTTATCCCTTGTTAATATTATGGTTTTGTTAAAATCTCTTGCTTTTCTCATTACAGGTGGATAACTAGGAGAAAGGGGAAGAGAGGAAACTTCATCATGGATGTGGGGGAATCAAAGATTTTCATCAGAGGTATCCATAGTGACTCTAATGTGATGGTTGAGATGATGCAACTATACTCTCAGTCTTGTTACCTTAATGTGAGAGCTAACCATAGGCAAGAAGATGAAGCAGCAGGAAACGACACAATCAATCTTAATACAAGAAATCCCACCAAAGATTCAATCCAATATATTGATAAAGGTAGGAGTACATATCAGAAAATAAAAAGCAAGGAAGGGTTTTCTCTCAATGGTTCCTTTTCAATAATCCCTTCAAAACTTCTTCTGGTAAATTGACTTCTCCCCATGCTGATATTGATTTTCAAATCTTGGCTGAGGTAAGCCTAAACCTCAGTATTTATATTACTCATCCTAGTAATATGCTAAATAGGCGCACTAGTAAGATTGAGCAAAATCAGGTTTTTCTTTTCTATTCCCATTTTTCTCTGCATTCTCCCGTGCCTTTTATTTACATCTTATCTGTGTGCTTTCTTTTAAATCTCCATTCAGCATGAGCATCAATTTCCTGGTTTTCCAGTTCCCAGAGGTTTCCTATTTTTGGCAGTTTGTTAATATTCTATCATGGAACTTCCAAGGCCTTAGAACTAGAGACACTAGACTTCAACTAGGCAATCTTATAAATAGTAGCAATCCAAACATTATTTTCCTATCAGAAACAAAAATCATAACTCGTTTGTCGAAGAAACTCTTCATAAATCCTTGTTCTATAACATTGTCTGTCAAAACCCAGTGGGCACTGCTGGAGGTCTTGCAGTTTCTTGGGATAAATATGTGAGACTCAAAGTACTCTATCAGGATGATAACCAGATTAATTGTGAAATTTGGAATGAAAAAACTAAATCGGTTTGGATTTTGACTTGCATGTATGAGAGTCCTCATAAAGATTATAGGAAGGAAAAATCTTGGATGCGGTGAACCATATGGGAAATAATATGAATTCTCCCTGGTTAGTCTTAGGAGACCTTAATGTTATCCTGCATCCAGATGAAAAAATAGGAGGTAATCTGGCAAATCACACTGTCATTACGAAATTCAATAACATGTTCAATAATTTGTGCCTAAAAAATGTAAGATGCATAGGTTTCCCCTTTACTTGGTCCAAACACCACACGGACAACACTCTCATCGAAGAAAGGTTAGATAGAGGCTTAACTACAAGACAATGCCTCACTCTTTTCCCTAACTGTATCATCAGACATCTTAGACATATAGGATCAGACCATTCTCCCATATTTTTGAACACTGAGGTCCCCTCTTTCTCGGGCCATAAACCATTCAAGTACTTAATTAGCATGTTTCAGGAAGAACAAAAATGTAGAGACCTAATACACTCTTCTTGGAATGGTACTTTCCAGGGTTATCATGCTTTTATTCTTGTTAACAAACTCTTTTCTGTTAAACATGGTGTTAGTCACTAGAAAAAACTTGAATTTGGAAATATCCAAAATAATCTTGCTTCTCTTACTCATAAACTTGTCAATATCATGAACACTCCTAACATAAGACTGAATGATCCTAGTATTCTAAATACCAAATTAGAAATCGAGAAAATGTTTGACTATGAGGAAGAACTGCTGAAAATAAAGGGTAGAGAGAGTACAATCCTCTTAGGTGATAGAAATAATCACTATTTTCACTAGAATGTAGTTATTAGACAAATAAGAAACCAAATATATGGGTTGTATGACTGCAATAACTTGTGGATAGAAGGTAGGAATAATGTTGCTAATTGCTTGAATATTCATTTTGAAAATTTACTTACCACTTCTTCTCCAGTTATTAATCATGATATAGTCAATCTAATTCCTTCTCAAATTACTGAAGTTGATAATATTTTGATTATGTCTGAATCGACTGATGTTGAAATTCATGATGCTCTCTTTAACATGCCACCTAATGCTAGTCTGGGGCTTGATGGTTTCCCGTCATGTTTCTTCCAAAGGAATTGGGAGCTTGTCAGTAGTGATATCATCAAAAATATTCAGGCATTCTTAAGTAGTGGTCACATGATCACTCAGTTGATCCAAACCTTTATATCCCTAATCCCCAAGGTCTTGCATCCTACCACCCCGAGAGACTACATACCTATAAGCTTATGTAACATTACTTATAAAATTATCTCCAAAGTTTTAGCTAATAGGTTGAAACCTCTCTTAGACAAGCTGATTTCTCCATTTCAATCGGATTTTGTTAAGAACCGGCTTATCTCTGATAACATCATTGTTTCTCATGAGATAATTCATGCCATGAGGAAAAAGAAGAAATACAGAACTGATTACCTTGGGCTGAAGATTGATATGTCTAAAGCCTTTGACCGGGTTGAGTGGGATTTTTTGATTGCTATCGTTAAAAAAATGGGCTTCTGCGATGCTTGGTGTAACATTTTATACCAGTGCATTAGTACTAGCTCTCCGGCCATTCTCATAAATGGGGTCCCTAGTAAAACTTTCAAACCAAGTAGAGGTCTGAGGCAAGGATACCCTCTATCTCCCTACCTATTCATTTCGTGTATGGAATCATTTTCTAGGACTCTCACCAACGCTGAAAATCTTGATCTAATCACGGGTTTCAAGATAAACAAACATTATCCGGCTATAACTCATTTGCTCTTCGCGGATGATTACTTAATCTTCACCAAGGCCACTATCACCCAAAGCTCTAACCTTCTAACCATTCTTGAGGAGTATGGTAACACCTCAGGGAAAATGATTTTTTTTTAAATCAGGTATTTTCTTCACACCTCACATTGGTAATAGCTTTAGTAAATCCATAATAGATATCCTTAAGGTTAAGAAAATTAGTCTTGATGATAAATACATAGGAGGCATGTTCACCAATAAATATAAAATCTCTTGCTTTGATAATCTGCTAGATGAGATCGGTGGTCGCTTAAAAGGTTGGAAATTTAAATCTGTCAGTCCTTCAGGTAGAGAGATTCTAGCTAAAAATGTCCTTGAAACCTTACATGTTTATAACATGTCTACTTTTATTCTCCCTAAGCAAATTACTAAGAAAGCGATGGGATTGATAATAGATTTCTGGTGGGGAAAATCTGGTGACCCTAGGGTTTCTAAAGGGGTATATATGATGAAATGGTCCATTCTCAATGTGAGCAAATAAAAATGGGGGAATTGATTAAAATACATGAATAAAATGAATGTCTCTCTGATTGCTAAGAATGCATGGAGACTGTTTCAACAACCTAACTCGATTTATTCTAAAACTATGAAAGGTAGGTATTTTCCTCATACCAACCCTTTCCATGCTGGCTATAATGAGGGGGCCTCTTGGGCCTGTAAGGGGATCCACAAGGCTCTAATGCTTGTGAAAAAGTATAGTACCTGGGAAATAGGCAGAGGAAATAGTGTTCATATTCTTAAAGACAACTAGATACCTGACATGGATGATCATCCCTTGACTTTAAACCCTGACTACACTGGAAACCACACTCTAGTTGAACACTTGATTACTGAAAATGGTTGGGATACTCATACTTTGCAGCAAATGTTTGATTGGTACACAATAGAATTTTTTTTAGCTATCATCCCTGATCGAAACAAAAATGACATCCTTAGATGGATTTATAATCCTCAAGGAAGGTTCACTAGTAAATCTTTATATGATTTTCTGGATAACAAACATGAACAAGTTACAGGTAGTCTTGCGGTGAAAATCTGGGAGCTAAATGTTCTGCCAAAAATGAAGTTCTTTATTTGGAAAGTGAAAAAAATATTGTTCCTTACAATGGTTCTCTGGTTGTTCATATTAACCATATTGATCTTATCTGCGCTATGTGCAGAAAGGATATTGAGACTTTAAAGGCTGTTTGGTCATTTTGTTCTTTAAATCTGGAAAATGTAGTTCATGGTTTTGCCACTTTTAGTGACTGGTGCTCGAGCTAGTTCCAAAGCTCAAACCCTCAAACCCATTTTATCCCCTGGAAGGATCTATGCGCCACTATATGCTGGTTCATATGGAAGGCAAGGTGTGAGGTGGTCTTTCAAAAGACTAACCCCTGCCCTACAAGAACATGAAAACTAATTATTGATCATTTGAACTTGATCTTAGCCCTGCAAGATAGAAACACAACTAGATTACCAACTAGCACCCATATACTACAACCTCATGAAATCAGACTAAACATCTCCTTCACATATTTTACTTTTTATGATCATGTAACATGTCTAACAGGCATTGTTGTGGCGATTATAGGGTCTAATGGAGAAACCATTGGCATAAATATAAGAAGAGCCCGATCCCATGGAAAAGAAGAAGGAGACTGCCTAGCTGTCTGAGATGCTTTGGAGTGGGCTAGCCAGCTAAACTGCAGAACTTTCTATCTACAAGGAAACAACAATCAGATTAACAAGACCTTACAAGGAAGCTCAATACGAACTAGTTGGAAAACCAGCTCTAGAATGGATCAGCTACTCATTCTTTTATCCTCTTTTGATATTTTTTTGTGTAAGGACATAAAGTCCAAAGACTATCCAGAAATCCTGAACTTAGCTAAGGCTGGAGTTAGAAATCTAAGTCCTCAATTGTGGGAGGAAGCAACTTTATTTTCAGTTTTGCAGTAACCTTTTTTCCTTACTATAAAAAAAAAGTGGAAGGATGATGTTATCGTCATTGTCGATTCGTCTTCGGAATCTTCGGGTCTTCAGAGTTATTAATACTTGTATGTCTCAACATTTCTAGACTTCATAGTCTAACCCAACGAAGTTGACTCTAGTAATCTAATCAAGCGACTTATGAGTTTTGATACTAAAATATGACAACCAACCTTGACATACCAACGCTTATTGAGTTTAGTCGGGCAATGCTCTAACAGATTGCATGCGAATAAAACTAAAGGCAAACTAATCCAAACCTAGGGAGAAGCCAACTTAGTTCATGGATGTGGAATTGCACACTCAACCCAACTAGCTCCCCAACACAATATTGCTAATTTTGGTCTTTTTCTGGTCTAAAATGGCTCTCAAGCACAACATTGCTAATTTTGGAATTTTTCTGGTATAAGCGCATGTTGCACCCCTAGAATGGAAAAGGGAATTTCACACCCCTATTTTAAATACCTGGCCATGCCCTTGATGCGTGCTATACTCACCCTATTATCTAGGGCGGAGAATATTCTTCACGCGGAGAGTATTCTTCATGCATGAAATATAAGGGGTTTGTTTTAGGGTAAACTTCCATGGAGTCTTTTGTTCCATGGAAGTGGTTTGCTTGGAGTGAACTCTCTGCACATGAGTTGTCCATTACATCTTTCTTATTTATAAACAAAAAAAGAATTATAGTGAATTTTTTTTAGGACATCCTAGAACTCACGTCCTTTGTGGTGAACTTTGAGAACTCACTGATAACGATTGGTATTATGCATCTTCAAGATAAAAAGATAATGATGATCTATTCCTATATATTATATAAAGAGGACAGCCCTTAGGGACTGTTCATGAATAGTAAATGAAGCTGTAAATTTTGGAAACCCAATACTACCCTTACTTTCAGAACTCTATAAAAAATCTCATCTAAATTTAATGAGGTCAAAAAGGTAAAAACGAAAAAACAAATCAGAACACAGGAGAGAATAAGAGAATAGGGAGGGCGGGTCACGTGTGCAGGGGTCCATCAAGGGCAAAAAAAAAAGCACGTGCAGAGACCCGTACTGTCCAGTGTTTAGATGCTGCGAATTTTGGATTTCAAAAATTGGCCTTTGGTAATGCCCTTACAAATGATGTGTTATAAATATAAGCGAGGGTATATTAGTAATTTACTTTTAAACTTAAACATATAAGCCACAAATCCCGATCCCTTAGAAAAGTGATGGGCTGGGTTTCCAGATTGCACGTGCGTATGCACGTGCGGAACAAAGAAAAAAAAGAGACTTTATACATGACATTAACATCCTACCAACAAAATTGTGAAAGAGATGGGATACACGATAAATACTAGTACTATTTACTATGAAGTATGAACCACATTTGATGAAGTAGTTATCATCAAATTATTTCTTTGATTATTCTCTCTTTTTATTGATTTCATATGTCCACCACACATAAACCCTAAACTTCTCTCAATTTGATACCCACCACCAATACTTACTTCTCTCTCTAAATGACAACAATAGCTCTCAAAAACTTTCACATTCACATGTAACTTAAAACCCATCAAAAACAAAAACTCAACTTCTAATTTGTTCATTTCTTTTGTTGTTTTTTTTTTAATAAGAAAACAGGGAAAACCCTGAAGTTACAGAACAGACACAAAACTAGTAAACACAACGCTATGCGATTTCCAAACAGTAGAATCTCGTAACCAGAATCCAATAATAGTGACCGAGCCATCGAACGGTAACAGTGGATGAAAGAATAACCCGCAACTCTATACGGGAGAGCTGATCGTTGGTGCATGATCAGACTCGGATGAAATTTTTTTCCAATAAAACTGACAACCACTCCTCCACAAGGAGAGATGCTAAAAAGCCAAAACTGATCCATTCTTCGCACGGTGTGCAGATTCCACTCGTCAGAGCTCCTCCACCGGCCAGAAAAATGCAGACCAAAGATGGGGTAATATATCTCCAGAAGAAGATCATCACCAAACTTAAAGCATAAAGTAATCAGTTTACAAACAACCCATACAATCAAAATTACAGACACAATCACAAGATCTAACAAATTATTAACCCTAGTTGGTAAACCAGTTACCTCCCGGAGATAATAATCACCGATTACAACCCAACATTCTTCCCTAGTTGATACAACAAGATCTTGACTTTCATCCAAATCTGGTACCTGCCAGAATAGCTTGCCGTGGAGAAAATGGTTGCTGCAAATCGCAATTATTACACCACAGAAAAGAAAATAAGAACAAAAGTGGATCATGATCATCTTGACTCGAAAATGAATAAAGATCAGATCTTAGCTTTCTTGGTGATATAATTGGACTTGAAGATGAACCCATTTATTTTTTAGAGAGGGGAGAGGGAGCTTCCGAAGTTGTTGAAAATATAGCAGCTTGAAAGGGAAGTGTTCCATGGAGGAGTTTGACAAGAGTTTTATATGACAAATGAGAATTGGGTGGGGACAAATTTCATAAATGGACGTTATTAGCAGACCCGGTCTAGTAAAGGGGTTGTCTTGGTAAAAACCTACTCTCAGATCACAGAATTGTTAAGTCAGGCCCTTAAGAGCTAGCATTATGGTAGCTCATTTCCCTTCCCTATCCCTTAAAATGCCAAAAATGCAACCACTATGGTCTCCCATATCCCTACACGAGTAGGGATACACACCACCATCCCTGCATGGGTGAACAGATCTGTTCAGCCTTGTAGGGAAGGGAAATCGTGCCGCGTATGCTTTTTCACTTTACGCGGACTGAGTCCGCGTATTTTTTTTTGGTTTTTAACTATTCACGAAAACACTTCCCTTTCTCACTCATTTTTCACTAAAACTCGTTTTTTTTACGGATTTGATTTTTTTTTTTTACTCTAAATTTTCTTTTTAGCTAAAGAAATATTTTCCCAAAAAAAAAAAATACGAAAAAAAAAATACGCGGACTGAGTACCCGTTTGGCACTATTCATACGCGGACTGAGTACGCCTCTAGTGTAGGGAAGGGATAGCAAAGCACCATAGAAGACTTGCCTTTCATGTGCCACCCTTCCCTTTATTTGAGGGATAGGGAAGGGATAGCTAGCACCATAGTGCTAGCTCTAACTCAAATGCATCCTCTGATAACAACAGCCATTTATTATATATATATATACTACATCTTAACCCGTGCCGTAGCGGCATGGGATGTTTTATCTCTAATACGATATTGTTCACGTTTCTCTTGCTTCATTTTATTCGTGAGTAATTATTTCGATTTGCAAATAGGTTTTGGGAAACAAAATGAGTTACCTGATCTTTTTATTTTTTACTTAAGCATGTTATTCCAATTTATTATCTGGACGGAGTAATAATGTTGTGCCAACATGAAAATAAAATAAAAAATATTTATTGTTCCATCATATTATAATTTCAAACTTCAAAAAGAATATTATATCTAACAGTACATATACCTAAACTTCCAATCCAACTCCATGATGTTTATGAATACATTTGTTCCGAAATTATTGATAACTAAGGCTCTAAGGAGTGAAGCAAAAACCCATAATATTTTCCCTACTATAGATAAAATGTGCGAGTTATAAAAATGAAGAACCCTTGGCTATTGGAAGTCTGAGATATACATATGTGAGTTGAAAAAATAAACTTATAATAGTAAATCAAAACATGTGTAAGATTCTTTCTCAATTATATTGATAACATAAAATTGAAGAAATTAGTGGATAAAAAGATTTCACACCAACTATGCTAAGTAGTGCATGAATGACGTTCTCATATCTAGTGTTCCTCTAGTAATTTGGAGTTTTAAAGAGCATAGTCATATTGATATTTGTATCTACATAAATTCAACTAACCTTCCGAAGAAAAATTATTAGTTTCAAGGTAGAGCCGACACAAACTTCTGTCGTCTTCAATGTATACAACACACATTGGTTTTAATCGGCCTTGAGTTTAAACAAATACCCCAACATTAGTCAAATAATGTCTACAAATACGGGATCGAAAAAAGTGCTAACGGGAAAAATGAGAGACTAACATCAGTTCTACAAATAAAATACCCTATATGTATCAAAGTTTGTTAACCAAACATGTATTCAAATTAAAAAGTCATCAACTTAACACAAAAATATAAAAGAACCCAAGTTAAATCAATACTTGCATAAACAAAACTTATAAGAGAATTTTGTAATTATTAAATACCTTTAAAATCACTATTAGAGATTTAATTGCATGCCTCGTTAAAAACTACGGTAAGACGAAATCACCAGATTAATCTTTAGAAATTTCACTGGATATGTAGCAATTCAGAGAAGTTTACACTGGTGGTGATGCGTTCCATCTAAGTGTTGTTCGATTGATTATTTTTTTTAGAAGGTTTCGGTTTTCATTGGAGAAACCGAGAGGGAGCGTTTCATTATATTCATTATCATTCAGAAACCCAAGACCAACTCGCCCTCTGCTTACGGGATCTCAATACAACCTTAGATTTATCTATTGGACGGAGAAACCTTAATACTAAATATGTAGTTTTTAGTGTTATTTATTATATAACGTGACATCCAAATGTTTTTTTCTTCTTCTTAATTTTCATGTATTTTAACCGAGTTTATATTAGCATTAAGATGATCAACCGCATTTCTAATTTATAGTGATATCCTTTTATAGCAGCACATAATTAACATAGTCAATTGCTACTCATCAATACCGGCCAGTACCACAAACCACCAGATATCACTTCTTTCTCCACCACCACCAATTTACATCCCTCGTAGAGTATTGGGCACACTTATAACTTTTAATCCCACACGTCATGTATAAAGTTTAGATTTAACAAACTTAGGTCGTCAATTAATTTATTCAACTGTATGTTTTTTGTTATTAATACTGAAAAGCATGCGTACGAACGGTTACCAAAGATAACAGTGATACCAAAAACAACCATTTTGTCTTGTATGATTTGGTATCATCCCAAAAGTATTTGTTATCCGCCTTTTTTGATCGTGTCAAAAACAACCAACTATACTTTTCACAATACAATGTTACCCGTCATGTAATTTTTTTTTTTTTTTTTGATTCAAAAAGAAAAAACCAATACCACCGCCATTAAAACCATCCAGCGTCACTATTTCTTCCACCAAAACTAATTTTACCGCCTCCACCACTTAGTAACACCTTCCACCGCTTCCACCACTTACTTCTTCCTCTACTACCACCACCACCACTAATATCTATTGAAATAATTTTTGTCAAAATTATTATTTATTGATAGAGATATGTATTAATATTAATTAAGGGATATTTATGATGTAAAATTAATAAATCATTTATCATGAGAAATTAATGAGACATCAATTAATAAAACACTTATACTAATTAATATTTAAGTTGAACAAACCATGACCATAGATTTATCTTCTCTCTAGACAAATCACTTATACTAATTAATATTTAAGTTGAACAAACAACCACTGTTATTTTATCTTTTCTATCAATTCCAACCAAGGTGGAACAATGGTTAGAGGCCACTCTTATGACACAATAGGTCATGAGTTCGAACCTCCCCGTTATAATTTTTGAAATTCCATATCTTGACTTGAGTATTCATTTTTAATTCATAATATTTCATAATATTGGAATGAACATCACGTGTGCGACTTGTAGGGTGTGGCACGGAAAACCACAGCCTTTGATTTATCTTTGCCAAGAATAAATCCTAACCACCACTCACATAGTCAAAGTTAGCTAAACTCTACTTTATACTATTGATATTTATTTTATATTATTTTTTGTAAAAATAAAAATAAAATAAATGAAGGGACGGGTGAGAGTGTATTTGGCCATTTTAGAAGGCGTTTGGAAGCATAGAAGTAATCGACTTGAAAAGATACTGCCGTTTGTTGGTCGTTCGAATTTTGAATGTGGACAACAAACAAAGAATATAACTCCACTATGATGTATTAAGATATCTTAAATAAGTTTCAACAAATTTCTTTTCTATAAAATATTATTTATTTTTCTAAAAGATGCTTTAATATGATTAAAGAAATCCATTAGTATAGTTTAGATCGAAAGAAAGAAATTACAACTCAAAAAAACTATCATCCGCTAAGAAATTGGTCGGAAGCCTGACAACAAGCTGAGCTCTAACACCCTTTTGAATA
Organism: Papaver bracteatum; assembly: GCA_023529315.1. Lineage (NCBI taxonomy): Eukaryota > Viridiplantae > Streptophyta > Magnoliopsida > Ranunculales > Papaveraceae > Papaver > Papaver bracteatum. The sequence goes on from JAJJWX010001096.1 coordinate 267,944, forward strand.
ATTACCCCTAACCTATGAAAAAAGAAATCTCCGACTCGAACATTAGCATCATGGCAACTATATCAGGGTTTGTTTGTCTTGTAGTGGAAAATGGAGGAGAAACCGGAGAAGGTTGCAGATCTGATATTAGATTTTAAATGAAAGGTTGAGATTATTAGTCCCACATTGTCTGGACATCTAAGATCCTGCGGTTTATAATCCCTTAGGATCTCTCCATTCATTGTCAATTGGTTTTGAGTTGGATGCCCATATTCTAACATGGTATCAGAGCAGACTATTTGCGACGAGTCATTTGACCGCGCCTTTACTCCGAGTTACCCGATTTAATTGTCCACGTGTTAGACCCAACGAGGCTACACGTGAGGGGGCGTGTTGAGATTATTAGTCCCACATTGTCTGGGCGTCTAAGATCCTGCGGTTTATAATCCCTTAGGGCCTCTCCACCCATATTCTAACATAAGCAAAATTTTCCTCTTCTATCTCTCTCACCTCTCAAAAACTAGAAAAAAACCCATCAACTTCTTCTTCTTCCTTTGCTCAGATTTAGTCCTTTATGGGCTAGATCCGAGCAAAGCTTTTTTGTTTTTAGTTATTTTTGTTGTTTTCAATAATTTCTTCGCTATTAGAGCGATTTTTATCTTCGCCGTTTGGACGATTTTATCTACACTTTTATAGTGTTTCTTTCTAACGATTTGTTCGTGTTTGGTTTTTTTGATAAAAGTACATCGGCGATTCAGCAAGGACGAAGATCAATTTCTTCTTCATCAGAAAAATAGATATTGAGTTCGGGTTAGTTGCACATGAAGAATTTTTGGGCATATCACTCCTCTGTCATAGGAGCATCTCTTTTCTAAGAAGAAAAAATCTATCAAAATGGTCGAATTATGATTTCGTATACCATTCCTTCTCCAATCTCATAGTACAAGATTTGGGTGCTATCGTGGTAGATCGCTCTTTCTCTTCGCGATTTATTTACGTTTTGTATCTTTCTTTGTATTTTTTTCATGTTATGATGTATTTGTTTCTCTTTAAAACCATCATGTAAACGTTTCTTATGGAATGAAATACTTGTGGTTTGATGATAAAAAAAAAAAAAAAACAGTTTCTAACAACAACAACAAAAAAAAAATGGCCCATATAGTGTAGATTTTCAAGATATCCCGAGCAATTAAGACAATGAATACAGTGTGTTGGCGAAACCACAAGGTAATTCATAGTGTCGGTTCCTCGTCTTTTTACCCAAAACCCACCTACCTAAGAAAATTGGTTCGTACAATTACTAGTAGGACTAGATTTTATGCCCGTGCTACGCATCGGGCGGACTCGAAAACTATTTATCATCCATATTTTTGGTTTACTGTGATGCGGCTTCGCTTCGCTTCGCCCAATTGTGAATTTTTGGTTTGTTGTGATGTGTCTTCGCTTCGCCCAATTGTGCATTTTTATTTGGTGTCGCGGAGGCGAAGGCTTCGCCCAGTCCTGTCCCGTAGGATTTTATATTTGGTGTGGCTCGGTGTCGCCTCTCCCAATACATGCTTGGCTCGGCTTCGCCTCGCCCCGCCCCGTAGGATTTTTTATTTGGTGTGGCTCGGCTGCGCCTCTCCCAATGCATGCTTGGCTCGCCTTCGCCCCGTCCTGTCCCAATGCATGTTTGGCTCGGTTTCGCCTCGCCCCGTCCCGATGCATGTTTAGGATTTCTGATTTAGTGTGGCTCGGGCCGCTCGGCTTTGCCCCGCCAGGCTCCGAGGCATTTATTTGGTGTCCCGGTTCATTTTTTATTTGGATTCACATAGCTTCGCCTTGCCCGTCCTAATGCATTTTTTATTTTGGTGTCGCACGAATTTGAGCAGTAAACCTTGAATTAGGCGTGGCTTGTACATATATAGTTAAGGGTATATACGTACATATCCATGTGTTTGGTTTTAGAAATGAAATAACGTATATGTTGCAAAAAAAAAAAAAAAAACGTTTCCAAACATAAGTGGGTTCATAGGTAGAATGCACGTCACTCAAAGAAGAAAAAGTTTGAATAATCCAGGCATGCATGTTCCATGGCAGCTAATTAGTGTAGAACAAACAAAAATTAATTTCTGAGAGACTCGTTACTTAGAAGTGCAAATACATTCGAGTATCTATAAGTACTGAACTATGAGATGCCATAAACAACAATTACTATAAGAAAATGAGTTGCATGACCGATTATTTCCCATACGATTCAGACTGAAATACATCAAATACTATATGAATCAAATTACTTGACCGGCCAGTTGATATACTGGTTAACTTTTTCATACCCCCTAACTTCGACATCGAGTCCAAACAAACATACTTAAAAACTTATCCAAACATAATTAAAGACAAAAAGATAATACGTAGGCATTTCAATTCTTATCAAAGCCACGTTGAAATTAGAATGAAGCTTTTGTTGTTTACATCAGATTTAATGCCTCAAAGGAACATTTTTTGTTCATGCTTCGCAACACAAATATGACATAGAGGATATCTTCATATAATTAGCTTATTTGAACTCAATTACAGTACCAAAGAAATCCTGAATGAAAACCCGACAGAATGAGTATCCGGAAAGAGAAATTCCCACCATATCAGCTTAGTGAAAGCAGCTAGAGACATGATGGTTCCCTGCAAAGGATGTGGACAAATGAGAACGAATATGAGCATGAAGCAAAAACTGTGATACTATTGGTGGAAAAGGAAAATTGCAATCTGTTTAAACATGTGATAGCCCAACAACAAAAACTTCAGAATTGGTTATCACATGAACATATTCGATTACTTCTTTGTGGTCATACAAAGCCATTTCTCGCAAAATCCAGTCAAAAAACCGTGTTATGGAAAACAGGATCATTCAGTTCATAAATCGTGTATCACAGAAGTAGAAAAATGATTACCTGCATCTTAGACTAATTCTTACCGTTGGTATCACAGAACAGTAGAGTGAGTTTGTATGTGGCATTTCCACATACAGTAAAAGTGTGTAGTATTTGCCCTATGAAAATAACCAAATAGCGCTCTATCCAATTTGGAAACTAAAAAGAATGAATTGGGAATAGTACATGTAGTATGTCAAAAGCGTAGCCTGTAAGAAAAAAAAGTATCCAGTTAGAAGAAAAAAAATACATCTAATTCATTAGAAAAACTATCCATCATTAGAAAAGCTGTGGTTCTAATATAGGTGAAACATGAGCTCTCAAAGTGACCTATTTTCCAGAAGGTTACGACTTAGGTATTCCAGTTTATATTCAAGACTTGCATGATTAAGAGATAAGGGTTGTTTACTGACATGTTAAAATTAATGTATAAAGAGGAAAGGAGGACATACCGGATTCAAATTCATATATAATAAACAGGTAGTCACAAATGAGATCATAGGAGCTGCAATTATGACTTTACCTTTTTAATGCATCCTTAATGCGTCCTTCGCCACTTGATCAACACATTCTAGGAAGTTATTCAAGGTACCTGAGAAAATGAACTCGAAAATTTAATCATTTACTAAAATTAACATTGGAATTAATTACTGACTACTACTAATGGTAAACAGTGTTAAACAGACAAAAAATTTATTGATGCCAAATTTAATAGTTAACCATGGAGCATGTAATTCTTCTCAACCCTTCTAAATCCCCTTAGTTAACTACCAGATATCTGCCACTCTTCTTAACCTGTTTTCCTTACCATTAATTTCGAAAAGTTTTTTGAGAAGCGTGTCTAACGCATCATAGATATCTTTGATGGAATTTTTACTGATCCATACACCACATCCATAAACATCAATTCAACATATTGGTCCTGATTAGGTGACATGAAAGCACTCCAGTGGCCATTATGGATGGATTTCTAGTCATCTTTCCCACACTGACACAACCCAAGAGCATCATTACTGAAAATACAATTACATTATATGAAGAAGTACAACTCATTCGGTGACATGAAAGCACTTCAGTGGCCATTATGGATGGATTTCGAGTCATCTTTCCCACACTGACAGTCACATTATATGAAAAAGTATAGCTCTCCTCCACTGTAATAAATTTACAGCTCTAGGAAGATAATAGCAAAATAAATAATAAATAAATTGCACCACTTACGGACGGAAACATACTTGGACTTTTTACGAAGTCTTTCATGTATAACAACTAATGGTGTAAAAGTAACCCGAATGGAATCCGCATAGCCCTGGATTGAGCCTAGACACAGGACATGAAATTTGAACCTGACCAATTGTACATTCTGCTTAGCATCATCAATCAGTAGCGGCATACCCATGAAAGAAAGATGGACTGAGTTGTAGAACTGGGTTCTTCGATTTAACTGTAGTTTTCGGCTATTAAAATACAATAGTCAAATTTAAATTATGAATAATCAGTAAGCAAATGCATCAAGAAATAGATTCCTTCAGAACACAGTATTATTTACCAACTCTGTAATTCAACGGAAATATCTAGTATCACGTAAGAAATTAAAACCTTAAGCGCGTCTTGCTCTTAACTTTCACTACTTGCTAGTCAGAAGCGTGGAAGTATCCAGGGATCCAGAGTAACTATTATTCACTGAATATACAAATTTCTTCTCTGCAATCACCAGGAACACTATTCTTAGTCTATTTATTTCTTCCTTTTTAATGTAATCGAACCAAAAAAATTAGATGACTAAATAAATGCCCTGTAATCTAAATTTTCAACCATTCAATACACAAAAGAATTGTAAAACCATAACTGGACCCAAATTTATAACCTTTGGAACTTTTGTCTTTGGGTGATGATGTAGTGTGTAGAGAGAACACAGTTGACTATGCATCAGATAGCTAAGATTGCAGAAGTATGGTACTGGACAATCACAAATAATAACCTAACCCTAGGCGAAAATAAAAACTGTAACACACACTAATAAAACATGCAATTGAGGGGCGATGGCTGCAAAACAAAACAAAACAAAACAATAATCAACACTACTGGTAAAATTAAATCAAGTTAATCAAAACACACACTAATAAAGATGAAAATACTGACCATTATCTATCCTTGACTGCGTCACCAGCACCCTTTCCTGCTTGAGCTTAACGACATAATAAAAAGAGGAAAATGCACTTTGGAGAAAAATAGTGAGATTCAAATTTGGTGGCAATGAAAATTCTTTCTTTCCAAACACTACAAACAAGTCAGTGGGAAAGAGCTTGTGGACCGGAATTTTGAAATGTAGGAATCATGTGGTGCAGAATTCAACCCTGCAGGTGGGCAGGGATGATAGGGTCCTGTTTTGGAGGGATGTTTGGCTAGATGGGCAATACCTACAGGTCTTGTACCCAAACTTGTACAATCTCAGCAGAATGCAGGAGGCTACAATTCAGGAGGTGATGGATGGGGTTGCAGGGAACAATTGGAATTTGGCCTTTTGTAGAAGTTTGAAGGATTCAGAGATTCAAGACGTCGCTCACTTGCTAAATTTACTATCAACTTTTAACAGAACTGAAGGACAAGACCAAAGAACATGGAAAACAGGCACAAAAAACTTCTCTGTGGCAGAATGTTACAGGTATTTGGAGGAGGATGGTCTGCTGGTCTTCCCTTACAAGAGTGTGTGGAATCCTAAAATCCCACAAAAGGTAAAAAAAATTATCTGGACTCTCTGTTACAATGCTGCGCCAACCATGGATTCACTAAGAAACACTTACAATGTAAATGGCTGTTTTTTATGTAAGAAAAGTGCTGAATCAAACAAGCATTTGTTCTTGCATTGTGAAACAACAAGAGAAATCTGGTTTTACTTCTTAAGTGGATATGATCTTCAATGGGTCTTTCAAGAAACGGTAAGGGACACTATATGGGAATGGAGGAAAAGGAAGGGGAAGAACTTAAGCCTAAAAACAAAAATTTGGGATGTAATCCCCTTTGCAATTTGGTGGGCTGTTTGGATTGAAAGAAACTCAAGAGCCTTCAATGGAAAGTACAACACCATGGATAATGTGAAGAATAGCATCAAAACTTTCATTTTTAATTGGTGTGCAGGCACAAAATTTTTCGAAGGCATTCCTCTAACCATGTGGCTACAGGACTGGGAGGCGGTCATTCATTAGATTTTCTTTCCAGTTTTCTTTAAGCTCCTGTTAACTACTGTTTTGGTTTCTTTGTTTTTATTGTAACCATTTTGCTTGCGCCAAAACCTTACTACCTTAGTGAGGTTTTTTGGTTTTTTCTTATAAAATTTGCACTTCCTGAGTAAAAAAAAAACTTACCACTCTGGAAAGGACAACCTTGTTTTACCATAGTACGTTATTGCATCCAGTGAGAAATGTAGGTGATTTTGGTTCCGGGCTAGTTTGTAGAGGAATTATTTGAGACATGCCGTTAAAACATAAAATAAGGCATTTTGAATTAAATGGGAAAGGTCTTTGACCAACTATTTTCCTTAGATTCACAATTTTTAAAATAGAGTCTTGACTTTGGCCGGGTGATTTTGACCGAGAGTCAAGGAAATTAGGGTTTGAATATTTTGGTTTCGCTGGTTCATCATCATGGTTGAGGGTGATGAATCTCTCAATCCGAAAGGGGCTTTCTCTCTATCTTCTTCCTCCCAGAGGGTAGAGGGGACTGGTTTGGGAGGATCTGATTATTCGTTGAAGAATTCTCAGTGTGTCATGAATAAGGGTTCGACTGAGTTTTTCTGGGCTGATATGTTTGTGAAAAACAAGGAGGCGTTACCTGATGCTTCTGTGGATTTCTCTATACCCCAGGTTTCACTGATAATAAAAAAGTGGCTGATGTATTAGAAGAAGATGTTGCTAATGAATTGAAATTTTGTGAAGATTTGGTAATAGGGGTTTTTGTAGGCAAGAAGCATCCTTATATGTTGGTTAAAAACTCTGTTCAAAAGGCTTAGAAACCTAAGGGAGCTATGCAGATGACAATTCATGGTGAGTCAATTGAATATGGTATTGATGATGAAGCAGACCGCCTAAATGCTATTGAATATGGTCATGTATTTATAGCTAGTCAATTGTTCCTTGTTCGTCCATGGCATCCATTGATTGAACAGGAAATTGCGGAGATGAGATATGTACCTATTTGGGTGAATTTGCCTAAAGTTCCTCTTCATATGTGGAATGCAACTGCTCTAGGAAAGATTACTAGCCTCATTGGGAAACCTATTATGATGGATAAACTCACTTTGAGTAGAGCCAGAATGATTTTTGCTAGAGTTTTAGTTGAAATTGATGTGAATTGTGATTACCCTTCATCCATTCCTGTATACTATAAGGGCAAACATGTTGTTGATGTTGATGTATACTCCTGGAAGCCTCCTGACTGCTCTCAGTGCTTGATATTTGGTCATGTGTTAGCTAAATGTCCAAAAAAAGTTCCTGTTGTGCAGGTTAAGCCTAAATCTGTAGACCAGCAACAATGGATTGTTAAGGGATCTAATAAGCAAGGACATAAATTGGTGACTGATATGGATAAGAATCCAAAAACTTGGATGGACAAGGATAAAATGGAGGAGGGTACTGTTTCTCCTAATGGCAATAAAGAAAATGAGGTAGAACATAGAGTTGAAATTCCTACTGGGAATATGTTTGATGTGCTAATTGAGGATGCTGCTGAGAGTTAACCTCAAGAAGTTGTTGGACCTGTCAAAGTTTTAGTACATAATTTTAATGCTGGAAATACATCTAGAAATGATAACATTCCTTCAAGTCAGCAACCACCTAGTTCTGGTGTTGGTGGAGTCAGAGGTAAGTTCTTAGCTAAATCAATTGATGCTTCTACTTCAACTTTATTCTCTCCCAAAGGGTTGGATTATAAGAAGTCATATAGGTCTGTTAAGAGATCTTTATTCCCTCTTCTGGATGTTTAAAATAGGATGTTGGAACATTAGAGGGCTTAATGACCATCTAAAACAAAGAGAAGTTAATAAGTTTATTTTTTTGAATAAATTATCCATAGTTGGGATTGTTGAAACTCATGTTCAAGAGTTGAATAAGGATAACATTAGGTACTCTGTAAATAAAAATTGGAAGTTTATTGATAATTATGTTAATAATTGCTCTGGTAGAATCTGGATATGATGGAATCCCTTGGAAGTTTATGTGATTGTGGTTCATTCAGCATCTCAAGCTATTTTCTTAGAAGTTGTGACTAACAGGAATCTAAAATTTTCAGTTACTATGGTGTATGGTGATAATAATAGTACTACTAGAACTGCTTTATGGAATGATCGTATTGCTTTTTCTTCTATTGTTGAGGGCTCGTGGATTGTTTTTGGGGATTTCAATGCAATTTTAGATTCTATTGAAAGAATGGGTAGCTCTCATATTAATACTTCTTCTAAGAATGATTTCGTAAACTGTACTTTGATCTTCCTTATTCGGGTGCATTTTATTCTTGGTCTAATAAGCAGATTGGTCCTGGGAGAATTGTTTCTAAAATTGATAGAGTTTTGGTGAACATTGAATGGGTGTCTTCTTTTACTAATTCAAAGGCTGAGTTTCAAGTTCCTGGGGTTTCTGATCATTCTCCTATGGTTTGTTCAGTGTTTGAGCAACGACAACATGGCCCTCCTCCTTTTCGTCTTTTTAATTACCTTACGGAGGAACCTGATTTATTGGATATTGCTAGGGAGGTTTAAAGGGAGAAATTTAAAGGTAACCCTATGTTTGTCTTAGTTTCTAAATTGAAGAAGGTGAAGCATAGACTAGAAGAATGGAGGAAAACAAGATGTAATGATCTTTCTGCAAATGTTTTACAAACTAAGGAAGTTATGCTAAATGCTCATACTACTGTACATGCTAGACCTCTTGATGATAATGCTGCTTATATTGAAAGGAGAACAGTGAGTTATTATGCTAAGGCTGTGAGACAAGAAGAATCTATGCTTAAACAAAGATCTAGAGTACAGTGGATGGCTTTAGGTGACTCGAATGCTTTTTTTTTTGAAAATTCCTTAAAGGAAAGAAGATGTAGAAATAATATCCTGACTTTAAAATATTCCTGTGATAATATTCTTGAGGATGACAAGGAGATAGCTCTGGAGTGTACTAAGTTTTTCTATGATTTATTCAATGGTGCTAACTCTTGTTTTTTCGCTACTGATGTTGAATTTATGAAATTCTCCAATATTGTTAGTGTTGATGATGCTATAACTCTGACTCAACCTATCACCAGAGATGAGATTATTTATGCGCTTTCATGTATTGGTTCTAGCAAGGCCCCGGGTCCGGATGGTTTCTCTAAAAAAAAATTCAAGGTTTGATGGACTATTATTGAAGCATATTTTGTTAAGGTTGTCCAAAATTTCTTCGACAAATCCAGACTTTTGGGCGAGTTAAACAATACTTTCCTTACTTTGGTCCATAAAATAGAAAATCCTTATGTTATAGCTGTTGGTCCATAAAATAGAAAATCCTTATGTTATAGCTGATTATAGACCCATATCATGTTGTAATGTTATTTACAAATGTATAACAAATATCATAGCTATTAGAATGAAGAAGGTGCTGAAGAGTTTAGTGAGCAAAAATTAGTTTGCTTTCATTTCTGTAGTTGCAGGAAATCCTACAACTACACCCTCAGTAGAATTTGTAAAACTTTAAGAAATTCTTGATGAAAAATGACAATTTTGATTAATATTCTCAACTGATTACAAAGAAATATGTTAATAGAGATTAGAACAGTTACAACTTTCTCTGTTCTCTCTCCTAAGACTTTTTCTAACACTCACTTAAAGAACCTTCCCAATTTAACATTTGAACTACTATTTATAGTGAAATCTGTACAACTGTATATAGCTTGCGAAGTATCGCGACTTCTATTCGTAAGTTTATTCTATATTTGTAATCTCTTCACACTTTTCCTGTGTTTCTTCTATTATCACATTATCTTGCGACACTTCTCTCTTGTATTTGTTACTATGTTCGTAACTCAATATCTTGCGATTTTCTGTCCCTACATCTTGCCTCTTCTCATGTCAGTTCTGCGAAGAAGAAATGTCATGAGAATCATTATTCTCGCAAATTTAATATAGTTATCATCACCTGTTATGTTCGCAACACGTGTTTTCTCTTCCATTAAATCTTCGACACGTTTTTTCATAACCGTCCTTCTTAACCACTCATGTCTAATCGCATTGATGAATTTCTATCTTCATCAAACTCTTTTCTTTATAAATACTATCTTTAATTCCTCCTTTTATTGTTTTATCTTTTTCATCTTCCTCACTACGTCTGCTTCTGCAATTTCTTCCTTCTTTCTTCTACTGCTATTTCTTGCCTTTTTTATTTCTTTTCTTCTCTGTTTTATATCCTTCATCTAATGGCTCCGAAGAAGAAAACTGTGGAACAACTTAATGCAGAGCTTGCTAATATAAATCTCGTTCTTTCTGAGATTGATGGTCATACCAATAAATCCTATCTCTGTATGGAACTCTTTACTGATATCCATTGGGATGATCAGGTAGTTTTAGTCTCACGAGGCCAAATCCTCGCAGGTCTTCCTCTTCCTCTTTATGATGTCAATCTTCCTTTATTCTATGAGATTATTTCTCACCCAAATTTCTCACGAGCCATTTATCAATTGACTGGGGATTGCATTCGCATTCTGGTTGAGTTCGCAAACCGTGCTGCTACTGGAAAATATTTATACCCAATTGAACTTAGGAGACCTATATTTAGAGATGTAGAGATTATCGCTGCAAATTACATAGTCGAGAATTTCTTTAAAAATTACACATTGATTCATGCGAAGAGGGAAGATAAGCGTTGGGGTGTTCGTCTTCATCGTAAAACTGATGTCGCAGAAGTTGATCTTCTTATGCATGATATTGATTATGCTTCCGGAAATAATCGAACCCCTCGCCATTCTCATGATGAAGATTGGTACAATTATCCTCTAGCATTATCGGGTTCTTACATCTCTGGGATAGTAGATCTTCCTGCGAATCTTCATGATCGTAACTATCAACCTTGGGTCTTTTCTTGGCCTAATAGAGATAAAGATGTATGTATCTCCATCTTCTTATCTTCTTGTTATTTTTCTTCTTTTACTAATCCTTTTGCAATATTTGTCGTGTGAATGAACTTAAGGAGAGTTACCTTAAACTGGGAAATCCAGTACTCGCGAGGCTTTCCAATTGTTTTCAAATGAGGTAAGAAACATTCTTGTATGTGTTTTAAACAATATATTGTTGCCTCTGTTTCTTATCCTTATTTGAATTTGTAGGTTCTTCCTGACTTCCCTGGGCTATTGTGAGTGAGAATAAGAATTCAACTTATTCTGAAGCGCTAACTTCAAGACAAAAAACACTCCGCTCTGCGAAGAACACCAAGATTTCTGGTAATAAAGAAGATGTTCTTCGCAAAGAAAAAGGGAAACTTGAGACTATTGTTTCTGCGAAGAAGAGGAAGAGACTCCCACCCAGAGCTTACTCCAATGTGATCTCCTCTAGCAAGGATGTTGACGAAGAACAAAGTGATAAAGATGATAGACTTTTTGAGAAGGATCTTAGTTCTAATTCTGATACTGACTATGATAGGAGGAATGATGATGATGATGATGATGAAGAAGAAGATGAAGACTACAGCAATGTGGAAACTTTTGAGTCTGCAATGACTCGATTTTCTGAGGCTTTTCTCAACTCTTCTCGTGGATTAGGAAACTCTTCTACTGCGAATGATCATAGGTATATTGCGAAGGCTTGCAAAGTTCGTACTGTAATCAACAATAATTCCCTTAATGGAATTTCAAGATTTATTTCTCCTATTACATTATACTCTTTGGGGAGTATGGTAAGTTTCTCTCTTATTCCTTGTTAATTTCCCCTACTTCATTGATTTCTAATCCCTTTTATTTGCTCAGGTTGGGAGGGTTAGTTGTGCAGCTGCTTCAGATTGGGAAAGACGTCATGCAATTTCTGAGAAGAAAACCTTAAGTCGTTGTAACAAGCTGGAGGTTGAGAATGCAAACTTCTCCAGAAGATATAGGATTTGAACATTGATAACGCAGAATTAAAATCCCGCTGCGAAGATAATGTGCAATCTGCGAGTATCGCAACTGGAAGTTCTTATCTCCTTGAGAAGAATAATCAACTGGAGCTTGAAGTCACTTCTCTTCGTAATGATAAGAAGAAATTAGAAGGTAAATTCGCAAATCTTGATCACTTTAACTCCACAATTTTCTAATCAATTCCTTAATTTATTCCCTTATTCTTTATTCTCTTATCTCTTACTTATCCTTTTTCTTTGTAAATGCTAAAGAAAATTATACGAAGAGGATTGAAGAGCTGGAAGCTACTCTTGCTGCGCGTAATCAGAATATTTCTGATTTAAAGTCTCAACATCAAATTTCTCAAAACAACCATGGCTTAAACATCAAACGATTCCGAGCTATGATGACTCGCAGGATTTGTGAAGACAATCAAATTCCTCTCACTAAGTATCAAACGCTCCTTTCTGAAGAAATCCCTGATGATACCCCAGATTTGGATATCTCTGATAGTGAAGCTGAAGATGATATCTCCGAAGAAGAAAGAGAAGATCATTTTGATGAAGATAAATCTCCCACAGAGTAGCTTTATTCCTTCCTGTATATTTTCTTCAGTTCTTTTCGTCTTGTCTGTTTGAGTACAATATTTTCTTCTTTCCTGCACTTTTAATCAACCAGCAATTTTCTTTTCGCAACTTAATTAGTACCAATGTCTTAATTTTGCGATGATGAGTTGATCTTTCTTTACTTGCATAACTTGATCATATGAAGAGAAATAATATATTTTGAAGACCTAGCTTAGTATTCCTTTTCCCCTTATTATTACTCTTCAGGTGATCAATTGTTTTTATAAGTATTAGAATATCTGCCTCAGTTTAGGTTGCAAAGTTTCAGGTTGTTGCGAAGTAAATAAGAAATCTCACCCTTGAAGTATAAGAAGTATGAAACCTCCTTGAAGAATTATGAAACATCCTTGAAGAAGTATGAAAATTATGAAACATCCTTGAAGAAGTATAAGAATTATGCAACATCCTTGAAGAAGTATAAGAATTATGAAACACCCTTGAAGAAGTATGAAAATTATGAGACATCCTTGAAGAAGTATAAGAAGTATTCAATCCTTGAAGAATTTAATGAGTATGAAATATCCGTCCTTGATTGCGAATAAAATTACCTCTTTTGGTAGAATTTCTTGATACATATTCTTGTTGAGAATATAAAGAATCTCCAATGACATTGACGGAATTGACTTCATTAGTTTCTGTGGTCTTATCATGCCTTCCTAAGTAAAGGTCTTACTTTTCCACCTCTTTTGCGATAAAGTCGCAGGACATTGGTGCATTCGCATGCCTCAACCCCTTGACTTTATCTTAACAATATTTTTGTGTTTGCGATAATACGACAAGTCTGAATATACTTGCGAATATACAGCCTTGTGACATTATCGTCTTGCGATGAAATCGCAGGACATTATCACACTTTCATGTAATAACCCATTGATCTCATCTTAACTTCTTTGTATTTAATTCTGCGAGTATATATATATTTTACTCGCAGAAATATGATTGTTGCACAAATATGACAAGCCTTTATGTTCTTGCGAACAAAAAGCCTCGTGACATTTGCGTCTTATAGCACGTATCAGCTCCCTAATGGAGGGTGCTGCCCTTTATCTTCCCCTTGGTTTCCCCTTCAAGGAAGCGTACATCGACCATACAAGGTTAGCTCTTCCCATCCAGTTCTAGAAACAACCAGCTTTTGTTCACAACCTATTATCCTTTTTGCCTATAGGGTTTATAGTTATGAGGTTGCACCCTATGGGGTATCTTTGGGCCAAGTACATCATTTGCCAAGACTTGTCAAGAATGGCAGATGTGCTTCAAACCCATTCGTCACTCTTGACTCAACCGTGTACCTCGGCGCCTTGATCGTTTTCTGCACTTCTTGGGAAAGATAGTATGCCTTAGTCGCCCAACCTAAATCATGTTACATCGCAAGATTAGGTTGAGAATCCAAGGTGTCTTACCCGGATAGGACCCCGTTTTTGGGTTATGTACCCCGTAATGTCCATGTACTCAGGTTCCGTGGTGGTGTTCCGTTTCCCCTGAGCCATGCTTATAGGTACCCCCTTAAATGACGTACTTTAGGACTTTGCCTCTTGCGAAATGTTGCTTCGCGAACTAGGGTGTATGTCACAAAGGTTTGCCTGTGTAAAATTTCTGCGGCTTTCTTTCTTTTTTGAAAGCTGATCACAGTTTGCGGCTTTCTTTTATGAAAACTGATCGCAAATAAATTTTTGCGTCTTTCTTTAATGAAAGTTGATCGCAATAAATCGTTTTTATTCGTAAAAACTCATCATAAAGTTTTCCATGTTGCGAAATACCTCTTTTTTTTTTAAAATACATTTTATTATACGTTGCGAACAAATATACTGATTACCATTTTTCTTCATTCTATTTTCTTCGCAAACCATATCCCTTTTTTATCATCGTAAATTCCTTGTATGCTTAATCATTGTAACTTTACTCCTTCATGCCTTAGTCCTCAGTCATTAAATTTTCGCTTATTTTCGCAGCCTTTGCTCTTTTTCTCCAACTTTCCTTTTCAACAGCTTTTCCTTCGCAAACTTCTACTTCTGTATCGTAACATTTCTTCCCTTCTGCCCAATCACCCTTGATAACTCCAATACCCTTTGGATGAGGAAATTTTATGCATTGATGAAGAGTTGAAGCTACGCCTAGAATCCCATGAAGCCAAGGTCTCTCTATCAAAGCATTGTATGGTGATTCGACATTAACAACGCAAAATAGAAATTCAGTTCGTATTCCACTTAAGGGAATTCGCATGCTTACTTCTCCTTTAGGTTTATTAGCAGTTCCATTAAAGCCATAAATCCTGTAGGTAGAAGGTATTAGATCTGCGTCTTTTCCCTCCTATGGTTTTGTAAGCAGGATAGAAGAGAATATTGACAGAACTTCCCGTATCAATTAAGATTCTATTAAGACCAAATGATTCTTCGTTTGTATCATCTTCGCTTTCTTCCGTATTCATACAAATTTCTAATCTCACGGCCAATGGATTATCATGTATTTCGCAACCTTCTGGAATTTCTGTGGCTTCAAAAGAAATTTCACGCTTCTGCCAACCTTCAAGTCGTGAAATTTTTGCGATGTTCATTATTTCCCTTCCTTCACCATGTCTCGCATATACCCTGCTTAACACATTATCATGAAAATCTTCTATGGTTTTATATGAGTGAACAATATAATTGCAAAAAAACATTCCTTGCTTTTGGTCCCACTTCTATGTGTAAGGTTTCCTTTCCCTCTTCTTGTATTGTGTTCACCATGCGAGTTATCACTGGAGCTTGTGGTAATTGTTGCGACTGTGCTTGCTTGAGTAAAAAGTGGTCCAGTTTACCTTGATCAATCATTCGCAAGATAATATTTTTGATATTATTGCAATTATTTGTAGAATGCCCATGAAAGTGATGGTATAAGCAAAATTCATGACTTCTTGGACCCATTGGTGGTTCTTTTCCCATATTCCATGGCGTTGGTATATTCTCCATCAAGATGATTGCTTGCCATATCTTTTCTACACTTGTATTCAAAGGTGGCATCTTTATTTCTTCTCTTATCATTCTTTGACCTCCATGTCCATTGTTATAGTTTTGTCTATGATTCCCTTGTCCAAAATAGTTCTGCCTTTGTCCTCCATAATTTTCCTGTTGCTGATCTAATCTTGGAATCTGGTTATTTCCTCCTTGGCTATATAAATTCCTTTCTCTATCATACTCTTCTTGATCCTTGCTACTCATTGCTACCATTTTTGGTTGACCATTGTCAATTTTCTTCTCTTCTGGTATCTGCGAAGATGTTTGCGAGGATGTCTGTGAGGTACCTGCTACGACATTGACTATTTTAGGAAGTAAGTTTGCTCATGTATCTTGAGTGTTGGTATTTGTCACTGGATATGACTCCATATTGTTTTGATTTTCCTCTAATGTAATGTACTCCTCTTGCAATTCTCGCAACTCTGTCATCATAATGGAATTCTTTCTTCTGAAGATTTGAACATATAATTGTTCAGTTGCGAACATCGCATTTACGAAAGACAAAATCAGGTACCTCTCGTCCACACGCCCTGCCATATCACTGCACATAGTTTTCCATCTTCTTACCAAATGCTTCAAACTTTCTCCAATTCTTTGTTTTAAACCAAACACATCTTCAATACCAAGTCGCGAGGAATGATTTGTGATATATGCTCCTAAGAAAGTTACTTGTAGATGATTAACTGATGTAATAGTGTTCTTTGGAAGTCCTTCGAACCATTTTAGAGCTTCTACTGTTAAGCTTGATGCGAAGTACTTGCATAATACAACATCGTGATTCTCCCATTGTAACATGCATCTTATATACGCTTTAATGTGCTGAATAGCACATGAAGTCCCGTCAAAGATACTGGTTAATGTAGGCAGATTACATTTTGGTGGAATCCCCCCCAATTGCACTTCTCTAGAAAAAGGAGTTCTCGCAGCTTATTCTATTGCTTCATCTAATTGCCTTCTATCTCCTCCTCCTCTAATGTTTAACATTCCTCTCATTTCCGCTAATTCTCGAAAGATCCGTTCATTTGCCTCAGAATTCTCATCCATTGGTCTCTTCAACGCAGCCTCTCTTTTTCAACGTTCTTGCATTTCTTCTTTTGCGATCCTTCGCATTCTATCATACTCTTCATTAATGTTTCCATTTGTACAATTTTGCAAATATCTTCTTTCCAAATTGTCACAATTGTTTTGTTGCAGAGCATCTTGAAATTCTTGTTCTTCCATTTCTGTTCTCCTCATCCTTCTTATGTGATTATCAGGAATTTCTTCTTCTTCATTTCTCCTCCTTCTGCGATTTACCTCTCCCTGATTTTCCTGAATTCTGATTTGAAGATTTGGTTCATTTCTTACTATTTCTGTTCGTTGATTTCCAACTCTCCTCTGAATTATACCATACTCAAGATTTTGATTGTTGCGAGCATGTTCACGTCTTCTTACTCCATCCTCGTAATTGTTTCGATGCATTGCTTGTTGCAATTCTAATTCTTCCATCTCCATTCGCAATCTTTCTCGTTCTCGAGTTAAACGCGTTCTTTCTGTATGTTTCCTCTCAATTTCTTCCACAAGTTGCTGCTCTTCCTCTCGATTTTCTTCGTCATTCTGGTTATTTTCCCTTGGAAATGGTTCTGTTCGTAAATTTTCCACGTTTGGTTCGTTGTTCGGTACTAAAATGAAGCGATTCTCTCGATTTATTTCAACCAGATTCTGTGCTTGTCCTTGCATAGCACTTTCACTATTGATTGTTGGCGAATTTCGTTCTTCTCTCTCTCGTCTAACACTTGATCTCGCAGCACTTTGAGATCTCCTCCTTTGTAACATCTCATTTTCCCTCCTCAATTCTTGATTCTGTCTTGTTAGATTTGCAGGTTCTTCAGCTTCAAACCTTCGTTCTTCCTGAATTTCTTGTCTCAATGTTTCTAATGCCTCCATTTCTCTTTCATGAATTGTTCCTCCCATAAATCTCCAATTTTCTCTGATTTGCGGTTCTCTATATGCTTATACTGGTGTATCAGTTCTCCAAGTGTGTACACTCACTCGATCTTGATCTATTTCTCTTTCTTGTGTTTCTGTTTGTTGAGTTTGATTTCTTCGATTGCTCCTTCCCCTACTAGGTTCTCCTGTTACGTTTGCTTCTCCACCTGCGAGTCTTACACTTCTTCTTACTACAGTCAATAGTTCTGATATATTTCTTCTTCTAGCTATTTCTCTGACGCAGAATTCTTTAATTATCTCTTTAATAAATCCCTGTTTCTAGCGCCAATTATGTAGTTGCAGGAAATCCTACAACTACACCCTCAGTATAATTTGTAAAACTTTAAGAAGTTCTTGATGAAAAATGACAATTTTGATTAATATTCTCAACTGATTACAAAGAAATATGTTAATGGAGATTAGAACAGTTACAACTTTCTCTGTTCTCTCTCCTAAGAATTTTTCTAACACTCACTTAAAGAACTTCCCAAATTTAACATTTGAACTACTATTTATAGTGAAATCTGTACAACTGTATATAGCTTGCGAAGTATCGCGACTTCTATTCGTAAGTTTATTCTATATTCATAATCTCTTCACACTTTTCCCGTGTTTCTTCTATTATTGCATTATCTTGCGACACTTCTCTCTTGTATTTGTTACTATGTTCGTAACTCAATATCTTGCGATATTCTGTCCCTACAATTTCAGGGAGGTATTTTCAAGATAATATCATGCTAGCCCATGAAATAGTGACGAATTATCATAGAAGCAATGGTTCTCCTAGGTGTTTATTAAAAGTTAACCTTAGGAAAGCCTACGATATTGTTAATTGGGAGGCTATTTTGATTTGTTTGTATAGAATGAGTTTACCTGAGCTCTTTATTGGTTGGATTTATGTTTTCATTTCTACGGATAAATTTGCAGTGCTAGTTAATGGGTCTCCTTATGGTTATTTCTCTGCTAGTCGTGGTCTTCATCATGGATGCCCCCTCTCCGTACTTATTTGTTATGGTTATGGAAATTCTCAGTATTTCTTTGAATACTCAAGTGGCTGCGGGTTGTTATGGTTTTCACCCTAGATGTAGACTAACTAAACTAACACATCTCTATTTTGCAGATGATGTGCTAGTGTTTTTCAAAGGTTCGTTAGCTGCTGCTGAGTCTCTCAAGACTGTTATTACTGATTTTAGTCATATATCTGGCCTTGAAATGAATATGCAAAAAACAACACTTTATTCTTCTTCTGTTGATAGCAATATTATTTCTCAAATCTTGGCCTGCTTAAATTGTAGTAGTGGGGAACTACCAGTAAGATATCTCAGGGTCCCATTGTTATCAACCAGCTTATCTTATCAGGATTGCTTACCTCTTATTTTCCAAGGTTACTAAAAGAACTAAAACTTGGAAAGCTAAGTCCCCGACTTATGCTAGTAGACTGCTTTTGATCAAAATTATCTTGAGTGGAATGATTTTCTTCTGGTTATCATGTTTTGTTCTTCCAAAGAGAGCAATCAAAGAGCTTAACTCCATATGCAAGAAATTTCTTTGGGCTAGGGTTGATATAGGGAAGAAATATCACCCAATCAGTTGGGATATTGTTTGCAGACCAATGCAAGAAGGAGGCCTTGGAGTGAGAAGTCTTGAACTTACAAATGCTGCTGCAAACTTAAGGTATGTATGGGACCTTGTCAGTGGCAAAGAGAATATTTGGACATAATGGGTTCATAAAAATATTATCAAGAACAGGAACTTCTGGTCCTTAAATATCTCCCAAGATTCTTCATGGTGGTGGAGAAGAATCCTTGAGCAAAAAGCTATTGCCAAGGATTTGATTTTCTATTTTTGGGAAATGGAGAATATACTATGTTCTTGACTGATTTATGGCACCCTAATGGTATTTTTTCTTCTTGGGTTGACAGAGATATTATTGAGGAGATATGCCCTATGCCCGATTACAGTGTTGCAGACTTTATTGATCATTCCTCTTGGAAATTCCCAGATTACCAGAACTTGGAGATTCAGACTGTTGTGCTGAAGATTCAGGAGGTTGAATTAAGTGTAAATGAAAAAGACATAGTGATGTGGAAACCTAGTCAAAAGGGTGATTACATAATGAAGGATTCTTATAAGAGTTTGTCTGGTACTAGGGAACATATTTCTTGGAATTGTCTTTGTTTGGTTTAAAACTCATGTCCCTAGACATACCTTCATAGCCTGTCTGTGTTTTCATAGAAGACTTAAAACTAGATATAAAATGGTAAAGTGGGGTCTTCTTCAGGTATCTAATTGTGTTCTTTGTGATGGGCATTATGAATCTGAAAAGCAAAATTTTCATGACTGTCATTTTCTGCTGATATTTGAAGTGGCCTCCTTTTGAAGATGGGTTACTACATAGTGATAAGTAGTTGCTGGCATGAGGAGATAAACTGGTGCATTTCCACTTTTGTTGGTGAAGGTACTATTTCTAACATCAAAAAATTAATTTTTAATTGTTATATGTATCACATCTGGAAAGAGAGAAATAGTAGGATATTCAGAGGAAAATATAGTTCTTCTGACCTAGTGGGTTATGCAATTATGGAGGATGTTAGAGTGAAGGTTATTTATTTGAAGGGAAAGCTAAAGGATACACCTACCTCTAGGGATTTTGTTGACAGATGGGTTTCAATTGTACTTTTGATCATATTGTGTTAAATTCCTGTTGTTGGCTTGGTCCTGAGATGGATGAGATTATGATCAATACTGATACTGATGGATCAAAAAGAGATAATTTCGGTGGTTGTGGTGCTATTTTAAGGAACAGTTCTGGCATAACCATTGCAGATGCACAAAGTGGTGGTCCTCCCATTTCTGTTTCCGTTCATGAACTTCAGGGAGTGGAGATGGGGCTTACTCTTACAAAGAAATAAGGGCTTCAAGAAAGATCATCTGGCCATTGATTCCATGGTTGTTTATTACATTCTGGAGAATAAGGAAGAACAACCTCCCTGGCAGCTGATCCAAAGTTGGAGAAGAATGAAGGTGCTTAGAGATTATTTTTAAGCGTTAAAAATTTCGCATATCTTCAGAGAAACAAATCGAGTTGCGGATCATTTATCTATCTATCATCATCCTATCAAATGGGTGGAATTGAATCCCGATGAGTTTTCTGGTGAGCTTTTGGAAATCATCAGAGAGGATAGGGATGGAAAAATGTACAGTCGTTGTTAGTTTTTTGAGTTTCTTGTTTTTGTTGCTGTCTGATAAAATTAAAAAAAATATACATATATATATATATTTTCCTTAGTTAATTTGGTTGGTCAAAAGATGCTTATCTTGTTAACCTATAAATGTTAATTCATTAATGAAATATATATTTTCTTTTTATTGATCCAGAATCAGTGGATGTTCATGTCCTCGCACACCGATTTCGGGTTGATGTTTTCATACATGAAAAACACATAAAATCGGTGCATATTACTCACTACATAGATATATTGTGATTAATGAAAATTTAATTGCAGATATAGACAAACTATATCATACTTTCATAAACAAAATATTCATTCATAGTTATAGTTATAGGAAATCAACACATTACATAGTTTAAAAAACTACCCATTACATGGAACTATTTAGTGTGTGTAGTCTTGAATCTCGCACATCAATACATCGTTAATGAACCTTCGAGAACGATGATACCACTTCGCATAAACCTTGTGGTGAATAAACTTTATTTCCCTATATATCTTATTCACCCCAGGGAATTAAATCGTTCCAGCTAAAATTAAATGAATTACATGTTAGTCTGCAAACATTAAGGCGACGAGGTGGGTATAAAATATAGATTACACACTCTTTCAGGAAGATGAGCTTGGGGATGATTGTGAATCACCATTTTGTTTTCTTTAATGAACTTGCATTGCACTTTTGGTGTAGTTGAATCAAAACGCTAAGTCTATATATTTGCGGTTTATTGGATTCACGGTGCGCTCATAATAATATTCTTTCACTCTCTTCCAAAATATTCAATAGATTTTATCCGGACATTCATGGAACACCTTAACGAACGATTTAACGAGATCCGTATCTTCATCCCGTTCCCATTTTCCAAGATCTATTTGAGTAGTGGATGAAACATGAGTGGCTAAAAGTTGAAAGTTTGGGGCAAATGTGCTTGGGAAAGAGGTTTTCCTTATATATATGAAGACTCTATGACTAGTTTTTTTGAAAGCAATTCCAATAATTGGCTTATAAATACATCCACATATATAGACCGGTTTTATTTTATCAAAATAATATAAAACTTCCTCGCAACAATTAGTTTATAGAAATTCCCATGTAATCCGATTCTTGTCAAAAATAAGATACGGAAAAAGTGGCAATTTCACTTACACGTAATATGGTTCTTATATATTTTACCACATATACCGATTCTGGTAGACTGTCAAAATTTTGGTAATATTTTTCTCTTAGAATCGGTAGATATAGATGCTACATATAAACCAATTATAGACCATGAAAGAAAAACAGATTATTGAAATTTCAGAATCGATCTATGTTGTAAATAATAGAGACCAATTCTTAATTTGTCATTCTGGATAAAATCTACAATTAGTTTTTATGAAGGTATATGTAGACTGATTGTCTCTAAATAAACAACCATAATTCCTGCATTTTTGGCCCAAATTATAGTTATTCTGACGCGTCTTAGGCAAACACAAGTTTTAAAACCCAAAAAAAAAATCATTAATTGATAGACTATCGAAAACAACATAACATAATCCGAACAAACATAAGTTTTGACTCTATAGTTACCCATATAGTTAAAGTCATAAGTTTGGAAAAATGAGAAATTATTAATTCATCATCTTCATCACCATCAACATTCTCATCACATCTACAGCCACGACCACCTTGTTTAGCAGATCGTTATTCGTATGCATCATCATCATCATCATCATCGCCACTATCATGTTGGCTAGTGCTCGCATCACCCCCGAGATTTCAATATCGAAAATACTTTCTACCTATTTAACTTTGTCTTCTCTACCGCTTCCCCAAACTTTGCACCAGTATTTACATCTTCAAGACTGCTCAATTATGCAATCTCCTTAACCCTTATTCCTTTTCCTAGATATATTGTAAAGTTCACGAAACTAGTACCATTGGATAAATCTCAAAAATTTATGTGAAATGAACTACTCAAACGCGTCATTCAGATACCAGACGAATAAGAAATCATCAAATTAACATGAAGGGTAAAATGATATTTTAACTTATAATGCTACTAAGGAAACCGAGAAATTTATTCAATACATATCTATCTTTTTGGATAACAATTTTATCATTCATTTGGCTGCACATATCCAAAAGCTTGGGCGCCTTAGTAATTAGCTTGTGTTTTATCCAATACTAATCGATTTTATGTCTTCTTCTTCTGCTGAGTGTTGGTGATATTTGATTGAGAAAATAATTGATGAAATGGTGTAGATGGTAAAGGAAGTGATCGATATAATGTAAATCATGATGAAAAGTTAGGATTTTTTTTTAGAGTTTTGTTCGTGATGTTAGAACAACGAGAATTAATTTAGGGTTTTATCTGATACTGAGTTTCTATGGATACCATAGGAGTATGAAGCTATATGTGTTGTTAGATGAAGAAAAAAAAGAGTTGACGATTGATTTATGTTATAGAATTGTTTTGACAAGAAATTGAAGATGTAGGGTTCCATAAGAAGAACTCGTAGAAAATTGAGAAGATAAAATTGAGAGTCTAGCGGAAAGATTAGAGATGGGTTTGACGTGAATTAGAGTATAAGGTTGAAGAATTACTCATAAAATTGATAATTAGGGTTTTGAGATTAAGGGTTTGAAGTTGTTGATGAAACTAGGGCTTGGTTTCTGTTAATATGAAGGTGATGGAGTTGTTGTTGGTACTGACTTGAACTGAATTAAGTTGCAGCGGTAATTGGTTGGTAATAAGAGATCATGTTTATGTATGAGGTAATCTTGTCTTAAGAAATTTATTTAGAATAATGTTGGTGCATGTTGCAAAAAATCCCAAGTATTCTGCAAATTGATAGAGCTCCTAGTTGCATTATTCATTAATGCGGAGCCTGCTGAGTATCTGTTTTATGCTATGTTCCTAGTTGAACTCTTAATACTGACATGATACGACGTGTAATGTTCACTCTTAGCAGAGCAGCATCAATCTCCCGAAGTATCATCATTAAGATGTGCATGAAGGTACCTAATCAAAAGCGTGCAAGATGCGCCAATGAGACCAGAGCTGCGCTGCTCCCAAGAGTAAAAATTAGCAATTTTGCATTAACGTGCAAAATTCACCAAAATTGATTAATTTTGTGTTGATTCACAAAATTCAATTTTTAACCTAATTTTATGTTGATTTACAAAAATTAGATTATTTTCCCTAAAAAACGGAGCAAGCACGATATCTTGATCCTTATTTGTCGAGACTAAAACCTAGGCAAGCTAGGAATAACGCTAGTAGGAGAAAAATCCTACCAAAAGTTGGAAAATATGGAAGGGAAAGCCGCGACTAATTGGGACAGTAGCAATGTTAGGATCAAACAAGACGAAGGTCTCAGACTAATTGGCCGGTCGAACTCGCATGCGTTGCTATCTCAAGCATGTTTGTCAATGTTAGTGATCAAAACTATAAAGTTTTGATTTCTAGTCTACTATAGCTAAGGTCTCGTACTAGGATATAAAGTGTAGTTGAGCTCAAGAACTCCATGGCAATCATCATACAAGACGAAGGACTACTAAAGGAACCAGTGGATCTTCATCGACTAAAAGGTATGTGGAGACTTGAACTTATCTATCACTCAAAAGTCTATCAACTCTATCTCATATCGTGAGACAAAATTCATGTTTCTATATAGACTAAGATTATACACATGTGATATTTCGAGCTGAGTATATCTCGCTTATTTATTTCTCGAAATATGTGTTGGTAAAGCTTTGTCTTTAGCCAAGTTCATCTTTACCTAGTGACGAAAGTCATGTTATGTTTCAATCATTTTGGAAATTTCTCTGATGAAAAATAGTTTTTGAATAACAATTATATAACGTCCTTTAAGAATGTTTAAATGATTGAAATGCTAGTTTAGACAATATAACCATTGGAGGATATAAGCATTGTTGTGGTAACACATATATGTATAAGTCCTTATTGCTTGAACCAAAGTTTGCGAACTTTGTTGATCAAGTGAAACCGGAGTAGTGCGTGAGCTCAGTCCGCGAACTCAGCATACAAACTCAGTCCTCGAACTTGCGTAGTTCTCGAACCCAAGAATTTCTGCTGGAGTTTGTGAACTCCGTCCGCGAACCCAGTCCGCGAACTTGAGTAGGTTATGTCTAAAAACGATGTTTGTGAACTTATCTTAATAAACTAAGGAATGTTATTGAAAACCGTGGCTTTGTAGTTCATGAATCGATTCGAGTGAATCACATCGTTTTTGCTTCAATTGTGTCTTGTGTAGTACATAAAGATCTAAGCAATTGAAAAACTCTCTAACTAGTTCATTTGGACTAGTTATGGTGAAGAAGAATATGGTTGATATGAAAGTTATCATATGGCTAACCATTTGGTTAACTATTGTTGAACCAACTAATGTACAAGTTTGGGTACGGTTTTCACAAGCCTACAAACGTGCATTTCATGTGTGTGTAACAAGCTATGTTTTCGATATAACGGTTGATAAATATTATCTTGAATCTAATCAGGTTTTCATCTAACGGTGAATATTGAATGCTTTGTTACTAAGCTAACATTGATTGCAAACCCTGATTTGAAAGACTATATAAGGGAGAACTCTAGCAACTGGGAAACCTAATCCCCACATATTCTGTGTGATACTAGTTTTCTAAGCTAGAGTCGATTCTTCTTTAACCTTTGGTTTTCTTCTTCTAAAACCAGGTTAACGACTTAAAGACTTCATTAGGATTGTGAAGCCAGACCGATACTACTTTTATAGTAGTTATGTGATCTGATATTGCCGTTTCTATCGTACGAGTACAATTGTAATAAATGGATTGAGATTTCTATCTCCGATAGGCAAGATATAAAAGTAGTCACAAACACTTCGTCTCATCATTTGTGATTCCACAATATCTTTTTTCGCTACGTCGATTAAGACTATTGTGGGGTGATTGATAAAATTGAGCTGTTCTTCGGGAATATAAGTCTGGTTTAATCAATTGGTTCCTGTTCACCTTAATTTATCAAAAGACGGAACAAAACTCATAGGTTTATTCGTGGGAGGCGAATTTATCTATCCTTGTAGACTTTTCTGTGTGATACAGATTTGTTTATTAAAGTCTTCGACTTTGGGTTGTAGCAACTCTTGGTTGTGGGTGAGATTAGCTAAGGGAATCAAGTGCGCAGTATCCTGCTGGGATCAGAGGCGTAGGAGCATAATTGTACCTTGGATCAGTATGAGATTGATTGGGGTTCAACTACAGTCCAGACCGAAGTTTGCTTGGAGTAGGCTAGTGTTTGTAGCGTCTTAATACATTGTATGTTTAACCTGGACTAGGTCCCGGGGTTTTCATGCATTTGCGGTTTCCTCGTTAGCAATATTCTGGTGTATGTGTTATTTCTTTTCCGCATTATATTTCGTTATATAATTTAAATAATACAGGTTGTGCGTTGTTCAAACAATTAGAATATCCGACCTCTTTGGTTGTTGATTTAAATTGATTGACACTTCGATATTGGTCTTTGGTACCATCCAAGTTATCTCTCTTTGATAAAGACTCGCAAATTCTACTTGCTTGAGTAAATATCAAATCGAGAGATTGAGATAATAACTTCTTGAGATATTTTCTATTGATTGAGTCTAGTTGATTCTCTAGAAATTAACTCGGAGTTGTCCATACAGATTGCTAATCGAAATATTGGGTGTGGT
Source organism: Papaver bracteatum (assembly GCA_023529315.1). NCBI lineage: Eukaryota > Viridiplantae > Streptophyta > Magnoliopsida > Ranunculales > Papaveraceae > Papaver > Papaver bracteatum. Next base: position 294,436 of record JAJJWX010001096.1, read on the forward strand.
TGTTAGACCCCTGCTTTTCACTATGATTCATGGATTGAACATGTTTGTAGGGACAATAATGGTGTTCAGACGTTGAGTCTTGATATCATTTTACCAGTCGAGATAATAATGATATTTTGATAATTTGGATCGATCGTCCGATGAAGTTTCTCGATCGAGGACACATTTTGATATGTCGAACATTCGACAAAAAATCAAAGATATTGTCTAATTATACAAAATGCTCTAATATATCATGAATGAGCGAATGATAAAGTAGGAATCAGAAATATTGGATAGTCGTCCGTTCGAACCATGTTGCTCATTCCAGCAAAATGTTGGTAGCAGGACCAGATATTAAATATAAATTAAAATATTGATTGTTGTATCAATATGATTCTCGAATATTGAAAAATGAATCAAGCATGAGGAGTATTGCTCATTCGAGCAATTGATAGTTGAATCAATGAATTATGAATCCAGTTGATCGTATATTTTACTAGTTTAAGCAATTTAATGTCGAGCAAAATAAATGTTGCTAGTTTAAGCGAATATTTCCCGTTTGAGCAAATATTGCCCGTTTGAGCAATATTGTTTGATTCATGAATTATTGGTAACTAGACCAAATAAAATATTAATCAAAATATTGGTAGCTGGACTGAATATTATATAATTAATCAAAATGTTGATTGCTGGATCAACATAAAATTATTATTACTCGAACTTGCTCAGAATTATGATTTGCAGAGCATTCAGTTCAAAACCCTAATTTTGATTGGTCACTGATCAATTGATGATTTACTGAAAATGAATCACCGAATTAGAGAGGGATCGGCTACATAGGATGATGGTCGGCCATGTAGCGCCCAAGTTCTCGAGTGAGCATGTGCCAAAGTCCTTTGTAGACCAGTTGGTGAAAGGATGATTAAATGCTGGTTTAATCATTTATTAAAATAGTGCTCGTATGAGCATTAAGAAATAATACCTAATTATGGAGAGATGAGGGACCGACCAAGGGGTATGAAACCGGCCCTTGGTGGTCGGTTGAGCAAGTTCCACGTTGGTTGGAAAGGGTTTGTACCCAATATGAACTGTAGAACAATAATTAGGTCAAGATTGTTAAAGTATGTGGGACCAGATCCTTGCAAGCCTAAGATCCGACCTTGGTCGGTCAAGGTGGCATGCCTATGTCACCATATTGTCCATGTCTCAATTCTGAGAATTTGATATTTTCTAACGCGCATTCGAGCAATATTTTGGATTTTCAGAAGAGTTTTGATCTTGACTGAAACTCTCGATTTTGCTCGAATAAGAAAGTAGAACTTTGCTCGTGCGATCAATATTTTAATAATATTAAAATAATAATATTTTAATATTTGTATGAGAAGCCTAGTCGGTCATGTGACCATTTTACTTTTTGGCCTTTTGATGGTTTGAGCAATATTTGAGAAAATATGCAAAACTAGGGTTTTTTGCTCAAACGAGGAGTTTCATGAGATGAAGGAAATAATAATAATAAGAAGAAAATATGAGATAATAGGTTGTGGGACTGGCCACGTCTAGGGCATAGCCGGATGGCTTGGTGGCCCAGTCCCATGACACCCTTTCCTATTTTTATTATTTTTATCGTCTGAAGGAAAATATGGAGAAACTAAGAGTTTTGCTCAAACAAGGAAATTTGCTCAAATGAAGGAGTTTTCATGAGATTAGGAAAAATAATAAAATAATGGTGAAATAATGTGAGAGGTGTGGGGCTGGCCACAGCGGCATGACCGGCCTGCCGGTGGACCCGGTCCTCTAGGCGCCTCTTTTGTTATTTTATCAATATTATTTTTTTTCCTTATTTTGCATAGGTTACCTCGTTCGTCCATATTTTTGAATGCTCGTTCGTGCTTTCGGGGTGCTCGTTTGTGCATTATTGCTAAATACATTCGCACCATTTTCTCGGGGCTTACTCAGTGATAGCCCATATGCCCGATTAGTGAATATTTATTACCAATTCATGGAACTCAGCTGAGAATCAACCATGAAAGGGAGTAATAAAATAAAACGATTATCTATTACTAATCCATGGAATCCAGCTGAGGATTAGCCACGAAACGGAGTAATGAGATAGAATGATTATCTATTACTAATCTATGAAATCCAGTTGAGGATCAGTTACGAAACGGAGTAATGAGATAAATAGGTTATTTTATAGGAATTCAATTGATGAATGACACACTAGAACTAACCTATGAGTTGCAGAATCAAGATATGAGATAATGAAAGCATCATACTCGTTCTGCGGGGGTGTATAGTCAGGGAACAATGAATAGCGTGACAACCTGGAGGAGTTAGGCTCTATACTATCATAAAATATGTCTAGGAGCCGCCCAATTGTTAGGAGATTTTATACATGTTCTCTCTACATAGTCAGGTAACAACGAATAGCGTGACGTCCTGAAGGAGTTAGTCTCTATACTAGCATGCAATATGTTTAGGAACCTCCCAATCATTTTGATTCTATATAGAGGTGATGATGAAATGTGTGAAGCATCGAAAGCTCAGATGAGAGGCTTTTCGAGAAACATATTCATCATATCCCCGAGAGGTTATTCACTCAGTCAAATATCGCGAAATGGTTCACGGATCATAAGATATGAATTATCACATACATTCCTGAAGTCGGGTCAGAAACATGCAGTATCATAATTTTACGAATTTTTCCCTTTGCCAAAATCCACCATCTACATTAAGTCCCATTCTTAGTGAGAGACAATCATGTTCCGCAGTAAGCACTGGATGGTAATTTTCCAGTAGACGAGATAAGTAGTTGAACTTAGTCGTACGAAGACATTTTCAGAATCCCTATTTGCTCCAATGATGTCATGTACAAGCAAATTCCTGGGTAAGGACTCTGGCAGTATGATAGAGTGTCATCCCATGAGCACGGAGAGATGAAGCACTGCTGATTCGGACGTCCAGTTTTGGTCGGTTTAGGGTTTTTGGGCCCGAGCTCAAAAAGGAAATCCTTGTTTGATCTGGTTTTTGGAAATAAAATTGTTATAAAAGGGAAGATACCTTAAAAAAAATTTATTTCCACACTGACGGGCCATCTCTCTCCTCTCCTTCCCGTCAGCAAAGAAGGAAGAAGAATTTGCCAGAGCTTCCGTCGTCGACGTCCGTTGGTCATTGCCGGCCAAATTCCGGCCGACGACACCGACCAGGTAAGCAGTTTTTTTTTTAACTCATGAGTAGTTCATAAAACTAAACCCATATGTGTATATGCATGCGTAGGCTTTTTATGAAATTTTGTTTTAGGAAACGGACGTCCGTTCGTTCGTTAGTTTAGGAAACGGACCCCTAAAATAGAAGAGGGATTTTTTATTTTTTGTAAATAGACCTGCGTCTAATGATAAATTTTTTGTTTATGAGCTTTCATGAAAACCAAAATTTTATTTTAATGTGTGAATTTTCACAAAATTGGAACAAACCCTCCTGTAGTTGCAGGAAATCCTACACTACACCCTTGATAAGATCTTACAGTGATTAACACATATTTGAGTGATTAAAACGACATTTTATTATTTGATTCTCATAAATGTTTACAAATAATGGAAGTATATTAAAAATACAACCGCTCTTTTATTTCTCTCTCCTCAAGAATTTCTCAACACTCAAAAAAATACATCATCATCCCTCTGGACATACCGGGTCTCTTTATATAGGGTAGTTACATAATGGATGACAGCTAAGCTGTCCTTTAATTTCGGGTTTGGTTCGCGATGTTCTCGCGGTAGTTATAATGTCAATTCTAGCAAGCGTTCTAACCATTGCAGATCAATCATGCTCTTCTCGTGTTTCTCCAATCGTCAGCTATTACGTCATTATTTGGATCACTCTTTAAGTTATTTTTATGACGCTCGCAAAGTGTTGTTGAAGAGCTTGCGGTAATGATTGCAGGAGTGTTGTTAATCTCGCAAGAATACTGTCATGGCGATATTCTGGTCCTACATCTTGCCTCTTTTCATGTCTTTTCTGCGAAGGAGGAAAGATCATGAGAATTGAATTTTTTTACAATGCTGAGTTGTTTATCCTTTTGTATTCTTCCATTTTGACAAGTTTCTATATTCTTCGCCAGCTGTTTTCTCGTACTTTTTCTTCCAGTAAATATTTGACACGTCCTTTTCAACCGCTGCGATCTGACTGTTCACGTCCTTCCTTTGCATTTATTACATTCATCTTCTCGAGAAATCTCTCCTTATATAAATACTTCTCCATTACTTTTCTTTCTTCTTTTTACTTCTTTTTTTCTTCTCTCTGTAACTTCTTTGCAAATTCACTGTTCTTCCGTAAATTTCGGATCTGTTACTGTTACAAATTTTCTTTCGATCTTTCAATCTTCATTCCCATACTAAAAATGGTTATAGCTGGTCGCAAATAAGAGATGGATTTCGAGAAATTTAAACAAGAATTTCAAGACAAAGGTTTTACTTTATCCACTATTCCCAATCAAAACCCTAAGTCTGAACTTTCTGTACCATTATTTTCTAACTTTCAATGTGATCACGAGAAAATCATAGTCTCGCTAGGTCAGCTTGAAGCTGGTCTTCCTATTCCTCTCTATAACCCGGAACTTCCATTATTCTATGAAATACTTTCTCACGAGAAGTTCTCGCGAGCGATATATCATTTGGGTGGGGATTGCATTCGTCTGCTGATGGAGTATGCTACTCGCGGTGCTAATAAAAGATCTCGCTACCCTGAGACTGCGAAGAATCCTAAATTTAAGGATATTCCAATTATTCCTGCAATGTATACTGTAGATAATTTCTTCATAAACTATGACATAATCCCCATGAAGAGGGATATCACCTGTTGGGGTGTTCGTTTGCAAAAGAAAGATAAGATCGCTGAAGATAAGATTCTTATGTTACATATCGATTTCCATATGAATAATAATCTGCGAATTTCTTCATTTCTCTTCGTTGTCTTTCTATTCTCCTTTGTATTATATCATACTCCTCATTCATATTATTGTTATGGCGATTTTGTATGCGTCTCCTTTATCGATTATCATGATTATTCTGCCGAATCGCTTCCTGAAATTCTTGTTCTTCCACTTTTGCTCTTAATCTTTCCCTCTCGCAGGCCAGACGTGCTTGTTCTGCATAATGTATCTCAATTTCGTCCTCAATGATTCTTTGATTTCTTTGTACTTCTCTCCCATGTAATATTCTTCTACCTTCTTCTCGGTTTTCTTCACCATTTTGATTATTTCTACCCTCTTGATTTTGTCTACCATTCACAGCTTCATCGCATGGAATTTGACGATCATCAATTATCTCTTCTTCTCTATGATGCTGTTCTTCATTTGGATTTTGAATTCTTTATCGAATATTTTCTTCAACATTTCTCATAGGGGAATTTCGCCTTGGTTCTTCTCTAAATGACCTTGAACTTGATCTAGCAGTACTTCTTGATCTCCTTCTTTGCAATCTTAAATTTTCCATTTTTAACTCATGATTTTGCCTTGTTAAATTCGCACGTTCTTCTGCTTCTAATCTTCTTTCCTCTTGTATTCTTTGTCTTAAATCATCTGTTGTTTCATTTTCATCTTCTCCATGAATTAATCCTTCAACCACTCCTCGATCTCTTTCTTCTCTTCTTTCATTTCTTAATTCTCGATCTTCTTCTTCTTCCACTGAATCTGATTACCAAGTATGCACGCTAACTCTACCATAATCCACAGCTCTATCTTGTATTGGTGTTTGCTGATTTGATTGTTGAACCTGATTTTCTTCATTATTCCTTGTTCTATTTTTTCTTGTTCTTATTCTTGAAGATTCTCCCATTTCATTTGTTCTTCCACCTGCAAGTCTTTTACTCCTCCTTACGGTTGTTGGTGGTTCTGATGTGTTTCTTCTTCTTCTAACCATTATTGTGTTAGATATTTCACTAATTGTTCCAAATTCCTTCCAATCACAATGTCAATTTTTATCTTTTGCTTCAAATAATCATCAATTCATCCCTGTTTCGGGATCCAAAATGTAGTTGCAGGAAATCCTACACTACACCCTTGATATGATCTTACAGTGATTAACACATATTTGAGTGATTAAAACGACATTTTATTATTTGATTCTCAGAAATGTTTACAAATAATGGAATTAGATTAAAAATACAACCGCTCTTTTGTTTCTCTCTCCTCAAGAATTTCTCAACACTCAAAAAAATACATCATCCTCCCTCTGGACATACCGGGTCTCTTTATATAGGGTAGTTACATAACGGATGTAGGGCTGCACAAACCCGACCCAACCCGCACCCGCCAAAAAATACCCACACCCGACCCAACCCGTTCAAGCACGGGTCGACTATGGGTTGCAACATTTAAATCTGCCGTATGTTGGGTTGGGTGTGGGTAGCACTTTCAGTCACCCGACCCAACCCACCCACCCGCCATAAAATATCCTAACCCTTAGATTTTCACCCAACCATTTATTCCGCTTCAAGGTTTCAATAGAAAGAGAAGCAAAAATGGAAGTAAGGGTTTTAAAAAATCAGATTTTGCAGCTATTACAGATACCAATCAAGGGTATCAAATTCCAAGAGATCCCAATTAGGAAAACCTACACTAATACATCATTCTAAAACGAGATTAAGAGTATAATCGTATACGCATAAAATACTATAATTAATTAGCATTTCTTCCATTAAACCAAGAAGAGATCGAGAAGAATAACGAGATTAAGGGTATAATCGTATATGCATAAAATACTATAATCAATTAGCATTTCTTCCATTAAAACAAGAAGAGATCGAGAAGAATAAGCCCTGTGAGTTTTTCTGGATTTTATTTCTCCTATCCAACTAACCCTCTGTTTCGGTGAAGGAAGAATAATGATAGCTATGATGGTTGGAAAGAAATATCAATCAAGACGCTTTGTTTCCTATTCTTTGTATGGAACACACGTGTTTGATGAATATTATATTATGCATACACCTGTTTAATGATGATATACGTGTTCTCATCTTAGGTGTGTAAGTAAATTTTTTTTTTTTTTTTTTAAGTAATGTGTATTTTATGGTGGGTAACCCACCACCCACCCGATCCAAACCACTGTAAAGTGGGTCGGGTGAAAACCGACCCACTGTTATGTTGGGTCGGTTGTGGGTGACAACTTATGTTACCCACCATCAGTGGGTTGGGTGGTGGGTGAGGCCAAACCCGACCCATGTGAAGCCCTAAATGGATGACAGCTAAGCTATCCTTTAATTTCAGGTTTGGTTCGCGATGTTCTCGCGGTAGTTATAATGTCAATTCTCGCAAGCGTTCTAACCATTGCAGATCAATCATGCTCTTCTCATGTTTCTACAATCGTCAGCTATTACGTCATTCTTTGGATCACTCTTTAAGTTATTTTTATGACGCTCGCAAAGTGTTGTTGAAGAGCTCGCGGAAATGATCGCAGGAGTGTTGTTAATCTCACAAGAATACTGTCATGGCGATATTCTGGTCCTACAACACCTTTCAAAGATGAATGCTCATACGAGGGGCAAAAAAATTATCAAAAATATGTGACATATTCACGTTTTTCTTTTATTTACGTGAGTTTGCTCACGTCAAATTTTTTTTTAAGAAAAATAAATATGTGAGTAATTCAGATTTTATATATATATTTTTTTTTTAAATCAAAAAATTAATTTTGAAGAATCATTAAAAGTATATAATTATTTATGATGAAATACTGTCTTGGCGTGAGCTTTCATAATTCGATAGTGGATATTCACACAGTGAAAACTATGTTCACGGTTTTATGAAAAATCAAGTTTTGATTTTTGAATAATAAATTTTGCTCGTGTTTACAGGTTCGAAGAAACGAGAAAGTTTTGAAGTATTAACTCTTGTATCACAATCACTATTGTTAGTGAAATCGTAAACATGTCGAATTGGAAAGTTACCATTTTGTAGACGATGATGTGAGCATCCTTATTATTTTGTTATGCTTTAATTCAATATATTTGATGAATTTTGCACCTACGAAAGGCATATTGAAGTAAAAATGTTGTATGGATGTCACATCTACTTTGCAGAGATGTAGAACGATAGTTATGAGACTCCTTTAATTGACGAAGAGGAAGAAGCGGTGACTAAGAGAACTCCAAACACGGATGACGCTACTTGAATCCATGAAGAGGAAGAATCGGTGATCAAGAATACTCCAAATGCGAATGATTTTTTTTTGTAGTTCAATATAGACCCGAAAAACGTCTTCCAGGCTCTTCATTTCGTCTTCTTGTCAATACCAGGGACATTGCTTAGAAGAAGTTAGTATCTCCCCGAGCGATAATTCGATTCTGTCTGAAAGGAGGATACTATTCTCCTTCACTTATATATTTTAAGCATTCTCGAAGACCTTTAGCAGAAAATTCTGGATGGTCGAGACATATGCTAGGTTACATTCATGTTCGAGCTATGTTGGAATGTACACAAGTGACAAGGGCTATCCAAGTAGCTGAAGACTTGTTCATTTATCACAATGTGAGAGGTATGGTAGCTTTGCTCGCTCACTGGTGCATCCCTACTCACACTTTTATATGCAGATGGGAAGATTTTACCATCACTTGGAGGATGTGGTTGCTTTGTTGAACCTTCCAATTACGGGTAATCTTATTGAAGGACTTTCAGCAGGGGAGACTACAATGTCTAACATCTTGACAACTAAGATGGACGAATTTAATCATTATCCAACAAATTTTGTTATGCTGAATGGTTAAGGTATTGGTGGCTAAGAGATAGAATTCCTGATTGGCCTGTCGATGGTACATTAACCATTGCGGCTTTCTTGTGCTTATGGATCTCCAGAGATGTAATTGAAGATAGTGAAAACTTGTTGAAGCTATTTGTGATTCCTTTTTTATTAATATGGCTCAAGGTGAAAGAATCCCCATTGGTAGTTTGTTCTTGGTTTCGCTATACTCCAGTTTAAACTCCTTAGTTGTAGACTCCAGCATCTCTAATGGCTTTATGAAAATTGAATCTTATGTCAATTCAATGTTTCTCCAAGCCTTAATGTGGGAACGCTTAAAGAATTATGCACCGATTCCTCATAGCGTTTTGCAAGGACCGAATGTTGATACTCTCCATGCTTTCTCTGAGAAGTATAATGCCATGATTATGCATTGGTCTACAAAACAGCCTCGTCTCAAGACACGCCTCACTGATATGTTAGTTAACGAGTCTGAGTTTAACTTTCGTCCATGGATATCAATACCTCCTCATGTTTCTTAGTTAATTACTTCCAGTGTTTTTTGAGAAAATACTACTTTAGTGTCTGGTACAGACCTGAGTATTGGTAAGAGATATTTCATGCTGAGTTGCACTCCTGGTTATTTAGTATCGGTAATACATGGAGAGTTCCTTGTAGAAGAATATAATATTGATAGAGAAACATGCCAAATGGGTCTTGACTAGTGTGTTCTGAATATTCGAAAGAATAAACCATCAGTTGAGCAACTTAAGGCTTGTTTGGATTGTACATACTTGAATGGACGTGAGTATTTGTTTCCTTGCTCTGACCGAGCCACATATGGAACTCCGGGTTATATAAACTTCTGGACCCAGCAACTTGAGCGCCTCCATGACTTTTTAATAGCTGCTCATACCCCCTCACAAGAACCTCCTACTACTAAGATGATCTCCGCTCGACTGAGATTGAAATATCCTTCTAGCGGCGATAAACGAAAAACACTTCCAGGATGTTCACCAGAAGATATTCTTCATATAATTTTCTAAAGACATAATAATTATATCTTAATCATTTCATTAACTTTACCATAGGATGGTTGTGATGTGAGACAATTGAATTGATATGGATTTCTCGGAAATATCAGTAAGCCTTCGGGGTGGAGAATCCAGAAGTAAGGATTACAGGATGATACCGAACACTGTAAAGTCCCCAGTTGTCTCTTTGGTGAGTTGTTAGCGCTTTTTTCCACCATAAAATTTTCTTGTCCGCTTAATTAGGATAAAAACAAATATTTGCTAATTTGTTTTAGAATTTTACTCCATCAAGCATTGACGTTCTTCGACTCGTTCCTGGGCAAGCAACTCATGAATCCAGTACCACCGATTAAGAAGAAGTTGATGTAAGTATTTTCCTTGTACGATCAACTATGGTGTTTCTCGAATGAGGTAGTAATGATCGTTTTTGATATATCCAAGAGGAGATCATCATGGATAAATAAAGCGTTGATGATGCTCATTCGTTTTCGGAAGATGGTGATGAAGAAAATTCTCAAGAGGCGGAACCGAATGTAGGTAATAACGCTTCTAATGGTGACGCTGACAATATCGACCCCTCGAACAATTTAGAGACCACTCAAGTAAGTGTCCATCTTGTACTTTCTTCATATAAGTATAAACTTGCTGATTTGTGAATGATTGAATGAAAATCCATGTGAATAAATGAGAAGTTTTGCCTAAATACGTCACCAGAAAATTCAGAATTCATCCTTTTTGTAAAAACGCTGTAGAATCTTCATCCAACATCAAATTTTTGCGATCTACCCCAGTTTTCTTATACCCAGGAAATTTCCTAGCTTTTTGAAAGAAGGTTTTTGAGTTTTGAGCACGTTTAGGGGTTGAAATTGATGAATAGTAAACTTCGAGGAAGTTTTCAGAAAGTTTTCAGCTGTCATGTTGCTCGATGTTTTGGCCACATCCTTTTGCTCGTTTATCCAATTGATATGAATTTTGGATATGTTATATAGAACATCCATAATAATATAATGGTATATGACTTAACCTTAGATTCCTTACCATTTTCTCCTAGATCGCTGCTTTGCACAGGGCAGCGTAAAACTGTCTCAGGCGGACTTGCCGTAAAACGTATTTCTTGTATCTTTTCACCACTTGATTGTGTCTTGGATGTATAATAAATAAATTAGATAGTGTTAGTTCACTGATTTTATGATTTCTATTTGAATTCCATGATTGAAGTACGTAACTCATATATTTGCCCTATTAGGTGCGAAACAATGATGTTGAGGATAACAGAGCTAATATTAATGATACAAGCAACGTCGTGGATTAAAGTGGTGATGCAATCATATCTGCACCCCGAGATCGTGAGGATGTTACTACTAGATTTGTTGAAGATACCGAAGTTCAAGTCACCATTGCTTCAGAGATAGGAGAGACTGTTCCAGAGGCAGCAAAAATTGTTCCCACGGTTGAGACTCATATAGTGGTGCACAAATACCCTAATGCAGGGGTTGCTCTCGTTCCTCCATTTAGAGATACACTTCCATATCATGAACTAGTTGGTGGATTTAGCGTCCCCATTAGATATGCTAGTTTATATCAGAAAATATGGGAACGGTATGGTCACATCGTTGTCACTAAAGATCCCAATCACATTTATTTCTTTATAATTCAGGTAGTAGCCATCTTGCGTATTATAGATGATATTCGAACCAGATCTAGAAATATTATGACCAAATATGTACTCTTCAATCACCTAGTTTATTGAAAAATTAGAGTTGGAAAAAGCAGCCTTGTGAGACCTGAAGATTGCAGAGGAGCAAATATCTTTCCTGGTTGTTTTTCGATAAGTGAATCGTTGTGTGGATTTTCTTTTGGGTTTGATAGAGATTTTCTGTAAGTAAATAAACTTTGATTAATTATTGAATTCAAGTATTGCATGCAAGTATTGCATATATTTTGTAGGAATTAAAAACACGGTGAAAGAAAATCCTAAATGCCAAATCCAAACATCCTGAGTGTTCATGTCTCAAACACCCAATACCTCAAATATCTAGTATTCTCAGGCATCAAAAACCTTGAGCCAATTCTCGTGTAATATCGGCACGCTCATCTTGCCCTTCATATCAGCTAACTTTTAGTACCCTCAAACAACCCACTTAGCAATCATAAATGGACCTTCCAAGTTGGAGTTCCCTGCAGAATGAATATTACGTTTAGTTTTCTTGAGAACTAAATATCCTTCGTCGAATTTGTTAGGCTTGATTTTTATTTCTCTGAATATCTTCTGCTGGTTCGGCATTCCTCTTATGATGGGATTCCATGCTCTTGCAATGAAAGCCTTCTGATTTTGCAGCACATGTGGACACTCATGCAAAGTTATGGGAAAATACCCAAAATAATACTTAGACATCATTTCAATAATGAATGTCTCAGTAAAATGCTTGATTCGGAGAGGTTCCACATTCAACAACTTAGTAAAATATTGCTGAGATGAGGTTACCCAGTTATAGCGTCTTGCAATAGATGATTTGTTAACGGAGTAGAGTCCTTGGGCTAGGAGAGCATGATTGTAAGTAGCTAATATGGACGCGTGAGGGGAAATAAGACTTTCCTGAGTGCGGAATCTTTTGAGGAATGCAAGTGCATCTTATTTAGTATTTTGTTTTAACTCCATTAGGGCTTTGATTTCCTCCAGGTGCTCTGACAACGGGATGTCCCCTAATGGACAGACGTATCTCGGACACTATATGATTCAGAGCCGCGAACATGTCTTTCATTTGAGCCTTTGACAAATAAAGCAATTCATATATGTGCTCGATCAAGGATTGAAATGCTTCTTTGATTGGTCGTTCGGAGAGTATAAATGTTCTGATTAGGAGAGGATTCATGTGCACTCCTTCAGTCCCCAATTCCCCTGAATTATCTTTCTCTTTGAATATGTGTTTCAAGATTCTACAATTGCTTGTTGGATGATTGAAAAACCTATGAAAGTGGCAATAATGCTGATTCTCCATTTCCTCCTCTATTGGCTCTTTTCTGACAGGAGGAAATTTGATTGCAACATCTTGGATCCAAACTTCTAATAGATCGATCACCTCTTCAATGGGAAAAGGAAAGTCTGGTTCTTCCTGGTCATTTTGCTAACGTTGAGTCGGTGCTTGTGAATTCCGAGTTTGGTTGTCCTTTCTTAATGCTTTTGTAGGCTGGGACGTTAGAGAAGCATTCTTGCGTTGTTGTGTTTCATCCTTCCTCTTTCCTCCTTCAGCGAAAACATTTGCGGAAGGTTGGATATTGTACTGCTTATTTATCAAGCTCCTGGTGCTACCTCGAGCTTCTCGCGTTTCCTCGACTTTTGTAAATTTTGTCCTTTCCAGTAAGTCCGGAGCGGTGGTTGCTAACAGTTTGGCTGCCTCATGAAGCTCTAAAAAAGTCTGGAATCGGAGATTCTCCAGCAAATCTCTACATACCGGGATCATTCCGTTGATGCACAAGTATACAATATGTTGTTCAGTAACGTTTGGGTCATGGCAATCCAAAGCTTGGACGTTGAATCTCTTCATGTAGTCGTTTGGATGCTCACTATTCTTCTAAAATATTCTTCCTAAATCACAAAGGCTAACTTTTTCTGAGACAAATAAATATTTCCGGTAGAAAGTGTTAGAGCATAGCTTGGTTGAACCCACCAAGCGTTGGTATGTCAAGTTTGGTTGTCGTATTTTAGTGTGTCAAAACTCATCTCAGAGTCGCTTAATTATGTACTAGAGACAACTTCGTTTAGGATAGACTATAAAGTCTAGGAATGTTGATACATACAAGTATTAATCCGAAGACCTGATGAAAGTGAAGAATAAGTGAACTACAACGACAATATCATCCTTCCTCTTGAGGTTAGTAATATTGACTTGACCTTATTTCATTCCTAACGTATCTTTCAAGTCGTGCTATATTGAAAACATAACTGCGAAGCTTTATATATTGCACATAGTATATATATATTACTCTAGTGATGTGACATGGTCATATTTGTATGATCATAGTATTAGGGAATTATACTACGAAGTGTTTCCATATTAGGGTATAACCGATCCTAGTGATTGGTAGATCCGATTGAACCCATGGATGTGATTTGATATTTGATCAATTACATAGTCATCTTGGAATACAGGTGAACCAATTATAAACTTGTTTGGAAGTGTGGTATAAACGATTCCAAGAATGTAAATATGAAAGATTATTTACAGAGAAAATATGTCAACATACTTTGAACATGGATAGTAACTCTTATCATTTATTGTTCAAAGATATTCCTTAATACTCAGGGAGATCATATACCGAAATTAATTAAGAATCTTATAATTAAGGTTTTTGGTTATATATGCTTTTAATAACCAGCAATTAAATGCATATCTCTAGAGAATAAAAATTAGTAATGTGTATTTACTGGAATTATGAAAACCGAATTTTATCATTCATTGCATATCTTGAGAATATTTTCGGTTTTGGAAATTCCTTGGTGTCCAAACATCCTTGGTCTATAAATACCTAAGTTTGCATTTCTAGCAAACTATCCTAAGATCCAGTCAAACTTCATCTTTTTGTTGTTTCTGGTGGAGCCGTCTATCCGGAGAGGAAAGTACCCTAATTGGGCGATATCTCTTACGACCGCTCGTTTAATGACTTCTGTGGGATCAAGAACCTTTACAAGTACCATTGGTGGGAAACTAGATAATTGCAGTGTTATTAGTTTTTGATAGATTTGATTGACTAGCGGTTATTGAAACTTGTTGATGGGGAAAAACGGTATGCTGGTTTTCAAGAAGTGTAGAGACGACCATGCAGACGGAGACTCCTCAACCGATCAAACTGCCTAAACTCAAACAGATGCACTGCACGAGAGTGCTTTGAGTTCGAGAGATCAATATGTAGGACTCTGGCCTAAAAAAATAAATGCCCGTTCCAGAGTCAATTCGGTCACAAAGAGGGAAGAGGGTTGATCTATATGAGGGAAGCTGAGAAGTGTGTGAGATCAATGGTGATCAAGGATTGTGAATGTGTTGTGGATTTCTACAAATGAACTGCTGGGTTCGAATAAGTTTGAATTATGCTATGTTGAGAGTGATTGTTCAGATGAGACTTGTTATGCAATTCCCGTATATTTGTTCTTTGTTAATTATGAATTCATAGAACTTATTTATATTGCTAGAACGTGGACACATTGATCTCCAGTAAGTGTGACGATTGTTTGAGTGAAAGAGTAGGAAAGTGGAAGATCGTGGTTTAAACAGTTCCATGTCATTGGGAGACTGGGTTGATCGTCCACCCACTACTTTGATAACTTCCTCAACCACTTTCATGAATTACTCACATTTCCCATCGTGGATTAACACACGCGCTGTAGGCCGCCAGACCAAACCCTAATTAATATCCCCCATGTGACGTGATTGATGTGTCACGAATGTGGAGTCTGCAAGGCAGACGTGTATTTGATCAGTCAGTCGTTGACTTGATTAGACGATGAGTCTAAGTATTGTGCAGTCGAGCATGATTTCCGAATTCTCTAGGATTCATGGACTGAAGTACAGTTCTCGAATGAATGATGTTGATAATTGAATCAACATGATAGTCAGAGAAAATATTGCTTGTATGATGAATTATTGAATATTGATAGTTAAATCAATATTCGAGCATTTGAGAAAATATTGCTCATTCGATGCATTACTGAATATTGATAGTTGAATCAATATTCGAGCATCTGAGCAAATATTGCTCATTCGATGCATTACTGAATATTGATAGTTGAATCAATATTCGAGCATCTGAGCAAATATTGCTCATTCGATGGATTACTGAATATTGATAGTTGAATCAATATTCGAGCATCTGAGCAAATATTGCTCATACGATGGATTACTGAATATTGATAATTGAATCAATATTCAAGCATCTGAGCAAATATTGCTCATTCGATGGATTACTGAATATTGATAGTTGAATCAATATTCGAGCATCTGAGCAAATATTGCTCATTTGATGGATTACTGAATATTGATAGTTGAATCAATATTCAAGCATCTGAGCAAATATTGCTCATTCAATGGATTACTGAATATTGATAGTTGAATTCAATGGATTACTGAATATTGATAGTTGAATAAATATTCGAGCATTTGAGCAAATATTGCTCATTCGATGAATTACTGAATATTGATAGTTGAATCAATATTCCAACGTCTGAGCAAATATTGCTCATTTGATGAACTATTGGTAATATAACCAAATAAAATATTAATTAAAATATTAGTAACTGGACCGAATATTATATAATTAATCAAGATGTTGATTGCTGGATCAACATAAAATTATTAGTGTTTGAAGTTGCTCAAAATCATGATTTGCAGAGCATTCAGTTCAAAACCCTAATTTTGATCGATTGCTGATAAATTGATGATTTTCTGAAAATAAGTCACTAGGTGAAGGCGGGAGATACATGGATGATGGACGACCATGTAGCACCCAGGTGCTCGAGTGAGCATGCACCAAAGTCCTTTGTTGACCAGTTGGTGAAAAGATGATCAAATGCTGGTTTAATCATTTATTAAAACCTAATTATGGAGAGATGCGGACCGGCCAAGGGGTCATGAGACCGACCCTTTGTGGTCATGGGACCATCTGGTGGTCGATTGAGTAAATTCCAAGTTGGTTGGAGGGAGTTTGGTCCCACTATGAACTGTTGAGAGGTAATTAGGTCAAATTTATGAAAGAGTGTGGGACCGGCTCCTTGAAAGCCTAAGGGCAGACCTTGGTCGGTCGGGGTGGCATTCCCGTATCACCATATTGTTTGTTTCTCAATCCTGAGAGTTTTGGTAATTTCTGGTGCGCGTTTGAGCAATATTTTGGATTTTCAAAAGAGTTTAATCTTGACTGAAATTCTCGATTTTTCTCGAATGAGCAAGTAGAACTTTTCTCGTGCGACCATTATTTTGAGAATATTAAAATAATAATATTTTAATTTTTAACGTGGGAAGCCTAGTCGGTCATGTGACCATTTGACTTTTTGGCTTTTTCATGGTTAGAGCAATATTTGAGAAAATATTGAAAACTAGGGTTTTTGCTCAAACGCTGGAGTTTGATGAGATGAAGAAAATAATAATATGAGAAAATAAGGAATTGTAAGGTGTGGGACAGGTCACGGCTAGGGCATGGCCAGCCGGCTAGGTGGCCCGGTCCCGTGACACCTTTCCCTATTTTTTTTTATTTTTTTTCATCGTTTGAAGGAAAATATGGAGAAACTAAGAGTTTTGCTCAAACGATAGAGTTTTCTCAAATGAAGGAGTCTTCATGAGATGGAAAAATATAAAATAATGGAAAGAGGTGCGATACCGGCCGGCCGGTGGGCCCAGTCCCCTTAGGTGCCTCTTTATTATTTTATTGATATTATTTTCCTCCTTATTTTGCACAGGTTTATTTGTTTGTCCATATTTTCGAATACTCGTTCGTGTATTCGAGTGCTCGTTTGTGAATTATTTCTAAATACACTCGCACCGTTTACTCGGGGCTTACTCAGTGATGGCACAGATGTCTGATTGTTGAATATTTATTACCAAACCATGAAATTCAGCTGAGAATCAATCATGAAACGGAGCTATAAAATTAATTGAGTATCTATTACTAATCCATAGAATTCAGCTGAGGATTCAGGGAACGAAGTAATGAGATAAAATGGTTACCTAATACTAATCCAAGGAATCCAGATAAGGATCATCCATGGAACGGAGTAATGAGGTAAAATAGATTATTTTCTAGGAATCCAGTTGATGAATGACGCGCTAGAATTAATCTACTTTCAGAATTGAGATATGAGATAATTGAAGCATCATATTCGTTCTGAGGGGTGTATAATCAGGGAACAACGAGCATCGTGACTTTCTGAAGGCGTTAAGCTCTCTAACAAACATTATGTCTAGGAACCTCACGATCATTAGGAGATTATATACACGGTCTCTCTACGTAATCATGGAACAACGAGCAGCGTGATGTCCTGAAGGCGTTAAGCTCTCTAACAAACATTATGTATAGGAACCGCCCAATCATTTTGATTCTATGTAGAGGTGATGATGAAATGTGTGAAGCATCGAATGCTCAGCTGAGATGCCTTTCGAGAAACATATTCATCATAGCTCTAAGAGGAATGTTCGCTCAGTCAGAGATCGTGAAATGGTTCACGGATCATAAAATATGAATCATCACATACATTCCTGAAGCCGGGTTAGAAATATGCAGTATCATGATTTTACGTTTTTGACCTTTGTCGAAAATCCACCATCAACATTAAGTCCTCTGCTTAATGAGGGACAGTCATGTTCCGAAGTAAGCATTGGATGGTGATGTTCCAGCAAACGATATAAGTAGTTGAACTTACTCGTACAAAGGCATTTTCAGAATCCCCGATTTGCTCCAATGACGTCATGTACGAGCAAATGAATAGATAAGGACTCTGACAGTATGATAGAGTGTCATCCCGTGAGCACTGAGAGACGAAGCATTGCTGCTTTGGACGATCAGACGTCCAGTTTTGGTCGGTTTAGCGTTTATGGGCCCGGGCCCAAAAAAGGAAATCCCTGTTTTATTAGGTTTTTGGAAACAAAATTGATATAAAAGGGAAGAATCCTGTAGTTGCAGGAATTACCATAACACACCCCTTGTAATATCTTGATAATAATTTCTTGATCTAAACTCATTTGATATGAAAATGATAATTAAAATACTAAAATTGTAAATAGACACCAGATTTTTTACATGGTTCGATCAATTTGATCTACATCCATGATTCTTCACTATGATTGTTTAATTTTACATTTGATTTACATTGATATTCTCCATTAATGGAGTTCTAGATCTAGTTTTTGGGGAAGAAGATGATAAAGAAAAATACATTCTCTCTCTCAAAAATATCTCTCTGCCAAATATCTCTCCCCCCTTTCTCTTTCCTGCTCTCCTCTTTATATAGGTGTTTACATAATGGATGACAGCTCACACTTCCCCTATTTTAGGATCCCTTTCCGCACTCTCGCAAGCTTTCTCCATATTCTCTCGAGCTCCTGCCTTGTTCTCTCGAGCTCCTGCATTGTTCTCTCGAGATTTATCTACAACCACAAAATCTTCACATCTTTCTCGTGTTTTATGCTGTCGTTGTCTATTACATCATTAATTTGCGACATTTGCAATATGTTGCTGAAGAGCTCGCAGAAATGTCATTATAAATTTCACAAGAGTATTGCGGTGGCGATATTCTGATCCTACATCTTTCCTTTTTTTTCTTGAATATTGCTTGAAAAGCAATCTTTAAGAAAAACTCTATTGTTGTAGTAGTTTTTGATCTTTGCTGATGATGGAACGAGCGAAAGAATATTGGACTTGAAAAGTACGTACTTGCCTCTATTCTTTTGTGAAGTTCCATATCTTTGCGAAGTAAATAAGAAGTATCAACTCTTGAAGTATACGAATTATGAAATATCCTTGAAGAAATATAAGAAGTACTCAATCCTCAAAATATAAGAAGTATCCGTCCTTGAATGAAAGTCATAAGTATTGCCTCTATTCATGCCAAATTATTACTTCATTTTTGGTGAAAATTCTTGTCCATTTTGGAAATGATTCTTGCCGAGAAGATAAAGAACATAAAATGTTTGCTTGGTAATCCATAGTTGCCTCTGTTCTTTATCTATGAAGGTAGAATCCTTTAGAAAATGTTAAATGAACGAATTGTTTCTTTATTCTGATCTTGCCTCTGCCTCATGCGATAATCTCTTTAAGAAAATAATCATATTCTGCGAAATAATCACATCTCCTGCGAGATTCTAAATGTGTCTGCGAGATTCTGAATAATCTGCGAATTTATGAATAACCATGCGAAATTATGAATAGTGCTCCTGAAATAGTGCCATAAATAGTGCTGCGAAATTATGAATAGTGCTTCGAAAATGCAAATAATCCTTCTGAGAGACTCTGAATAATACTTCTGAGAAATTATGAATAATACTTCTGAGAGATTCTGAATAGTATTTCTGAGAGATTCTAAATAGTACTTGCTATCTCTCTTGCGATGAATAAATCTTTCCTGCATTCTTAAAAGAAAATAGTTAATGTTTGAGATTATTCTATTGGTCTTATTTTTCCTTCCTAGTTAAAGGTCTTATTTTGCCATTTTTTGTATTTGCGACAAAATCGCAGGACGTCCTTACATTCGCATGTAAAGACCCATTGATCTTGCCTTATCATTTTTTTTTTGTCAATTTCTCTGCGAAAATATGACAGGCCTAAGTTTTCTTGCGAAAACAAAGCCCCATGACATTGCCGTCTTGCGATGAAATCGCGGGACGTCTTTACACTTTGATGTAAAAACCCATTGATCTCATCTTATCTTTTTCTCTTGGCTTTTGCCTCTGTATAATATTTGTCACGCGACAATATGACAGGCCTAAATGTTCTTGCGAACGTAAAGCCCCATGACATTGCCGTCTTCTAGCGCCAAAATGTAGTTGCAGGAATTCCCACAACACACCCCTTGTAATATCTTGATAATAATTTCTTGATCTAAACTCATTTGATATGAAAATGATAATTAAAATACTAAAATTGTAAATAGACACCAGATTTTTACATGGTTCGATCAATTTGATCTACATCCATGATTCTTCACTATGATTGTTTAATTTTACATTTGATTTACATTGATATTCCCCATTAATGGAGTTCTAGATCTAGTTTTTGGGGAAGAAGATGATAAAGAAAAATACATTCTCTCTCTCAAAAATATCTTTCTGCCAAATATCTCTCCCCCCTTTCTCTTTCCTGCTCTCCTATTTATATAGGTGTTTACATAATGGATGACAGCTCACACTTCCCCTATTTTAGGATCCCTCTCCACATTCTCGCAAGCTTTCTCCATATTCTCTTGAGCTCCTGCCTTGTTCTCTCGAGATTTCTCTACAACCGCAAAATCTTCACATCTTTCTCGTGTTTTATGCTGTCGTTGTCTATTACATCATTAATTTGCGACATTTGCAATGTGTTGCTGAAGAGCTCGCAGAAATGTCGTTATAAATTTCACAAGAGTATTGCTGTGGCGATATTCTGATCCTACAAAACCCTAAATTTTTTATTTTATTTTATGTTTCACCGACCAGCTTGCTTCACCTTCCCTCACGTCAGGAAAAAAAAAATTGTTCGCACGCCGGAGCCAGACTACCGACGGCTGAATTCCGGCCAACTCCGGCGCCGACAAAGGTTTTTTTTTTTCTATGTGTTATTCATGTGTTGTTCATAAAACAAAACTCTATATGTATACATGCATGCGTAGGTTATATGATTTTTTTTTTTTGTAAACGTCTGTCCGTCCGTTTAAGAAACGAACAATAATTCCTAATATGAAAGATATATATATATATTTTTGAATAGACATGATCCAATTTGCAGTGGAGAAAATTTTGTTTATGAGTTTTCATGAAAACCAAAATCTTATTTTGATGTATGAATTTTTATAACATAGAAAACACCCTCATTTCATGGACGAATGCTCGCACGAGAGAGAAAGACTTATATATATATGCGTGACCTATTCACGTAATTTATTTTATTTTATTTTTTGAAATTTACGTGAGTTAATATTTTGTAAAGATCAAAAATTTTATTTTTGAGCAATTGCTGAAAGCAAACAGTTAAATAAAATTCTCGTGAATTTTGTGATTTAATAGCATATGCTCGAAGATCAATGAATGTTCACACGGTAAAAATTATTTGAATTGTTCACAATTTTATGAAAATCAAGTTATGATTTTGAATAATGAATTTTTTGTTCATCTTTGCAGGTTCAAAGAAGCGAACAGATTCTCGAAATTTTCATGTTATAGTCACTATAGCTAGTGAAATTGTAAACATGTAAGAGTTCGAGAGTTACCATTTCGGTAGACGCTGATGTGAGCATCCTTATTATTTGTTGTGCTTTAATTCCACCGCTTTGATGAAATTTACATCTACAAATATTATACTGAAGTAGAAATGTTGTATGGATGTTACATCGGCTTTGCAAAGATGATTGATTTCCATGATGGCACTTCCAAAGATGACACTTCCAGAGATGATACTTCCACAGATGCAACTTCAGGAAATGATACCTCTATAGATGGAACTTCTGTTAACAAAGAAGAAGAAGCACTTGGAACAAAGAATATTCCAAACACTGATGACGAGTTCTTTGTGGTCAAATATAAACCTGAAAAACGTCTCCCAGGTTCTTTATTTCGCCTTCTTATAAATCCCAAGGAAATTACTCCGAGAAAATTGATATCTCCTCGAGCGACCATTTGATTTTGTTTACAAGGAGGACATTATGCTTATTCACACATAGACTTCAAGCTTTCCCGAAAACCTTTAACAGACTTCTCCGGATGGGAAAGACATATGTTGGGGAATGAACATGTGAGAGCCATGGTGGATTGTGCACAGGTGACACCAGCAATTCAAGCAGCTGGAGATTTATCTATTTACCATGATATGAGAGGTGTGGTAGCTTTGCTCGCTCGCTGGTGTATTCCTACTCATAGTTTCATATGATGGTGGGGAGAATTTACCATCACTCTGGAGGATGTGATTGCTTTATTACATCTTCCAGTCACGGGTAATTTTACTGCAGCACTTTCGGCAGATAAAAAGGAAATATCTGATGTCTTGACAGCTACGATGCATGACATTAACAAATACCCAACAAATTTTGTTATGCTCAATGGTTGAGGCACTGGTGGCCGAGAGATAGAAATCCTGAAATACCTGTGGACGATGTATTAAACATTGCTGCTCTCTTGTGCTTGTGGTTATCTAGAGATGTATTTAAAGATAATGGAAACTTGCTGAAAGCATTCGTGATTCCCTTTTTTTAGAGAGTTGCTCGGTCGAACTCACAAGCGTTTCTATCTCAAGCTTGTTATCAAGTTTAGTTATAGCTAAGTCGCGGACTAGGATATAAAGTGTTTCTATCTATCTCAAGCGTTTCTATCTCAAGCGTTTCTATCTCAAGCTTGTTATCTCAAGCTTGATTTCTAGTCAACTTATAGCTAAGTCGCGGACTAGGATATAAAGTGTAGTTGAGCTCTAGACTCCATGGCGTATATCATACAAAGACGAATAACTACTCAAGGAACTGGTGGAACTTCATCGAATAAAAGGTATATAGATACTTGAACTTATCTATCACTCAAAGAGTCTATCTACTCTATCTCCTATCTTGAGACAAAAGTCGTATTGCTATATAGACTTCGATTATACACACTTGCTATTTCAAGATGAGTTTATATCGCTCTCGAAATATGTGTTGGTAAGCTTTCGCTTTGGCCAAGTTCATCTTTACAAGTGACGAAAGTCATGATGATTATTTCAATATCTTGAAAATTGCTTTGATGAAAAATAGTGTGTGAATAACCTCTATTTAACATCCTCTAAGAATGTTTCAATGATTGAAATAAAGAGTTTAGAACATGTAACCATATTTGGATATAAACATATAATGTGTTCGCTCATTAGTGTATAAGTCCAAAACCGGGAACCAAATGTATGCATACTTGTGTGTGTACTAAATGGTTGATGGAGACTGGGTAAGTATGCGTACCCGTATGCATACTGGCGGAAGTTCACGTCCGTGAATTTCTGCTGAGTTTGCAAATCAAAACCAACTCAATCCAGTTACCTAAGTATGCGTCCACGTAGGCATACTGGCGGAAAGTTCACGTCCGTGAATTTCTGTTGAGTTTGGAAACCAAAACAAACTCAAATCCGGTTACTTAAGTACGCATACCCGTACTCATACTTAAGTATGTTACTTTCTAAAATTGGTTTATTCGTGAACTTAAATTCATATAAACTAAGGAATGCATATTTGCAAACCGAGGATATAAAGTTCATGAATCGATTCGAGTGAATCAAAACCGATTTTTCTTCAATTGTGTATTGTATACTTCTATGAGATCTATGCAATTGAACAACTCTTGAACCAGTTCATTTGAGTCATTTGAACTAGTTATGGTGAAGATGAATAAGGTTGATATGAAAGTGCTCATATGGCTAACCATTTGGTTAACTACTGTTGAACTAACGACTTATACACATTTAGGTACGGTTACACAAACCTAAATGACGTATATTTCATTTGTGTATAACAAGCTAAGTTCGATCTAACGGTTGAAAGATATTAGCTTGAATTTAATCAGGTTTTCATCTAACGTTGAATATTGAATGCTTTGTTACCAAGGTAACTTAAATTGCAAACCCTGATTTGGAGATTATATAAAGGAGAATGTCATGTGACTTCTTATATGGTTTCCCTTAGTTTAGTTGGTTAGTGATGAGAGTCTCAGGTGCCCTTAATAATTGAGTGTCTACCTAAATAATGGACTGGTAGTTTAGTTATTTGGTAATTATTGTCTAGTGGATTATGGACATGTGTTCGGCTAGGATTGATAAGTGATAAACCTTTATTTTCCAGTTGTATTGAAGTTGTAAGAAGAACCCTATTTTGGGGTAAGTTATGAATTGATGAAGTTGTAGTTGGCTGCTTCGGCAGAGTTACTTAGATTCCGTTCTATTTCCGATTTATTTCCGTTCCAATCCATCCTCAACTGTACTAGAATAGTACAAGTGGTATCAGATTCGTTTCGATCCATGGAGGCGTCTGATGAAACCATACAACTTCAACAGATCTCTGAAATTCAAAATCAAAATCAGTTGAACTTGGTAGAATTACATAAGAAAGTTGATAATATTTCTCTTCAAGTGAGCAAGCTAATGACAAAGGAGGATCTCAAGGATTTTGGGAGTAGTTTCGATCGACTATTCCAAGCTCAATTGGAGAATTATTTTTGGGAAAACGACCTACAATGGTAACGATCTAGAAGGAGATTCAAGAATTACTTCGAACTCAAATACCAGTTGTGGGTTATCATCTGATGAAGGAGATTCAAATAAATCAAATGTACTTGGATACCTAATCAGTGAATCTTCTGCTCAGCCTTCTGAATCTCAAGATTTCTGTGCTTTTACATCTGCAGAAGAAAAATCAACTCCTAGTTCGGTTCAGTTAGCTTCTTCTTCATTAATTAGCGCTGATAAGTCTAAGGAAGATTCATATTCTCAGGTTGATGAAGTTGCAAAGACCACTGCAATTGCTTTCGTCAAGATAAGTCAGGTTAAAATTGTGGAGGTTAATTATGCGGAAATTGAAAGCTTGAAGGATTCCTTCTTCATTAATTACGGCAAATTACTCGGTAAGAGGGGTTTTTCCCTTGCTTCTAACTATTTTCGAAATCCATTTGATCGTGGTAAAGTAATTGAACCTGGTGTGAGGTGTTATGCTTATAATAGATATAATTCTAAGTTTTGCCTTAATTTTGGTTTGGTTGTTCATACTGGGTGGATATTCATGGATGTTTGTTCTGACACACTAATTTATAACCTTATTCTGGAGCTTGGGTACTGGTCGATATTTCTATTTAAGCATTCAACTTTGTATCTGTTTGTCAAAAATGGAGTCAGTAGTGATGTTGGCCATCTATTTGATAAAAGGCCCCAAAAAAGTAGAATTCTCTGGACCATTTTGATTCTCCAAGTGCAAAAACAAAACGAGTTTGGGAATACATACAAATTGTTTGCTCATTTGCTTGATGGTTTTAGCTTCTATTTTGATAGGGTATTTACTTCTGGTTGGTTCACTCTTCATGTGGATTCAATTTTAATGGCTTCTGACAATAGAAAAATTGTTCATGAGCTTCTGTGTGAGCATGGGTTTGAATCAGATCCTTTGTTTTGTTCTTGAATTCTACGGGGGTTGGTTAAAACATGTGATCTTGGTAAAAATAGTAAGCTACTTGCTGAATTGTCAGCGAGGAGTAGATTTTTCTTTCTCTTGATGGCCAGAGTCGCGTGCATTACGAAGGCTCGTAAATGGTCTATTCAAATGCTTTGTTGGAAGGCAGTGCAATATTTTTTCTTACAGCTCGAATGTGAGTTGCTTGGGGTGAGTTTCAAGTTCCTAATTGATGATTATTCCCTACTTGCCTCCAATACAGTACTGTGCGTAGAATGTTTCATCGTGGGAAAGGGTTCCAACTTATTAAGGGATTTTCTGGCTTTGCGGGCGTTTCTGCATTCAATATAATCATAACTACTTCTGGTATCTCTGTATTCACTATGTGTTCGATCTTACTGGCTGGATACAATACAAATTCTGCTCATGAGCTAATTTTTTAATATGGGTCCAGGGTAATGGCAAATTATAGTGGTAAATTTGTTTATGCCTTTGTTTTCAAACTTGGATACTCATTAAGGCTGCTATGTGCGAAATTGACTACAATTCTATTCGTGAAAGGGGTTGAGACTGGTGTTGTATGCAAGTTCTGGAACGACAGTTTGCAGCATGGTACAGTTCTATGGTCTTAGTTGCTACTTCAAGTGACAGGTCATCATGACGCAACTAGTACTGCAAGAGAGTTATCCGACCAACTACATCATAGTAGTAGATATAGTTTCTGTGCTTCTCTACTCTTCCAGCTGGGAGGTGGTTTACAAACATCTTTACAGAATTGTGTTGCTACAGCGCAATATAATGCTGAATCACAGATTATTTCCAGGCGACTTACCTGTAAGTTTTTGTTTCTTGCTCTTGGTGCCAACAAGCGAGGTGATACGTCTTTGCCACAGGAGATCGGATTATGCTGGCTTAATCTCAGTTTTTCGAGTAGAGCACATGGTGGGGTTTTCATTTGGTTTTTTATTTGGTTACCAACAGAACCTAGCTCCAGTCTGTGGTAGTAATGAATGTTGTTCTGGATGGAAAAAGTCTTTAGTAGAGGGGGTGAAAATTATAGTGTGTCATCATTCCAAGGTTGTTGAGCAGCTTATGGGGCCAGCTAATCTCCAGCAACACCTTAGGTGGCAGTTACATGTGGTACCACTTCAAAGCTACACTTCATCAACAGTTACAGGAGCGGTCTAGAAATTTTACAAGTAAATTTAATGACACCTTCCAAGATGTTGAAGACTGCATATACAACGTATTGTTCTGCAGTAACCGTGGTCTGGGATATGGCAGCATAGGACCAGAATATCGCTACAACACTTTTTCTGTGAGATTAACAACACTTCCCAGCGAGCATCACCGCAAGTTCTTCAACTACACTTTGCGAGTGTCACAAAAGCAGTCAAAAGAGTGACGTAATAGTTGACGATTGAAGAAAACATAAGAAAAGCATGTTTGTCCCGCGATGGTTACAAAGCTTGCGAGAATGAACATTATAACTATCGCGATACAATCGCAAAATAGATCCGAAATAAGAGGAAAACTTAGCTGTCATCCATTTTGTCATTTCCTATATAAAGGGTTCTGATAGATTCAGAGAGAGGATGATGTATTTTTGAGAGTTGAAAGAGTCTTGAGGAGAGAGAAACTTCAAGAGAATAGTTGTAATCTTGATTTCTTCCATTCCTATAAACATTTCTGAAAATCAAATATCAAAGTGTCGTTTTTAATCTTCAAATTTGGGTTGGTTATTACAAATTCTTAACAAGGGTGTAGTGTAGGATTTCCTGCAACTACATGCAGTTCACTTCTATAATCAAACGGGCAGTGGTATAGAAGGAACGTTGTTCAAAAGCTATGTCCATATTTTCAGAATGAATTTATTTTCGCACTATCCGTATCATGCACCTGGGTTCTATGCAACTCTTGCTTTTCTAAAGGAGGTTGAGAAAATTCTAACTCTGTTGCTGTGGGTAGGGTACTTAAGGTGGAAATTTAGATTCTTTTCACCCGGTTGGTGGCAGGTAACAAATGTTTTTCTCTCAGTTGGGGGCCTTGCCAAAACCTGGAATTCTAGGAGCTATTTGTTTCACCAAGCTACAGTCCCCAGTCTAATTACACTTACTCTTATGAGGAGAAATCTATCATTGGCAAGTTTAATGAGTATAAGAAAGAGGATTGTTGCCATAATTGATATTGTTTTTATGTCATGTTCCACATGCATCTTTGTGCTTATATCAACTGTTGGGCCGGTGTGTCCACCAATTAAGGGTTACCTCCAGTTGGAGTTTTCTTGGGGGTTACTGCTAGTTCAATTCAGACTCCTGGTGATTCAAAACTTATATGTGCTCATGTTGCTGGTCTCATTGCAGCGGGAAATTAGTATGCTTCTTATGGGCCTCTGGAGTGCAAGTACTGTAAAGAGGATCAATGTGGACTTCACATCAGTTATCATCGTTGGGTCTAACTTGCAGATTATTGAGAAGTGGAAGTATAAATGAAGAAATGCCAACAAGCTCAAGCAACTTGCATCTACATGTGCTAATAAACTCAATAGTGAAATCAAAGATAACGTGTGACCAATTTTCTCATCCTTGAGGACAAGGATGTCTTTAAGGGGGGGTGGTTTGTCATGTGACTTCTTATATGGTTTCCCTTAGTTTAGTTGGTTAGTGATGAGAGTCTCAGGTGCCGTTAATAATTGAGTGTCTGCCTAAATAATGGACTGGTAGTTTAGTTATTTGGTAATTATTTCCTAGTGGATTATGGACATGTGTCCGGCTAGGATTGATAACTCTTTCTTCTCCAGTTGAATTTAAGTTGTAAGAAGAACCCTATTTTGGGGTAAGTTGTGAATTAATGAAGTTGTAGTTGGCTGCTTCGGCAGAGTTACTTAGATTCCGTTATATTTCCGATTCATTTCCGTTCTAATCCATCCTCAACTGTACTAGAACAGTACATAGAACTCTACCAACTAGGAAAGTTAATCCCCATACCTCCTGTGTGATACTAGTTGTATAAGCTAGAGTTGATTCTCCTTTAACCTTAGGTTTCTACCGAGACCTTGTAGGTTAACAACTTGAAGACTTCATTGGGATTGTGAAGCCAAACCCAACTATTTTCTCTGTAGTTGTGTGATCTGATATTGTTGTTTCAATTATATTGAGTATAATTATAAAATTGGTTCGAGATAAATTACTCCGATAGGCAAGATAGAAAAGTAATCACAAACATCTTCGTGTCATCGTTTGTGATTCCACAATATCTTGTTTCGCTAGTTGATTAAGATTATTTTGAGGTGATTGATAATTCTAGACTATTCTTCGGGAATATAAGTCCGGGTTATCGATTGGTTCTTGTTCACCTTGATTTATTAAAAGACAGAACAAAAACTTGTAGGTATTTATGTGGGAGACAAATTTATTTATTATTGTATACTTTTCTGTGTGAGACAAATTTGTTTATTAAAGTCTTCGACTTTGGGTCATAGTAACTCTTAGTTGTGGGTGAGATCAGTTAAGGGAATCAAGTGCGTAGTATCCTGTTAGGATCAGAGACGTAAGGAGCACAACTGTACCTTGGATCAGTATGAGATTGATTGGGGTTCAACTATAGTCCATACAGAAGTTAGTTTGTAGTAAGCTAGGGTATGTAGCGACTTAATACAGTGTGTGTTCAATCTGGACTAGGTTTTTTGCATTTTAAAGTTTCCTCGTTAACAAAACTTATGGTGTCTGTGTTATTTCTTTTCCGCATTATATTTTGTTTTATAATTGAAATATCATAGGTTGTGCGTTGAATCAATCAATTGGGAAATCCGACCTTTGGTTTTTGATTGAAATTGATTGATACTTGAACATTGGTCTTTGGTACCGTTCAAGTTAATTTCTTTTGTATTCAATTAGACTCGCATATTTCTATTTGCTTAAGTAAGGATTGAATCGACAAATTGAGATATAACTCTTTGATATACTTTTTATTAAGACTGAGTTTGTCTATCTAGTTGATTCTCTTAAAAGTATCTTGGAGTTAGTTCATACAGATTTCTAAGCGAATTATTGGGTGAGGTTGTTGTACCCCCCAGTTTTTCAATTGGTATTAGAGCAGGCAAATACGTTTATGACCTTATAAGTCTGTGTTTGTAGCAATATGACTCTATGGACAAAAGTGCTATCTCTTTAAACATACCACCAGTCTTCGATGGATCAAATTACTTATGGTGGAAAATTGTTATGCGTGCCTTTCTTCAAGCGTGTGATTTTTAATCCTAGGTTTATGTGGTTAATGTCTATGATGCTCCCATTGTGGCAGTAGGGGATGCAACCATACCGAAAGATATTGGTGCATATGACACTGCTGAGATACTTGCTGCAAAACAAAATTCCGACGGTTTGAATGCTGTAGTTACAATAATTCCCACAACACACCCCTTGTAATATCTTGATAATAATTTCTTGATCTAAACTCATTTGATATGAAAATGATGATTAAAATACTTAAATTGTAAATGGACACACAGATTTTTACATGGTTCGATTAATTTGATCTACATCCATGATTCTTCACTATGATCGTTTAAATTTACATTTGATTTACATTGATAATCTCCATTAATAGGTAAAGTTCTGGATCTTGTTTTTGGGGAAGAAGATGATAAAGAAAAATACATTCTCTCTCTAAAAATCTCTCTCTGCAAAATATCTCTCTCTCTCTTACAAAAATTGTCTCTCCTCCTCCCTTCTCTCTCCTGCTCTCCTCTTTATATAGGTGTTTACATAGTGGATGACATCTCACATACAACTCATACTTCCCCTATTTTAGGATCCCTTTCCATACTCTCGCAAGATTTCTCCATATTCTATCGAGCTCCCGCCTTGTTATCACGAGCTCCCGCTTTGTTCTAGCGAGCTCCCGCCTTATTCTAACGAGCTTTTTTTATAACAACCATAAAATATTCACATCTTTCTCGTGTTTTATGCTTTCGTTGTCTATTATGTCATTTCTGTAATTAATTTGCGACATTTTCCATATGTGGTAGAAGTTTTCGCAAGAGTGTTGTTGTTGCAAGATTCTGCTCCTACATTTTGCCTCTTTTTTCTTGAATATTTCTTGAGAAGCAATCTATAAGAAAAAATCTGTTGTTGTAGTAGTCTTTGATCTTTGTTGATGAAGGAACGAGCGAAAGAATGTTGGACTTGAAAAGTACGTACTTGCCTCTATTCTTTTGTGAAGTTCCGAAGCTTTGCGAAGTAAATAAGAAGTATCATCTCTTGGAGTATGCGAAGTATGAAGTATCTTTGAAGAAGTATAAGAAGTACTTAATCCTCGAAATATAAGAAATATCCGTCCTTGAATGAGAGTGATAAGTATTTCCTCTGTTCATGTGAAATTATTACTCCATTTTTGGTGAGACTTCTTGTTGTTCATTAATGAACGTCCATTTTGAAAATGATTCTTGCTGAGAAGATAAAGAACATGAAATGTTTTCTTGGTAATCCATAGCTGCGTTTGTTCTTTACCTATGAAGGTAGAATCCTTGAGAAAGTGTTGAATGAGCAAATTGTTTCTTTATTCTTATCCTGCCTCTGTCTCTTGTTTTTCGCTCATGTGATAGTATAATCTCTTTAAGTTGCTTATATTTGTGCGAAATAATCTCATTCTGCAAAATAACCACATTCTGCGAAATTCTGACACATTCTTTAAAATTCTAAGTAATCCTGCGAAATTCTGAATAACCTTGCGAAATTATGAAATACTCTGCGAAATTCTGAAGTACTCGGCGAAATTATGAAGTACTCTGCGAAATTCTGAATAATGCTGCGAAATTCTGAATAATACTCCTGAAATAGTGATGCGAATAGTGCTGCAAATAATGCTGCAAAATTCTGAGTGAGTCTACGAAATTCTGAATGAGGCTGCGAAATTCTGAATAATTTTGCAAAATTATTCTGTAAAGTTTTGTAAAATACTTGTGCGAATATAATGTTTATGTAATGATTATGTCATGAAATGTATTATGCGATGTTTATGTCATGAAATGCTTATGCAATGCTTTTATGATGCGAGTATGATGCTTGTATGATGAGAATGCTTATCTATTGCAATGTATAGCTAATGTTTGTATTACTTAGCTTATTCTGACGTGCTAAAATTGATGTAGCTTTGAATTGCCTCCATTCTTCATTTCTCTGTTTTTGTCTCTAGTATATGCTTTCCTCTTTGCATATTTATTGTTCTCGCAAGTTCATTTGATTGTGCCTCATCTTTCTTGCTCATTGTATCTCATTGTTTTATTGTCTCCACTGTTTATTCCTGCACTATTAGTCTCGCATAATATAATATAATTAAAATATCAAAGGTGCATCATTTTCACTATCTTAATTTCATTTCAGTATATATGTTCGCAAGCTTGTTTGCTCACATATAATCATTTTCACAAGCTTATTTGCTTACTTTCTTATGTGGTCTTATTTTTCCTTCCTAGTTAAAGGTCTTATTTTGCCACGTTTTTTTTTTCTTTGCGACAAAATCGCAGGACGTCTATACACTTTCATGTATTGACCCATTGATCTTGTCTTATCTCTTGTATTATGGCCTCAGCAGGATATTTTTCATGCGATAATATGACATGCCTAAATATTCTTGCGAACATAAATCCCCATGACATTGTCGTCTTGCGACGAAATCGTAGGACGTCTTTACATTTTCATGAAAAAACCCATTGATCTCGTCTTATCTTTTTTCTTGGCTTTTTGCCTCTTTATATTTGTTGCACAAATATGACAAGCCTAAATTTTCTTGCGAAAATAAAGCCTCATGAAATTTGCGTCTTAAGACACTTATCAGCTCCCTAATGGAGGGTGCCACCATTATCTCCCCCTGGTTTCCCCATCAAGGACTCGTATATCGGCCATACAAGGCTATCTCCTCCCATCCGGTTTTACCAACAACCAGTTTTTTTCGCAGCCTCTTATGCTTTTTGCCTATATGGCTTATAGTTACGAGACTGCACCCTAAGTGGGGTTTTCTTCGGGCCGAGTGCATCATAGCCAAGACTTTCCAAGAATGGCCAAGGTAGTTTCATACGCCCCGGGCACCCTTGGCTCAACCGTATACCTCGGCGCCTTGGTCATACTTTGCACTCCTTAGAAGAGACCTTCGGTCGTCTAACTGTTAATATATATATAGTTGGAAATCCAAAGTATCTCTCTTGGATAGGTTTTCTTTAACCCCAACATCTTCATGACTCGGGTTCTAGCAGCGGTAAAACCTTATCCCTGAGCCATGCAAAGAGATACCCCCTTATATGACGCACTTTAGGTCTTACATTTGCCTCTTGCGAAATTTTATTCGCGAACTAGGGTGTACGCCATAAAGGTTCGTCCCATTCTTATGTCTCTGCGAAATTTTCGCGTTTATTTATTCTTTCATTCATTATTTCATTTCTGTCATTTCTTCCATTCACTCTTTCATTCCCATAATATCATATCATTTGAAGAAACGTAAATATTCAAGAGAAGTCTAAGACATTGTAATTCTGAAATCTTTGTAGTTATGAAATTTTTGTAATTCTGCGATAATATCGCGCTTTGTAAATTAAATCAAAAATCTTTGAAATCTTTTGAAATCTTTGAAATCTTTTTTGAAATCTTGCGATTGTACCATTTTTTTTAAATTAAATCAAAAATCTTTTATTTGTTGTAAGTAAAATGTTCTAGGAAAGGGTACTTAGCTCTTATGTGAGTTGTCTGAACGTCTCGCAGCAAAAAGAAGAGTGAGAGATGAAACTTGAACCCTTGACCTGCCTCTTGCATTTTCTCGCAACAAACCAACTGTGCTAGCACTCTCTTGCGAATTAATCAAAGATCTTGCGAAGTAATCAATGTTTAACTATTCGAGAGACAAGACTTGAACCCGCGACCTGTTGCTTGCATTCATGCCTCCCAACCAACTGTGCTAGTTCTCTTGCTTGCGAAATTATCATGAACTCTCTTCTGTGTGAAATATACCTGCGAAATTATCAAGGATTTTGCGAAAAAATATGCATGTGTTGGGACTTGAACTCGTGACCATGAACTTATTAACTTCGCAGATCACCAACTATGTTGCCTCTTGCTTGCGAAATAATGAAACAATGCTGCGAAATTATTCATTTTCTCACCCTCTGTAAAAAGAAGAAAACTATGCTAGCAGGAAAATTCGAACCTCTGACCACAAACTCACATACTGTTCTCTGGACCAACTGTTCAAGAACCTCTCTGCGAAATTAACGAAGATTTTTTTTTTCTTCTTATTCTTTTATTCGCCAATGAAAATAAGAAGAAAATAAAAAATATGTGTCTTTGCGAATTTGAACCCGTGACATCAAACTCCTTGTATTCGCTGGTGACCGTGCTACTCTTCTGTCTGCGAATGGAACGCACGATGCTATAGTTTTAATCATATCTTCGCCTGTAGTAAAAATAGTAAAGGAATGCATACGGTGGGATTCGAACCCGCGAAGATAAACTCATTAGTTTCGCCATTAACCATCTGTTCAAGAATTTCTTTGCGAAATATTCGCACAACATTTGTTACTTGTTCTTTTATTTTCCCCTTGGAATTTTATCAAAAATGTGCGAAAATATCGCAATAAGGAAGAATCGATCATGCGACCTACTGCTTGTTTGCTCAGCCTTGAACCATCTGTGCGAATTTCTGTTTGTGATAGAAATTGCAGCGTCTGTCTCTTATCTTCTGTTCGTTCTTCCTTAATTTCTTTCACAATTTGCCTCTTGCTTTTTCTCATGAACATGAAATCTTCCACTGAAACCTTGGTTTTCTTCCTTAAATTCACCACAACAACAAATTGTTTCTCCTGCTCTTTTCATGTCTTTGAATTGTTGATGATGTTTACTCCATGAAAGTGTAATTTCTTCCATGAAATTCCCATTTTTGAACCTAAATTTTTTTAGATCTTGAAAAATATGAACAGTAGCAAATCTTCATGGAAATCTCTTGAACCAATCAAACTACAGGAAGGATAAATCCTTTACTCGTCCTTGTTTCTAGCGCCAAAAATGTAGTTGTAGGAATTCCCACAACATACCCCTTGTAATATCTTGATAATAATTTCTTGATCTAAACTCATTTGATATGAAAATGATGATTAAAGTACTAAAATTGTAAATGGACACACATATTTTTACATGGTTCGATCAATTTGATCTACATCCATGATTCTTCACTATGATCGTTTAAATTTACATTTGATTTACATTGATAATCTCCATTAATAGGTAAAGTTCTAGATCTAGTTTTTGGGGAAGAAGATGATAAAGAAAAATACATTCTCTCTCTAAAAATATCTCTCTGCAAAATATATCTCTCTCTCTCTCTTACAAAAATTGTCTCTGCTCCTCCCTTTTCTCTCCTGCTCTTCTCTTTATATAGGTGTTTACATAGTGGATGACAGCTCACATACACCTCATACTTCCCCTATTTTAGGATCCCTTTCCATACTCTCGCAATCTTTCTCCATATTCTCTCGAGCTCCCGCCTTGTTATCGTGAGCTCCCGCTTTGTTCTAGCGAGCTCCCGCCTTATTATAGCGAGCTTTTTTTATAACAACCATAAAATCTTCAAATCTTTCTCGTGTTTTATGTTGTCGTTTTCTATTACGTCATTTCTGTAATTAATTTGCGACATTTTCCATATGTGGTAGAAGTTTTCGCAAGAGCGTTGTTGTTGCAAGATTCTGCTCCTACAAATGCCATTACCCCAAATCTTCACCACCATGTGACTATGTGCACTCTGTCTAAAGATGCTTGGGATATCTTAGAAACCATATTTGAAGGGAATACGAGTGAAAAAGAAGCCAGGCTTCAAAACCTAAATTCCGATTGGGAAAACCTTCGTATGGAAGATGAAGATTCATTTGATGAGTTTAATCACAAAGTGTCTGAAATTGTAATGCATCTTTTGCATTGGGTAAGACTATTCCTGAAAAGGACATTGTGATGAAAATTCTCAGATCGCTGCCATCAAGATACGATTCTAAGAAGCATGCCATCGTTGAAGGAAATAACCTTAATGAGCTTTCCAGAAATACTCTAATTGGAAAGTTAAAGATTCTTGATCTTAATCAAAACGCAGTCAGAATATCTGCGTTTAGTGATGTGACCAACACAAGTGAATCTTCTAACTTGTCTTGGGATGATGAATGTTGTTCCAATCACGTTGATTTTTATAAATCACTGATAACAGAAAAGATCAAGGATTCTATAAGAAGAAATAAAGGATGTGATAAACATCTCTCTCCAGTTAATACTTCAGATGATTCAATACAAGAAAAATCTTTACTGAGTGTCAACTTCTTGGATGCGTCTGATATATGCAACGAACCTTCAGCTATTGCAGCAGAAACTCCCACCTACTCAATTTCTGATTCAGAGCTTGAGTCCGACACAGAGATTTGTGAATTATTGAATAAAAGTAGAGAAATTCACCAAGAAAATCTTCAACTAAAGGCTTCGTTAAAGAAACTTGAATCATCGCTCCAGGTGAAAAATCCTGAGATAGATTGTCTCAATGATGAGTTCACCAGAACCGTGTTACTAAAGGAAAAAGAGATCAATACTCTTAAGAATGACCTGCAAAGGTTATCCGGAAATTCTGACAAAATTTCAGCAATATTGTTTGGTCAGAAGTCCTTTGGAAACACAAATGGTTTAGGGTTTAAAAGCAAAACTGTAAACACAAACAACTCTCTAGCTAGAAGAGTGAATGCTGAAGGTTGTGATAAACAGAAGACAATTCAACCAAACAAAGAATCTTTATTGATTTGTTCATTTTGTGGAAATGCAAATCATGTTCAAAGTATATGTTGGAGATTCAAGAGGAACAACACAAGAATTGCCAAACTTCAAGAGAACGTGCAGAGGATGAAGCTGGTGTTGGATGATCAACAAGATTTTTATAAAAGATCCAAAAATTCCAAATTCATACGAGGTAAGAAGTCTGTTTATACAACAAACCTTGATAAGCCACTAAGTGGTGAAAAATGTGAGCATTCGGCTCACTTCGTCACTCTCTAATACCAGTGACGTCCGCACCCTCATCTTTTACTTGAGAAAATGAGGTGTGCATCAAGGTGGCTCAAGTCTTTGTATTTGTGTACTATTTTCTTATTATTGTTAAGAAAATGTTCTCCTAATTTTTTAGATAATGGATAATAAACCATGAAAGAGTTTTTCAAAGTTCTTCTAGTGTTTTTGTGTCCATAAGTCTATTTATAATCACTTGTGATCATATCATCCATCTCTTTTCTCCTTGAAAGATACAGTTTCATGGCTCTTGTAACTAGAAGTACCATAAAAAGGGATGCAATCGAATCAGTTAATGTGTATCTGTGTGAAGGAATCACTTCCTCAAGGAAGAAGAAAGAGAGATCTACAAATGGTGGAGAAGGTTCTTCCCCTAACTTCTTCTTGTCAATTTGTCATTTTGATAATAACTTTAGAAGCATGGTGAAAGATTTCATCAGCAAACGAAATGATTTAAAATCTCAAATTGTTTCCTCTTTAGAAAAGATAAATCACTATGAATAAATGTTGTCTTTATCAAAGAACACCTTGCGTGAGCTAAGAAGGGAACTTAGTGAGTTGACTGATATTTCTGAAGATTTTGAGGAATTGAACGATCCCATAATCAATGGGTTTTTCAATAATGAGAAGGAATTCTCAGTAGATGCTCTGAGAAATCTCTACAATGTCTAGAAAACTTCTTATGAGAATTTTATTCTTGTGTTTTTAAGAAGAATAACTAGAGTTTGGAATAGCCATTATTGTGATTGCACATAGCTATGTCCAATGATTTTCATCTTCAATATTTTTATATTTTTTTTTTAAATTTTAAATTATTTTTGTTTGGAAGATGATTTTTGCAGTATTAATATTTATGGTTTTATATATTGCAATTTGTTATGGGATATGTGTGTTTGCGTCTGTGAACTATGATTGTCCCATACGTTGTCAAAATTTAAGTCCTTCGTATGTCGATATGCAAGTATTAATAAAAGAATGAATGAACTTTTGACAAAAACAAAAGTTAAGCCTCTTATGTCATTATGCAAATATTGATGGAAGAAAGGATGAGCATTTGTTTACAAAGATTACGTCTATTGTATGTCATTGTGCAAATAGTGATGTAAGATAGAATGAATCATTGTCTATTCCGCAATATTGATCTTCCCTGATCCATATCTTTTATGTATATACTGTGTGTCTTCGTAAGCTCTCTTATGTTGAGCATTTCCAATTGGATTAATCATGGGTTCTCTTGTGGTTAATTTAGTCGAGTATTCCGGTTGAATTAATCATGGGTTCACTTTTGGTTAATTCAATTGAGTATTTTGGATACAAATTCATATTCTTATATGATTTGTTGTTGTCCAAAGAAATCCTTATTTTCTTGTGAAAGTAAGGTCGCTCTTGTTTTTCTTTCGGGAATGGCATTATATGGGGGAGAGTTCTTATTTGAACTTGTGATTTATTTCCAAATCTTTGTCGGGAGTGCGGCTGTGAAATATTATAGGGGTTATCTTGTATCTTTATAAACTCCTTGATGAATGGATTAAGTTTCGTCTATATGATTGCATCTAAAAGGTTGATATGTGCCTTCTTTTGGTCATGAAATATATCTATGGAAATTTCATTAGGATCCCACTAGTTTTCGTACCTTTGCCAAATTTATTGACAAAAAGGGGTAGATTTAATGTGTAGTTCACACTACAAATACATATGGTTTTCGGATCATTATGTAAGGGGGAATGGTTTCCATGTGAGATAATAAGTGGGAGTGATACATATCACCATAGTATTGTTGTCATAGTTGTGATACAATTTAACTTTGATGCTGTGTAATAATACTATGACACTGTGTAACAATGATTAAGAGCTTTTGTTTTCTCATTGTTATGGCTACGGATTTTCAACAACGATGATGATGAACTTACAACCTTTGAAATCATTGGAGTATTTGGAAGTGACGAAGATTAAGAGTAATGTTGAAGAACCAAGGAAATCATGCATGTGTAATAGAAGCTGCAAAGTTTATTTTTTTTGTATTCCATATGTATTGATAGTTTTGTAACTAAAATTTACAAAGGTGGAGATTGTTAGAGCACTGCTCGGTCGAACTCGCAAGCGTTGCTATCTCAAGCTTGTTGTCAAATTTAATTTCCAAAACTATAAGTCTTGATTTCTAGTCTACTTATAGCTAAGTATCGGACTAGGATAGAAAGTGTAGTTGAGATCTAGACTCCACGGCATTCATCATACAAAGACGAAGAACTACTCAAGGAACTGGTGGAACTTCATCGGCTAAAAGGTATGTGGAGACTTTAACTTATATATCACTCAAAAAGTCTATCTACTCTATCTCCTATCTTGAGACAAAAGTCGTATTGCTATATAGACTTCGATTATACAAATTTTCTATTTCAAGCCGAGTTTATCTCGCTCCCGAAATATGTGTTGGTAAGCTTTCGCTTTGGCCAAGTTCATATTTACAAGTGAAGAAAGTCATGATGATTATTTCAATATCTTGAAAATTGCTTTGTTGAAAAATAGTGTGTGAATAACCTCTATTTAACATCCTCTAAGAATGTTTCAATGATTGAAAAAGAGTTTAGAAAATTTAACCATATTTGGATATAAGCATATAATGTGTTCGCGCATTAGTGTATAAGTCCAAAACCGGGAACCAAATGTATGCATACTTGTGTGTGTACTGAATGGTTGATGGAGACTGGGTAAGTATGCGTACCCGTATGCATACTAGCGGAAGTTCACGTCTGTGAATTTCTGGTGAGTTTGGAAATCAAAACCACCTTAATCCGGTTACCTAAGTATGCGTACTCGTACGCATACTGATGGAAAGTTCACGTCCGTGAATTTCTGTTGAGTTTGGAAACCAAAACTAAATCAAATCCGGTTACTTAAGCACAATTATACCCGGATGCATACTTAAGTATGTTACTTTATAAAATTTGAAAAAGCGGGGGTCTAACAACCACACCCAATATTTCGAATTAGCAATTTGTATGGACAAACTCCAATATACTTTCTAGAGAATCAACTAGACAGTTAGACTCAATCAATAGAAAAGTATATCAAAGAGTTTATATCTCTATCTCTCGATTTAAATCTTACTCAAGCAAACTGCAAGCCTCGATTAAATACAAGAGAGATAAACTTGGATGGTACCAAAGACCAATATCCAAGTGTCAATCAATTTAAATCAACAACCAAAAGGTCGGATATTCTAATAGATTGAACTACTACGCATAACCTGTATTATTTAAATTATAAAGATAAATAATATAATTCGGAAAATGAAATAACACAGACACCAGAATTTTTTTAAAGAGGAAAACGCAAATGCAGAAAAACCCGGGACCTAGTCCAGATGAAACATACACTGTATTAAGCCGCTACAGACACTAGCCTACTACAAGATAACTTCGGTCTGGACTGTAATTGAACCCCAATCAATCTCATAATGATCCAAGGTACAGTTATGCTCCTACGTCTCTGATCCCAGCAGGATACTACGTACTTGATTCCCTTATATTATCTCACACACAACTAAGAGTTGCTACGACCCAAAGTCGAAGACTTTAATAAACCAATCTGTATCACACAGAAAAGTCTACGGTAATAGATAAATTCATCTCCCACGAATATACCTACGAGTTTTGTTCCGTGTTTTGATAAATCAAGGTGAACATGAACCAATTGATAAAACCAGACTTATATTGCCGAAGAACATCTCAGCTTTTTCAATCACCTCACAATAGTCTTAATCGACGAAGCGAAAAAAGATATTGTGGAATCACAAACGATGAGATGAAGATGTTTGTGACTACTTTTATATCTTGCCTATCAGAGATAGAAATCTCAAGCCAATTATTACAATTGTACTTATACAATAGAAGATGCAAGATCAGATCACACAACTACGATAAAAGTAGTATCGGTCTGGCTTCAAAATCCCAATGAAGTCTTTAAGTCGTTATCCTGGTTTAGAAGAAGTAACCAAAGGTTAAAGGAGAATCAACTCTATCTATGAAACTAATATCACAAGTAAGGTGTGGGGATTAGGTTTCCAAGTTGCTAGAGTTATCCCTTATATAGTCTTTCGAATCAGGGTTTGCAATCAATGTTAGCTTAGTAATAAAGCATTCAATATTCACCGCTAGATAAAAACCTGATTAGATTCAAGCTAATATTTATCAACCATTAGATCGAAAACATATCTTATTATACACATGTAATGCACGTTTGCGGCCTTGTGAAAACTGTACCCAAACTTGTACATTAGTTGGTTCAACATAGTTAACCAAATGATTAGCCATATGATAACTTTCATATCAACCATATTCTCCTTCACCATAACTAGTTCAAATGACTCAAATGAACTAGTTAGAGAGTTGTTCAATTGCTTAGATCTTGATGTACTACACAAGAAATAATTGAAGTAAAAACGCTTTGACTCGAATCGGTTCATGAACTATATAACCACGGTTTAGAATAGAATTCCTTAGTTTATAGAGATGAGTTCACAAACATCATTTTTAGACATAACCTACTCAAGTTCGCGGAATTAAGTTCCCGGATGGAGTTCACAAAATCCAGCAGAAATTCTCGGGTTTGAGAACTTCGCCAATTCGCGGACTGGGTTCACAGATTGATTTCGTGGACTGGAGCTCACGCACTTCTCCGGTTCTGTTGATGAATAAAGTTCGCAAACTTTGGTTCAAGGAATTAGGACTTATACACATATGTGTTTCCACAACAATGCTTATATCCTCTATTGGTTATATTTTCTAAACTCTCATTTCAATCATTGAAACATTCTCAGAGACGTTATATAGTTTTATCTGACATTTTACATGATGCTAGGAAATCTTCTATTGACCTTTTTAAAAATAATATATGCGAGACTTTGCTCAAATATTTTGGTTCTGACCGTACCGCTTCGCGAACATCTTTGGAAGATGAAGTTGATGCTCTAAAGAGAAGTCTTCAAGCCAAAACTTCAGAATGTGATATTCTCTGCCAGAAGCTTCACAATTCTTCACTTGATTGCGACAATCTCCGCAGAAAAAATAACGAGCTGAAAGGTATAATTTTCCTTCCTCTGCCTTTTTTTTTTTCTGTTCTAGCAAGTTTTCATCTTCTCTGTACTTAAGCTTCTTTCTTAAATTCTTGGCTTGTATATTTAGTTTTAAATCAGAATCGATTCATTGAAAAACTTAAGTTTGAGTCTATCGCTGAAGAAGCTCGTGTTGAAAAAGATTCTTGGATGGACCAGTTTAATAGATTAGATAATCTCTACATGTACTCGATCGATCAAATAGATAATATTACTAATGAGAATAATCAATTATCGCAAAGCCAAAATTTATTAAGTAGCGAGATTACTCGCTTCTCATATTTGTTAATCAAGGCTAATTTGGCGACGGAATCTTTATCAGACGAAAATAGAACTTTATCTCAAGAAAAGCATAGTTTCTCAAGCTTGATGGCGATTTCTTCGCAACAATTGAGTAATCTTCAGAAAATATGTGATAATCAAGAGCGATCTCTTCGTTCTCTTAAGGATGAACTCAAGAAAGTAACTGAATCAGCTGCCGCTGAAGAGGATAAGCTTATCAAGTGTAGGTTAACTCTTAGTTTAAAGGCCAGCAAGCTTCCAGATCAATACTCCCAATTAGAAGAATATTATTCTTTATTAGCAAAGGAAAACTCGTATCTCCTCTCCAAAGAAGAAAATATAAAATCTCGCCTGAAGGGTATAGTTGGGGACAATTTTGACGATGTCATGAATCAATGGGAGAATTGTTGCTTATCTTTAATTCAAAATTTAACTCTTCAAAAAGAAGGTAGTCATTTTGACTATCTTGACTGTTAATTTTTCTATTCTCACTATACTTCTTGCGAGATTTTTATCTGAATATTTTCTTGTCATTTTTGTTTCTTGCAGAATCTGAAAAAAGTCTGCACTCTACCATTTCTGATCTGACTGATAAATTGGCTAAAGCTCGCAAAGAAAATGGATCTCTCCTTTCTCGTTATGTTAAATCTCGCGATCGAGCAGAGAGAAGATATGACTATCTTGAGTATTTTAAGAACTTGGAGATTAGAAATCGCGATAAAGGTTTCCTTCGCAAGGTTCATCTTAGCATTGAAGTCCTTGTGAATGATATTCTAATATCTCAGGCTCTTCCCCCTGTATCTGTTCCTCCTCTATAAGTAGATGATGATGAAGTTTCTCTTCCTATGGATAAGGATCTAGAATATGCAAGT
Source organism: Papaver bracteatum (assembly GCA_023529315.1). Taxonomy (NCBI): domain Eukaryota; kingdom Viridiplantae; phylum Streptophyta; class Magnoliopsida; order Ranunculales; family Papaveraceae; genus Papaver; species Papaver bracteatum. The sequence goes on from JAJJWX010001096.1 coordinate 337,361, forward strand.
GGAGAAGAAGATATTCCTCAAGAAGACCCAGTAGAAGAAAAATCTCAAATTAATCATAATAAAAAGAATGTTGGTGAAGCTGATGACACTAACACAGAGAATGAATATGGCGAGACCAACACTGAAGCTTGAATCTTATTTTGTTTTCTTTTTCTTCCCTTTTCTTGCGAGTAATGTATCTTTATGCACCTTTGGAACCAAACCTTTATTTCTATTTCTTTGAATATTCTCAAGGAAGATAATGATATTTTGTTTATTAGCTCCCTTACTTTCCCCTTATTATCTTTCTTAAAGTGATTAGTAATTTCCCTATCTTCTTTATGCGAGATGTGTTGTTATATTCCTTGCGAAATTATGAATAAATCTGCGATATGACAAATATTACTGTGATGTTTTCTTCTAATAATCCTGTTGTGTGATTCTGAATAATGTTTTCTGAAAAATTATGAAGGAATCTTGTTTCTCATAGATTTTCCTGCTATGAATAAATCTTTCCTGCATTCTCAAAAGAAAATAGTTAATGTTTAAAATTGTTCTGTTGGTCTTATTTTGCCAATTTTTGTATTTGCGACAAAATCGCAGGAAGTTTTAACATTTACATGTATAAACCCATTGATCTTGCCTTATCCATATTTTGTTCATTTCTCTGCGACAATATGACAAGGCTAAGTTCCCTTGCGAGGTCTAAGCCTTATGACATTGCCGTCTTGCGATGAAATCGCAGGACGTCTTTACACTTTCATGTAAAAACCCATTGATCTCATCTGATCTTGTTTTCTCTTATGGCTTGTTGCCTCTGTATAATTTTTTGTCACGCGAAAATATGACAGGCCTAAATGTTCTTGTGATCATAAAGCCCCATGACATTGCCGCCTTTAGACACTTATCAGCTCCCTAATGGAGGGTGCCACCCTTATCTTCCCCCTGGTTGCCCCTTCAAGAAGGGCACATCTGCCATACAAGACTAGCTCCTCCCATCCGGATTTACCAACAACCAGTTATTTTCGCAGCCTCTTGTACTTTATGCCTATATGGCTTATAGTTACAAGACTGCACCCAAAGTGGGGTTTTCTTCAGGCCGAGCACATCATATCCAAGACTTACTAAGATTGGCCAGGGTAGGTTCGTCCGTCCAGGGCATCCTCGGCTCAACCATGTACCTCGGCGCCTTGGTCATACTCTGCACTCCTTAGAAGAGACCCTTGGTCGTCCAACCAGGGTATAACCTTATATAGTTGGAAATCCAAGGTACCTCCCCCGGATAGGTTTTCTTTAACCCCAACATCTTCATGACTAAGGTTCCATAAGCGGTATAACCTTATCCCCGAGTCATGCAAAGAGATACCCCCTAATATGACGTACTTTTGGTCTTACATTTGCCTTTTGCGAAATTGTATTCGCGAAGTAGGGTGTACGCCATAAAGGTTCGTCCCGTTCTTTGTTTCTTTTGCGTATATCGCAATCTTTCATTCTTTATGTAATCTTGAATAATCTTGCGAATAAACTCGCAGCTGTAAAAATTTGTTTTCCCATTTCTTCTTTGTTTCATTAAAAATTTGTTACTGATAATATCTTTTTAAATATAATCTGTTCCAAGGCCTACCAAGTCTTTGACCAACATCTCTGCCCTCTGGGTCTACCAACCTATATTCCCCTGTTCCAACTATCTCCTTAATGATATATGGTCCATCCCATTTTCTCGCCAACTTTCCACCACGCTCTCGCTGGGACTCCGGTGTTTCTCGTAACACTAAATTGCCTGGTTGAAATCACGTTTCTTAACTCGTTTGTTATATTCGCGAGCCAACCTTCGCTGGTAATTTTCCATATGTTGTAATGCTTTTTATATCTTCTCTTCTACTTCATCAATTTCTCTTAGAATCATACTAGTATTAATATTCTTCTCCCAAACCTCTCTTTTTGTTGTAGGAATATCGACTTATGTTGGTAACACAGCTTCAACCCCATATGTCTAACAAAAAGGTGACATTCCAGTAGCTTCTCATCTTGTTGTATTGTAATCCCACATTGCGTTATGCACCTGCTCGCACCATGCCCTGTGGTATCCCTCTAGCTTTTTTTTTAAGATGTCTGCGATTGTCTTATGAGTTGCCTCAGCGTGACCATTTGCTTGTGGGTATAAAGGAGTAGATTTTCCACATTTTATCTTAAATGCATTAAGTAGTAATTTTATATTCAGCCCTTCAAACTGTTTTCCATTATCAGATACCAACTGTGTTGGAATTCCAAATCTACAAATTATATTTTCAAATATGAATGTGAAGATGTCTTATCACGATTATGTTGTACTGCCTTCACTTCTCCCCATTTTGTGAAATAATCTGTAGCGATAATTAAATATCTTATTTGCCCTGAACCAGGTACAAATGGTCCCACAATATCTAAAATCCACTTCCCAAAAGGCCATACACTTGTGGAAGATGATAATGGTACTCCTGGTGCATGTATCATTTTCCATATCGCTGACAGTCTTCACAACGCCTTGAGAGTTTCTTTGCATCTTCATGCATATATGGCCAGTAATAGCCTTGCATTTTTGTTCTATATGCCAAAGATCTTCCCCCACTGTGATTACCAGCATTGCCACTGTGCAACATTTTTAACACCTTTTGTCCTTCTTCCCTCGTTAAGCATCTTAGCGATGGTCCATTAAAATATTTGCGATATAATACTCCATCTCTTATCTCATAATTGGTTGCCCTACTTTTTAATTTATGTGCTTCTAATCTATTTCTTGGAGTTTCTCCTCTCGCCAAGTACGCATGTAGATCTTCTCGCTAATCTATAGTATTGCTTTTTGGCTCTTCCTTGCCAGCTTCTACCATCATTACATATGTTTCTTCTTCCTCCTTGTTTATCGAAGGTAACAAAAGTGTTTGAATTTTTATGCATCTCGCATCTGGATTTGTCATCATACTTGATATAAAAGCAAAAGCATCTGCGAGCCTATTGTCCTTTCTTGATATATTTCTCCATTTTATTTTTGGAATTCACACAGACAATTCTTCAACAAGTTTTTTGTATTTCTTCAAGGATGGTTCATTTGTTGTGTATTCTCCTTTTATCTGGCGAATAACCAATTGCGAATTGCTAGTAATTCTTGCATTTTCTAACTTCATTTCTATTGCGAATTTTAGAGCATGAATCACAGCTTCATATTATGTCTCGTTATTAGTAGATGCAAACTCCAATCTAAATGAAAAGGCCATTTTTTCTCCTTCTGGTGAGATAAAAACAACTCCAACTCCATTACCTTCTCCATTTGATGATCCATCCACTAATATCTCCCACCTATTGGGTTATGTTAATAGCTCTCTTGGGTCTCCATGTTCTTCTTCTATATCTATCATTTCTTCCACTGCTTCATCATCTTCTAAAGGAAATTCAGCTAAGAAATCTGCTATAACTTGTGACTTTGGCTAAGATAAAATGTCATATTTAATATCAAAGTGCCCTACTTGTGCATTCCATCTTTCAACTCTGCCTGATCTTTTTAAATTCTTCATTACTGACTCAATTGGCACTCTTGTTAATACTTTTACCTTATGTGCTTGAAAGTAAATGAGAAGTTTAAAAGTTGCATGAACCAATGCTAGAATTAACTTCTCAATCTTTGAATAATTTCTCTCTGCAGAATTAAATGTCTTGCTGATATAATAAATTGGTTTTTCTACCCCTGCATCTACTCGCAGCAATACTGCACTTAGCGCGTGCGCGGTTGTTGCGAGATAAATCAATAGTTCTTCTCCTGGCTCTGCTTTCTGTAAGATAGTTATGTTCATTAGATGTTCTTTAATTCCTTGAAAAGCCTTTTCACATTCATCCGTCCACTTGATTTTTTTCCCTTGTTAAGTATATCGAAAAAATGTTTGCACTTGTCTGAGGATCGTGAGATGAATCTTCCTAGCGAGGCTAAGAGTCCATTTAATTTTTGCACATCTTTTACTATTGCAGGCATTGGCATGTCACGAATTGTTTGTACCTTTTCTGGATCAACTTGTATTCCTTATTTTGACACAATATACCCTAAATTTTTTCCTGAAGTTACTCCAAAAGTACACTTGTCAGGGTTCACTTTGATGTTAAAATGTCGCATTTGATCGAAAATCTCCTTCAAATCTTGTACATGGTCTTTAGCTTCTTTACTTTTGATCAACATATCATCCAAATATACCTCTAATGTTTTGTGTATCCACTTCGCAAACACCTTCTCCACCATTCTTTGATATGTTGCTCTAACATTTCGCAAGCCAAAGGGCATCTTTGTATAACAATATAATCCTCTTGGAGCAAAAAATGCGGTGTGTTCTTGATCTTCTTCAGCGAGGGGAATTTGATTATATCCTTTATATCCATCCAATGAAGATATTCTAGCATTTCCCGCTGCTGACTCAACCATTTATGGAAAATCTGGTAATGGAAAACTATCTTTAGGACAAGCTTTGTTTAAATTAGTAAAGTCTATGCAAATTCTTATTCCCTTGTTCTTCTTTGGGACCACCACCATATTTGCAATCCATTATGGATATTTTGCTTTCCTTATAATTCCTGCGTCAAGCATTTTCTGTAACTCTTCTTCTATTTGGGAATGATATGTTGTTGCAATCTTCCTTATTCTTTGTTTAGAAGGTCTTGCATCTTTATTAATTTCTAATTTATGACACGCTACTGATGGATCTATGTCTGGCATCTCATCCATATTCCATGCAAAGATGTCTTTATACTCTCGCAAAAGATTTATGGTTTTATCTTCTTCATCTGTATCCATTTTAGTTCCAATTTTCAGCAACTTAGGCTTTTCTTCACTCCCAACATTTATTTCCTTGGTTGGTTCTGCTGCGATGTAACTGGCCTCAAGTTCTCCCATTGGTGTTGGTGTCTTCACTGTTCTCGCAGGTTCATCTCCTTCTTGCGAGATTTCACTGGGTATTCATTTTCCTTCTTTTTCTCTTATCAAATAAACTTTAAATTCTTCTTCTTTCTTTGTTTCTCTAGCCACTTTTTTGCGAGCTTTTCGCAGCTTTGGACGTTCTTCATAATTTCTTACTTCAATTTGATAACACATCTTTGCAAGATCTGTGTCTCCTCTAATTTCTCCAACTCCATTGGGCATAGGAAATTTGATGCATTGATGCAATGTTGATGCTACAGCCTTGATTGCGTGTATCCATGGTCTTCCCAATATCATGTTATACGGTGATTCCACGTCTACCACACATAATGTTACTTGTGTTTAAATTTCTCCTAGCGGAATTCGTACCACTATTTCTCCTTTTGGTTTTGTTGAAGATTTTCTAAAGCCATGAATATGATACGTTGGACATGACATTTATTCATCTTTGTATCCCATTTTCTTAAAAGCATGATAAAATATTATATCTACAGATCTTCCTGCGTCCACTAAAATTCTATTCACGGCCCACTCTTCTGCAGATTTTGTTGATTTTCCTCTTCGCATTAGTATAGTGGATACCGTGATTATCAAAGGAGATGTGTGATTTAAATTTTTTTCTGGTATTTCTGCTGTTGTAAATGTGATCTCCTGCTTTTCCCAATCCTTTAATGATGATATTTTCTCCACCGTCATAATTCTCCTTCCTTCAAAATCCCGTTTGTGTATCTTTTCCTTAATGTTTTCAAGGAATTTATCAATCATTGCTCTCGTTACCATATCACACTCTAATTTCCTACAATTCTCTTTTGTTCTAATCATTTTTCTTTCAACTATTTCACCGATTTGTTTAATTATCTTCTTTATTTTGAGTGACTCTCATCTTCTTACTTCGCATTTTCTATGATTTTCGTTAATTCAATCCCTGTTTCGGGCGCCAAAATATAGTTGCAGGAAATCCTACACTACACCCTTGTTAATATTTCATAATAATCAACTCATACTTAAAGATTAAAAACAACTCTTTATCATTTAATTCTCAGAAAAGTTTACAGAAGTGGATGAAATCAAGAATACAACTATTCTCTCAAAGTTTCTCTCTCCTCAAGACTTTCTCAACTCTCAAAAATACATCATCCTTCTCTGAATCTATAGGAACCCTTTATATAGGAAATTACATAGTGGATGACAGCTAAGTTTTCCTTTTATTTCGGATCTACTCTGCGATCTTATCGCGACAGCTATAATGTCAACTTTTGCAAGCATTGTAACCATCGCAGATCAATCATGCTCTTCTCATTTTCTTCAATCATCAGCTATTACGTCATTCTTTAATCCATTCTGTGACACTTCGCGAAGCGTTGTTGAAGAGCTCGCGGTATTCTCGCAGAAGTGTTGTTTATTTCGCGGGATTATCGTTGTAGCGATATTCTGGTCCTACACAACTGGGAGCATTTGATAAACAATTATAGTATGAGCTATATTCCAAAAATTTAGTATGGATGTCTAGCATAACATACTAAATAATCACATCAATCGGAGTGACGAGCTAAAAGATACAACTTAAAATGTGAGCTAGGTCATGGTTGAAAACTGACATAATTCCTCATGAATTCTTCCCGAGTTTTACTATTGGGATGTTTCCACCTCCAAAACGAGATCAAAACCTAAATATTCCCTTGTACAAATATAGGAAATTCTTTTCTGCTCAGAATGGATGGGCGGACCGTCAAAATCCGAGTTCGTATGAGAATTCTACAATGATTTTAGGAGTGATGTGAATACGAGGGAAGAAAATAATCCGAGGAGGGAAACATTTGGGGTGGAATTAAAATTTTAAATTTCATTTTAAATTTTATAGGAAAAAAGGATTAACCGAACGTTGGTTTGATCACATTAATCTTTACAAGATTTTTTTTGTTAACCCTTTCACTAACCCCTGATCAAATTGTACGACCTATACCTCCATTTCTCTTAATTTTTTTTTCCTTCAGAACTTTAAAAAGGTTGGTCATATATAACTTCAAGCCTATCAACAATTGAAAACTATGTTAGAAGATCAAATATTGGATAGCAGAAAACAAACAAGTTTTGCGTATACAATCAACAACCCTCCATGGAGGAGATTTTTAAACCCATAATCGTTCGATTTTTTTTTATCAATTGGTTTGATGCCATGGGAAATGGGGATTATTCAGTCGGTCATTTTTTTTATGAATCAAAGTTAGTCATGATTTACTGCATCATATTTATCTACCCAATCAATTTTTCTCAACATCCATTTGGATTTATAATTGGTTTTTCCATTTGATTCAATTTTTAATGATTAACATCAAGATTCAAACTGGTTAACGAGTAATTTATAAACTGATTAGGTTGATGAAGATTTTAAGGTGGAAAGTAAGTGGGTGTTTTTTGTCTAAGGTAGTTGAGAGGATTTAACATAGTTATCAAAAAATAAATAAAAATGGACAGATCACTCGGTTGATCTTTTTACTCTTGAATTTATAAACTTTTATTCCACCCAAAGTGTCCCTCCTCGTATCCTTTTCTTCCCTCCTATTAACAACACTCCGATTTTAGTGAGGGTCTCACATCTGAATTTTATGATTACGAAATTTCATGAATTAGCACAAACTTTTGCGAATCATCCCAGTCATCCAACTTGGCTAGCCAACTTAAATGGTTTAGATTTAATTTGGGCCAACCAATATGATGTCAAAATGGATACAAGCCACCATTCTCCTATAGGGACCGATCACCACATCTTTAATGTACATGGATAGCTCCTGGCAGCTAATCACGCATGACCACCCGCCACCTAGATTGCGCGTGATTGGTCATATTAACTAGGTCTTGCAAACAAGACCCATTCAGCAGTCTGCTGCATATTTTCCACGAAAATACTCGAGACATTAAACATGTCACAAACTGGGGGATGTTCATCAGGGTATTGGTCTGGCGGTTTACAACGTGCGGCGTGTAATGCGCCCATTACTAGAAAGTGTCAGGAAAGAACGGACGGTTAATAACAATGAGAGTAGTGGGTGAAAGTGTGACCAGTTTTCCCTCGTAATGGAAACGTGGTGATCACCACTTTTTACACAACTCCACCTCTCCACTGCTCAATCGCCTCCATTTCCTACGAGATCAGGGGGTGCTCGAACATGACTTGTAAAAATTGTATTTCAACCTATTTCGGCGAAGCCAAGTGTTATCAACACAATATCTAGAAAACACTGAGAACTGATATCTTACATTCTGCAAGCCAGTTCCACATTCTGATACAAGTAATAAAATATCCATACCTTCCTAATTCAACATTTTGATCTCAAACACCTTCTTCGCTTCCCTCCCTAAGATCAACCCCTTCTCCTTCACTTTGTGACCGAATTGAATATGGAACGACCATTTCTTGGTTTAGGCCAGAGTCTTACAGATTGATCTCTCGAATCTAAAAGTACTCCCGTGCAGTGCATTTGTTTAGGGTTTGAATTTGTTTCTCATCAACACACCCAATTTACCAAAAATAGCAGAATCAGTTTTTACCCTCAAACAACTGGCGACCACGGTGGGAGATTGATCTCTCGGTTGCAAAATCAGTTTCTCAAGATTCATTCCAATTTTCTCAATTTCAAAAGGGTAGATCTTAGATTCAATTCAATTTAGGTTCAACAACCAATTTCAATTCCGGTGTTCCATTCGCTAAGAAGCTTCACAAAAATAAATTTTCAAGCAATGCTACTGGAAATGCCTTAGATAGTTGAGCATCAGTAAATCTCCCAGATAAAAGGACCAGAAAGAAGCATGGTGACAAGACGCGAGTACTACTTAGAAGAACGCAACGGTTTCTCTCTAGGTCCGGATGGAGCAACCACCTTTTATGCAACACCACAAGTGTAGTATGGATTAAGCCAGAAATGCCTCTAAGGGTCCACACCCAGAAAGACGAAGTGCAGATTCGCGTAGCCATTATTTCAGTATGGAGATAGTCGATAACAAATTCAACACCATTGGAGTCCTAGGGAGACACCTGCAGAGATCACAAAAGAAAAGGTCTATCTCTATTCCACCACTGGTACCAATTTAAAGTCAGGAATATCCGCTACTACTTCATCAACAAAACGTGTAGATCCAGAACATGGCGTAATTCCGAGAATTCATACATCTAAAACAACAAAGGAGGCTTGACCCATCTTCAAATAATCATAAAGGGTTCGCCTATTATGTCAACCTGGACAACAACGATACACTCCCTTAGGCGTGACACCTCCGATAACCAGAGGCAGAGCCGCTTCCGCCACCAATATTTCTTCGAGTGTAACGCCCCTGGTCGTTACTAGAGATAATGCCACTCCCCCATCAGGATGGGAGATTGGAGGAGCGCCAACCTCCTATCACCATAGTTGATTTAATGAAAGACGAGAAGTTATCGCTAAGGCTCAGACGGACATGGATACAACTCAGAAAGAGGTACTCACTTTCCTCAAGATGCTGATGGAGTGACTACCACAAGAGCCAACACATAGAACCAATGAGGAGTACTTTCAACACTTTTGGTGCAAGAACTTCAACAGGGCGTGCATTCATAGATGAAGAAATTCGTGTTGCTTTTGAGCGCTCAAGGGAATGGAATCAGCCGTCTAATTTCGTCACGCGTGAGGATCTAGAACGACTTATCCAACATCGAGGCAGGCAAAATCCGATAGAGCTGCACCAGTATCAGCCTCATTATTCTCCTGATGTGCAAAGAGTTCCTCTTCCGAGAGGATACTGTTCTCCTCAATTTTCCCTTTATGACGGAACTGGTAATGCTCGTGAACACATCACTTGTTTTCTGGAGTCATTAGGAGAGAAGAAATACAATCATTTCCTCCGCCTGAAAGAGTTCTCAAAGTCACTTACTGGGAGAGCGTACACCTGGTATAACAACATTGCACCAAACATCATATCCAACTAGTGTGAGATAGTAACCGCTTTCTACAAGAAATATATCTTCGTATCCGAGCAAATCACCTTTTCAAATTTGGGGGGAATGTTCCAACGAAACAATGAGCATCCAAATGATTATGTCAAGAAGTTAAAAATAATTGAACAACGATTGATGAAATTATGTACTAATAGGATGGTACCTATCTATCGTGCTATGCTCAAAAATATGCAATTTCATACATCCTCTGAACTTCATGAAGATGTTAAGCGCTCAGCTACACGGCACCTGCCCTACTAGAAAGAACCAGGCCTGTCATGAATGAAGAGCTTCATGATATTTGTAGAAGCATACATCCCACTAACATGCAATACAATTTTCAGCCTTCTGCAAGAAGTTTCATTGAAGCATCAAGAGGAATACCACCGAGATACAACATCCTGCGCGTCCAAAAATGCCAACTCCAATTCCAGTACCACATGCACGACTGTCACAATTATAAAATAATGTCAAAAAAAATACCATATCTGGCTTGTCGGCAATAACATCAATGAGAGACGCTTTCAGAATTTCGCCTCCCATAGAAGGATTAGTTGCATTACCAAAGGAGATCGCACTTGAGACTTAAGAGGTACATACAGACTTTCCATGTTAAGAGCTTCATCATATTTTCACAACATGTTAGTTAAGTCATTCTTATGAGGAAACTTCCCCACTCCTCAAAGTCACGATCCAAAGATGATAAAGACAAAGGAGTGTAGCTGGGGACTGCTCAGCACTATCCATCTCAAAGATGCTGAATTTAGAGAGACGCAAGCACGCTATCATTATGATTCCAGGATGTCCAAAGATGAGGAAATACTTAAGAGAGCAGACGTATTTTCAAAAATCAGAAATATGCATGGACGTCTATGGAGCGTAATGTAGACGCAAAGACGGCCTCATGATCAGAAACTCATGTGGTCCTCATCAACATTGGGTTCAACTCTAACTCTCTCCTAAATTATTTATTCAGAGACCCAGCGTGACAACATATATCAAGTTGAAATATCAATAGATACTCATGGGCGGGGGACTGTTTCCCTCTTCTCCATTTCATGAAGAAACATCAAGGAAGCTATCGGTTCATTCTCCATCTAATAACGAGATGATCTCTTCCATTATATGAAGACTGTCAATTTCGTGCAAGTAACTACCATGCCTCCCACTGCCAGTCTCTTCTGATCAAATCTGTTTCCAAGAACTGTTGTTGCTCATTGATTGATATCAGCCAGAGCTTCACCATAGCAACAACCACTACAGACGGAGGTAATCCGAACTTCCACATATTTTATTTTCCCATGGAGAAATAATAGAGTTACGTAGGCGAGATGACGATATCTTTATTATGGTAAACCCATCATACAAGATAGAACCATGTAAATCAGGCTTGGGGACTGAGGCTTAGCATGAAATTCCTTCGCTGTCAGTCAAGGACTTCTTCAGCGCAATAGAGACGGTCAATCAACAAGCACGTAATCTGCAAGGGAAAATCAAACTGAAGGTTGGTCGACTCCTTAACTATTATTGTTATATCCCCTATTTCGAATCACCGGAGATAGCGTTGCATGCGTTGAGATGTTATAATAGAAACGGTAATCTTTCCCATGTGTAGAAAACACGACTTGCCGGCCAGCACTATTTGTGTGTTGTCTTCCCATCTTCCATATCGAATCGCCTCAGAAGAATGGGAATAACTCATTTTTCGAAATCAAGGGTCAAGGGCGATGTAGGGCCCCCTAAGCTAGCGGCTGACTAATCCAAAAGATTAGCTATAAAATGAGGCACTAGTGATCTAAAAACATCTATTTAAAACACTAAGAAAGAAGTTCTAAATAAAGATTAACCCGAATCTAAACCCTCTCTAAAATAAATACAAGAACTCCTCTCAGATGATACATATTTAATAATGAGTTGATTTACAAATAGAATATAAACACAAAATAAACATAGCGGAAGCTAACCAACTAACGAAACCAACTCCTCGAAAGCTTTCATCGCCACATGCACATCTTGATCTGTCTCTGAAACTGAAAGTGGGAATGGGTGAGCACATCATCCCGAAGGGTTCCCACTAGAAATAACAACTAACTTTCAAGTAATCATTAAAATGATTTAAAGACAATGCAGGTTTTACTGAAAACCGATAAAACACAGAAAACATATAAATCATATTAAAATAATAGTAATACAGAAAATATAAAGTTTTACCAACCAATAAATCGGCACACATTCACAACATAAATAGTAGTTGAGCAACGTCTTTCTTTGGAGTAGCAAGGCATGACTATTGCGGATTCTTCAATGATCATTAGAGCGCCCATGAGGTTTCCGTCCTCAAGTCATAAACGATATGTACCTTACTAGTACCTTATTGTACGCGCACTCTACATATCAAGTATATAAAGAGATCTAATGGTAACAACGTTATATCCGATCGAAGTCCTTACACAGTGGAGAGCCCACAATCCGCCCACGTGTAAATCCAACAATCATATATAATATTCTCAACATCATTCTCTTTAAACATCAAAACATAATATAACAACTTTTGAAAGTAATTTAAAAGAACAATAAACATTCATGTATGAGATATGCGTTGCCATACAGAAATAGGGAAATAATATTCGGTAACACGGGTACATATCTAATACTTTATTAGTTGGCAGAAATTTTCACTCCTTTAGCACATAAATATAGATATAACTTTTGGGCAACGACATCACACACCAATCAAAAGGAAAAAGTTTCCTTACATGCTAACAATAAGTAAATATTGTAACCACTTACCAGTTAATGGAAAGAATCACATTTTGAAGATAAGTAAATACTCCCAAAACACAGATATTAGTTGTTTCTAAAGATCCAGTCCCATCCCAAAATCTAAAATAAAACTAGTTTGTATTACACACATATAATACATGCATACACTATCATATACTAGCAAAGATATGCATGCCTTTCACAATATAAATAGATTTATAAAACAATAATGAATACAAGAGAGTTCGTTATCGATTCCCACCTCTTTTGATGACAAGCCTCGCCTACCTCGAGATGTTCAATCCACTGGATCATCCTTTGAATCGATCGTTGTTAATACACACTATCTGTTAATCAAACAATCATTCTAAATATTAGCCAAAAGATTCAGACAAGGCTCATAAGATAATCTCATACAACTCTCTAGTTATAGGCTAAGTGAACTATCTAATGGTTCTAAGTTCATTTATGGTTCTACATCATTTCATTATCTCTCTAGTTATAGGCCATACGTACATGTATAATTCGATTTATAAATTTGAGTTCGGCTCTGAAAATTCGGTATCTATATATACTAAATAATTATAAGGTCGTAGACCAATTTTTATGCATATGTGTGAGTTATTTAAAGAAAAAATAAAATTAATATGATGATATTAATAATATATACAACATTAGTCATCCAAGAGGACGTGATATAGTGGTTTAGATGCTTTGTCAGTGAGTTTGAGACCTCTCTCACCTTCACCATCAAAAAATTTCAGTCATTTTTATTTCATAAAAATTACAACAACGTCTAATATTGGGTCGTGTATGCCCGGGAGGCAGTAAAGCCCAAAAAGTGGGGCCTTTGAAAACGTAAAAGCTAAAGAATTTATGGCGAATTAAGCGGGCGTATCATTCGGGATACGTAAAATTCGTGAACGATTCGCGAATAATCCGGGAATGCGACATAATACGCGACTTGGGTTCGGAGTTGCAAACGTACGCGAATAAAACGGTAAAATTCGTGATACGGAAAAATTCGTGAATGATTCACGATTCATTCACGAACTTACTAACTAGGCGCCCAGGTGCTCGAGTTAGCATGTACTTAAGTCCTTTGTTGACCAGTTGGTGGAAGGATGATCAAATTTGGTTTAATCATTTATTAAAATAGTGCTCGTATGAGCGTCAGGTAATAAAACCTAATTATGGAGAGATGAATGATAAGCACATAAATACTATACTTTATACCTATATATTTATATTAGCTAGTACTCAACGTTTTGACTAGCAACACCATTTTAGTGCTTTTGTAGAAAGTACATGTGAATTCGATCACCCGTAAACAAATGGCTAAATGAGGAACTTAAATGGAGTTCGCTACGAAAACATACAAAATGCTACCTCAATCTGGCAGAATTTGAAGACTGCATGTGTTGCTTCCATGGTTTTGAGTTGTCGTTTCTTAAAAGGCCATACTATGTAGTGGCTGTATAGAAAACTTAGATGTGAAGGAAGACACTCTACAGAGAACTTGGCAGTCAAAGAACACAAAGGGATTAAGATGGTCATTACTGCAGTAGACGCGAATGGAGATGGAATCGATTGAAGCTAATGGCATGAATGGGTTTTGCTCAACTTTGATTGAATCTGAAGGGGAACTGGGGTTGGCTGGTTCGTATGGAGAGCTCGGAAACGAGAGAAGATGGAAGATGAGTTATTGAAATGAACTCCGTTTCGTATTGTGTTGTTGCTCTGACCAAGTGAAGTTATGTACGGAGATTGGAAAATGGTCGGTGGAGTCGATGACATCAAGGCCGGTTTTGAGGGTGGGCAAGGTGTGCTCCCGCACAGGGCGGGAAATATTTTTGCCAAAAAAAAAGTTATCTTATTTAGTTCTAGTTGTAAATGAGCTTATATTAAATAACTTTCTTACGCCCAAAATGAAGAGCCCGTCTCCTATTATGATGCAAGTGATTTATTTTTGTACTAAAATGATCATACCAGCTAAGATTGGATATTCTAGATGCAAAAGGAAAAATAAAATGATGCAATAGTAATAAAGTGTCGGTTAAGAAAAAAAAAATTTATATGTGTGCAAAAAAAAAAATTGTATCAAAGGGCACTCCAGCTATTTTTGCACAGGGTCATCCGAATGTCAGAGACGGCCCTGGATGACATGAATCTATGTTGGGTTGAATTAATGTGTTGCCGTGGTCGATTCGAGTTGTTACTACCAGGGAGAAAGGAAGTGAGTGCTGAGATGGTTTTGAAATGGTTTGTTCGTTGGAGCAACTCGCGATACTGGTGGATTTAATACTCTCAAGATGATGTTGGTTGTTGTGGCAATAACAAGAGGAGTTAGTAACTGAAGTTGGCTGATGTGCATGCAGCAGTGGTCGATGGAGCAAAGGTCTTATCGGCTGGTGGTGTAGCTGAGATGTTTAGCTGGAGTTCGTGGTAGTAGTGATGATTGGTGTTGACACTGAGATGTAGATGGAAAGATGGCAGCTGGTTCGTGAAGGAAAGGAATGAGCTGGTCATCATTTCAGCTGACAGGAGAAGCAAAGGATGGGCAGTGAGAAGACGAAAAGGAGCCGATGACGTATAAATTCATTCTTTGCCTTAAGCAGTTCGAACTATGAAGATTTGGTTGAACTATTATTGTAGTTGGCAGACATGGAGCTGGCTCCATGGAGAATGGTGGCATCGATAGGCAGTTGGTTAGAGAACAAGAAGGTACTGTGGTGGTGTGTGAGTTCTGTAGAGAGAATAAAATGCTGGAGTCGAGATGAAGCAATGAAGTAATGATGGATTTCAGTTGAGAATGGAGATGTAAACAGTTCCATGGAACTGTTATCGGAAGTGCCAACTCTAGCCGAGAAAACAGCACTGGGTATTCACACCGTCGGTGGTTTTGTGGTGATATCGAATGATCTATGATAGGAGCATATGGAAATGAATGGAGTTGGCAGCATGTACTCGAAGGAGAAGGCGATTACTGCAATAACAATGAGCAGCTGATGTAGTGATTAGTAAACTTGGATTGGTTTCAGTTCATATCGTGTGCTTTGGTTTCTCGAATATGAAGAGTAGAAGGTTTGATGTGTCTGATCGGAAGAAGTTGTTGCCGTAGCCGGACAAAGTGGCTTGGAGTCTGAATTGGTGACTGATTAATAAGGAGGTTAGATGGCCAGAGAATTACAACTGCCGGTGAACTGAGGATTTTCTGGCCGGAGTTGGGTGTCGCAGTGATGGTGCTCTCTGTAACTCGAATGGGTTTGGTCTGAAGGTTGAGCTTGTATTAGCTCCATTAGCTTTTAATTGAAAACGACTGGTGCTACTTCCGTTGTATGGCTGTGGATTGAGTCGGTTGCATTTGGAGATGATGATCAAAAGGAGATAGTGGCTATCGATCTATCAATGGAGGAATCTCTTGAGAGAGTAAAAGCAGGCAGTTGTGATGGTTTTACTGCAACTGTTACGATACAGTCAAGTA
This sequence comes from Papaver bracteatum, assembly GCA_023529315.1. Taxonomy (NCBI): domain Eukaryota; kingdom Viridiplantae; phylum Streptophyta; class Magnoliopsida; order Ranunculales; family Papaveraceae; genus Papaver; species Papaver bracteatum. The sequence continues at coordinate 353,489 of JAJJWX010001096.1, forward strand.
CCGTTCCCGTTGCTGCGTATTTTCAGTTGAACTAGTGATATTGTTAGTAGTACTTTGAATTTGTCAGTATGTTTTCAGTTTGTTAGGAGCGTCAGTAGTGCACCGTAACGTGCGGAGTTATTGTTATATTTGGGCTATATAAGTCCCAGGAGTAGGAGTAATAAAGCATTAATGAAATTATATTATTGAACACACTTGTGTTTACAGGAGGATTGAGTCCCTCGAAGAACTCATATACCTTTCTTTTTTCACTTTCAGATCTTGTTATCTCTGTTTACATCACTATTATACGCCAGTCTATAGGTACTAAATCTCCTAACAGTAACAATTGGTATTATCAGAGCCAGGCATGTCTCCAGGTGATGACTCAAAGAACGCATCAAAGGAGTATGAAATACCATTCCAAACGTTTATGGAACAAGGGAAAAACTCAATCGCAAATAAGTTGAATCTGCTGATCGAACAGTTTCAGAAGTTTATGGAGCTACAGACTAATCAGAAGGCTGAAGGTTTTTCAAATGAAGAACGCGCATCAGGTGCTCGACCAAATACCGGAGGTAGAAATCATCAAACTTTTGTTTCTGAAGCTCTTAAACCTGCACGGGTAAAACTAGATTTTCCTCGTTTTGTGATTGGAGAAGATCCAACTATATATATTTGTAATTGGAGAAGAGCAATGGTTTAAACTTCATGAAACTCCATTAGTAGATCAAATTCCTTTGGCGGGTTTCCATCTCGAAGGAGATGCACAATTGTGGTACCAGCTATTGAAACAAGAGATGATCTATATTTATTGGGATGAGTATAAGGAGAATTTGTATGCAAGATTTGGTCCAAATCAGTACATGGATTTCTTCGGGGAGCTATCGAAGCTAAGCCAGACCACCACCGTTCAGGACTTCCGTATCAAGTTTGAAAAATTGTTAGCTAAGGAAGGGCTAATACCACAGAGCCAGCATGTCAGTATGTTTACTAGTGGTTTGTTTACTAATATTCGTACTGATGTGCAAGCAAACAAGCCTACTACCCTCTCACCTGCCATTGGTTTAGCACGTATTTATGAGGCTAGAGAAGAATCACTTAAGAAACACACACATAGTTCTTCAAAACTCAGTCAAGTACCTCGTCATTCCACTATCCAAACTGCTACAGTTAACACCCAAAATTCATTCAACACCCCAGTGAAGAGAATGAATACTGATGATCTTAATGAGCGAAGAAGAAAAGGACTTTGTTTTAGGTGTAATGATAAATTTGGGCTTGGACACCGCTATAAGAAATTGTTCATGATTCAAGCTTGTATTGAAGACAATGATAATGATGTTGAAATGGAGATTGAAGCTGACGATGCTGTCGACCAAAATAGTGAAACGCCTGAAATATCGTTGCACGCGATTGCTGGATCTCGTGCATCTCAAACCATGAGAGTTCAAGGAAGTATTGGAGGTAAGACTATCACTGTACTCATTGACTCAGGGAGCACTCATAATTTTGTAAGTGAAAGGGTATCCAGGAAAGTGGGATTAAAACCTGTTTCAAGTCGCTTAGAGGTAATGGTGGTATCAGGTGAGAAGCTAATCAATTTCGGTAAGTGTTTCCAAACCCAATTAAGCTTACAAGGAGTTCTTATGCTAGTTGATTTTTATGTTTTACCTCTTGAGGGTTGTGATGCTGTCTTGGGAACTCAATGGCTGAGTACACTCGGACCTATCGTATTTGATTTTTCTAAATTGCATATGAAAATCAATGTGGATGGAAAGAAAGTATGTCTGCAGGGGTTATCAGCACTGGAAAATGTAGTGGTTAACGATGTGAAAATTCAACATGCTGCAAGGAAGAAGAAGGAAGGCCTATTTTTGCAATTATATTCGTTAACAGCTGCGCTAACTAATTCTTTGCATCGTCCTAATACACAAGTCCAAGAGATTCTTGCTAAATATCACAGGGTGCTAGCTCAACCTCAAGGACTTCCTCCTAAACGTGAACAAGACCATAAGATTATGTTGTACCATGGACAAGGACCTGTCTCCATCAATCCATTTCGTTACCCCTATTTCCAAAAAGATGAAATTGAAAAATTGGTGAACGAGATGTTGTTTACAGGGGTTATACATTTAAGAAACAGTCCGTATTCATCACCAGTGATCTTAGTAAAGAAGCATGATGGTTCATGTAGGATGTGCGTCGACTATAGGGCTCTTAATCAAATCATAGTTAAGGATAAGTTTCCTATTCCGGTGATTGACGAGCTCTTGGATGAACTAAATGGGGCTAAAATTTTCACGAAGTTGGATTTGCGCTCCGGTTATCATCAAGTGAGAATGCATCCCAGTGACATCGAAAAGATGGCTTTTAGAACTCATGAAGGTCATTATGAATTCCTGGTGATGCCTTTCGGCCTCACAAATGCTCCTTCAACATTCCAAGCAATTATGAATGAGGTATTCAAAGATCATTTAAGAAAGTTTGTTTTAGTCTTTTTCGATGACATCTTAATATACAGTAGGACATGGTCTGAGCATTTGAATCATTTAGACATTGTATTTTCTATATTGGAATCTCACCAACTGTATGTTAAGTATGAGAAGTGTGAGTTTGGGCAAAGGGAAGTCAAGTACCTAGGCCATGTAATAACAAGTGCAGGGGAGCTGTAGATCCAGCAAAATTTGAAGCAATGCAACAATGGCCGAAGCCGGAATCAGTTAAAGCATTACGAGGGTTCTTGGGTTTAACCGGTTATTACCGTAAGTTCATCCATAATTATGGTAAAATTGCTGCTGCACTCACAAAGATGCTGAAGAAAGATTCTTTCCAGTAGAGTCTACTAGCTGAAGAGGCGTTCAATCATCTTAAGAAGGCGTGACATGTGCACCAGTTCTAGCCCTACCAGACTTATCAAAAATATTTGTTATGGAATGTGATGCTTCTGGGTCGGGATTTGGAGCTGTGTTGAGGCAAGAAAGACCCATTGCTTTTTACAGTCATACTTTACAAGGAAAAAAGTTGTTGTTGTCGACATATGAGAAGGAAATTTTAGCTCTGGTTTTGGCAGTTCAAAAGTGGCGACCCTATCTAATTGGAAGGCATTTTACCGTAATGAGTGATCATCAAAGCTTAAAGAATCTATGGTCCCAGAAGATTACTACACCAGCTCAACAAAAGTGGCTATACAAGTTAATGGGGTATGATTTTACCATCGTGTACAAAAAGGGGAAAGAAAACGTTGTTGCTGATGCACTCTCTAGGAGGAGTCAACTAGAATAAGGAAAAGCTTATGACATATCTCTGCCATCGCCTAACTGGATTGAGGTTATAAAATATGAAGCCAGGTCAGATCCTTCCCTTAAAAGGCTTGTTCAGTTAGTACAAGAAGATGAAGCTATATGACCTTGGAAATTAAGGAATGACATTTTGTTCTTCAAGGATAGAGTTTACTTGGCAGAACACTCACCACTCATTACAGATATAGTGTATCAGTTTCATGGAAGCACACATGAAGTTTTCGTCAAGACTCTCCAGAGAATTCGCTCCAATTTCTACTGGACGGGAATGAGGAAGAGGATCAAAGACTTTATAAAGAACTGTGATATATGGCAGTGTCATAAGACAGAACAATTTGCACCTGCAGGGCTTCTCCAACCTCTGCCAATTCCTTGTCAGATATGGGAGGACATATCTATGGACTTCATTGATGGGTTGCATGCGTCGAATGGTAAGACCACTATTTTTGTTGTAGTTGATCGGTTGTCAAAGTATGCACATTTTACTACCATTTCTCATCCATACACAGCTGTTGGGGTAGATCGAATATTGTTCGATAATATATTTCATTTGCATGGAATGACACGGTCAATTGTCTGCGATAGAGATCCATCCTTTACAAGTGCTTTCTGGATAGAATTATTTCAGCTGAATGATACTACATTTAACTTCAGTTCAGCCTATCATCCATAGACGGACGGGCAAAGTGAGGTAGTTAATCGCACCTTGGAAATGTATTTGGGCTGTTTTACTAGTTCTCAACCTAAACAGTGGGCAAAGTGGTTAACATGGGCAGAGTATTGTTACAACACAAGCTGGCATACTACTATTGGTCGCACACCATTTGAGGTGGTTTATGGTCGCCAACCTCCTTCTCTTCTGACATATATTCCATGCGCGACAAAAGTGGAGTCTGCAGAGCAAGAGCTCATGGCCAGAGATTCAGTGATTAGAGAAATAAAAGAAAAAATCAAAGAAACTCAAGCCATGATGAAGGGAGTTTATGATTCCAAGCACACAGAGAGGGAGTTTTCTGTAGGTGATATGGTTTATTTAAAGTTGCATCCATACAGACAACTTTCTGTCTCTTTGAAGAGGGGATTTAAATTGTTAGCAAAGTACTACGGTCCATTCAAGATTATAGAGCGTATTGGCGTCGTTGCTTACAAGCTTGAGCTGCCATATAGCTCACAAATTCACCCCGTTTTTCATGTGTCTCTCCTCAAGAAAAAGATTGGCGTTAATGTTAGTGTTCATCCTGACTTGCCAATATCCAGTAAGGATAATGATATGATTATGCCGCTGCCTCAAGAAATTCTTGATCGACGCACTAAGAAGAACAAACAAGAGGTCTTAATTCATTTGCAGGGTCTATCACCAAGTGAAGCTACATGGGAAGAAGAAGAAACTATAAAGGTGCAATTTCCTGACATAACCCTTGAGGACAAGGGTATTTTTTAAGGAGGAGGGAGCTGTTATGATACAGTCAAGTACTGTTCCCGTTGCTGCGTATTTTCAGTTGAACTAATGATATTGTTAGTAGTACTTTGAATTTGTCAGTATGTTTTCAGTTTATTAGGAGCGTGTCAGTAGTGCACCGTAACGTGCAGAGTTATTGTTATATTTGGGCTATATAAGTCCCAGGAGTAGGAGGAATAAAGCATCAATGAAATTATATTATTGAACACGCTTGTTTTTACTGGAGGATTGAGTCCCTCGAAGAACTCATATACCTTTCTCTTTTCACTTTCAGATCTTGTTATCCCAGTTTACAGCACTATTATGCCAGTCTACAGGTACTAAATCTCCTAACAGTAACAGAGACTCAAAGTATTTGTACCACAAAGGCATAAACTCGTATTGTCATACATAGCCTTGATTTGTAAGATCAGACGCGTATAGATGTACATTAACCCTAATGGTCAACACGATCAACTCGAGTTATAAAACCAAACTCTAATTAATATAGAACGCGTAATTGGGGGATATGAAACTAATTGGGGATATAGGCTAAATGACAAAAATAGGGATCCAAATATCCTAGTCAAGTTACTCCTTATATAATTAAGTTATTAATTCCTAATTTAACCCTCACTAATCAGATTAGTTACTAATTATGATTATAAAATGTTAATGATTTGGGAGATATAATAAGTGTGTATTTATGTTTATTTTGATTTGTGGGTTAGTTCGAGAGTAAAAAGGAGGGGAAAAAATTGAGTAGGAATTTTTTTTCTGAATGGAAGATGATTAAGGATGAGAGACTTCCTGCACACAATTTAGCCAATTACAACAATCATATCTTCAATATTCGGTTAATGATAACAACTCCACAATTATTGTATGATGAACCAACACCTTTGAATCATGATTTTTCGACCATGAAGTGTGAAGAACCAACTCAAGAAAGTAAACATGTTTCAAGATACAAGCAACCCCAACACCTGAGGTAATGCTTCAAAGAGGTCGAAAATTTGATTTTTTTGAAAACCACCTTATTTACTCATCCGAAAAAGCTTAGTACCGCATGCTCATTGTATGAACACTACGCCGAAACCTCTATAACCGCATTGTATTCATACAAATTTGTATAAGGAAAAAATATCCCCAACTGCTCAAGAACATACTTAGTGGTATTCAAACCAAGATTGCATCCGTACACATTTATACTTTTACACTTTTGAATATTTCTATGGCGGAATATTCAAACCGGCGATGCAGAGTACATGACGTAAATGTGAAGATATGATACCGGCATGGAAACTTAAATGTAGAGGATCTGGGTTATTTGTACATGAAAAACATACAAGTTAATGATATTTTGAACTTAAATACAGGCATTCCTTTCTTTTGAACTTACTATCTTAACCTTATCTAGGAGATGGAAACCAATTACCGTTTATGCCGATGCTTAATCCCGTGATTTACTTTACTTATCGACAATGGGTTTTGAACCAATCCAATTTTCTTTTATTCATTCCTTAGATTTGGATATGCCAACGATCAACCAAACTCCAAACCGCTCCATCGATACGCCGGAATACTATAAAATGCCTGCATGTTACCAAACAATACTTCACCTAGTTTTTACAATTTTATTTGGGATTTGCTTTTGTAATCTCTCATTGTTGTCCTTATGTAGGGAATAAAATATGAAAAGGAAGCAATTGCTTGGGAAAAGCGATTCAGCTCTTAAGAACATATGTGTCTTAGTGAGGAATAGCTAACGCTCAAATGTTCATTTTGAGATGGTTTTCTAGAGAAGTGGAAAATACAAGGAGAAAATAGCCATAAGAGAAGAGTTATGTTTATGAAAGAAGACTAAGAGGGGTATACAAGACAATTCACGAGGAAGGATGACTGCCCCTTTAAGCTTGTATTCTATCTAAGAGAGAAAAAGAGAAGAAAAATAAATGTAATGATGGTTTGGACGCTCAACTACTCCTGATCCTCAAACATTTTGAAGGTCACTCTAAAGGCGGTTAAAACCTGATCAATTCGAGGATGTAAAGAGAATGACCAAAGCATGTATCAAACCAAGAGTAATTCTAGTTTAAACTAAAGGAAAATGATAAGACGAACGTTTCTTCATCAAGACAATTTATAGCGCACAAGCAACCATTAAAAGGTCAATCGGGAATGGAGGAGTGTTATCTGCAAGAATTTGAGAAGATAGTTTGGGATCACAACTACACACGTATCATTAAAATAGGATCCGGACGAAAAGCCCCTTCAAATATTCATTGCGCATCCTTTGCTTTCATAACAATTGGCTCCTTACATGTTGTGGTGTTCTTATGATGGACTGCACCTACAAGACAAACAAATACAACATGCCGTTGTTCAACATCGGGAAAACATCGGACAAAGGTAACATTCACATTGGCTTGGTGTTTAATGGAAAACGAGAGGGATTACAATTATCATTGGGCATTGCGATAATTAAAATTATTGTTCCCGGAAAATCGTTTTCCGAAGGTCATCATAACCGATCAATTTGACGACTAATGAATGCCATATCAGCGTATATCCGGATGCACAAAATTTCCTATGTACATATCATATAGGTGAAAATGTGAATTTTTTTTGTCATGCTTTGTTTGAACCCTCTAAGGCTGATATTAAGAATAAAATGGTTGCTCAACTAGAGGAAGATGTTCGCAAGGAGAAACTATCACCCGAAGAAGAAGAAAATAAAAGAGGAAAGATTAAAGAGCGAGTCGACAAAGACGATAAAAATCATAAAAGGTGGTTGGAATTTCTAAAGGATTGGGAGAAAGTTTATTGGTCTTACCGAGGACATGTATGAAAAGAGATTGAACATGTTTATTGCCAAATATAACGAAGTGTATCCAAGTCGTCTCATATTGTCGGGGATAATTGGTTGGATAAGTTCAAGGAAATTGACTTTAATCTTTCCTTGTGTTGGTTGTTGACTTGTCCACCAACTTCTCTTTGGCTTGATAATTGACTTGGATGAACCTCATCATCTTCCTCCTCACTTTCCCCTTCATCATGCCCATCGTCCTCAACTGTTCAAGTACCTTCACCGGATTACAAGTGCACTACGTTCACCACCACTCTCCCAAATTGAACCTCTTGTTTGAAACCCCAAATGCTTCTTGCGACCGTCGTCTTTCACTCATGGAGGTAGGGACTGAGGAGTATCAAGACCATCCTTCCTCCTTCTCTTAGTGAAATGATGACCTTTATTTTTCTTCGCTTCTTTGGATTTTGACCTATAACATAAGCAAACAAAAAAACAGACTTCTCTTAAGTCATGGAAGTTTAGGAACCGGTATGGAAACTCTTAAACAAACCAATGCCGGTAACATGTTTCGGCATAAAATCTTAAATATCGAGCATGTCGGTATCGTTGTACCGGCATACTATGGAACCTAAATTGTGTGCGGTATTGAGCACAATTTCAGTAATGTTCATGTATGTTTTAAGTGTACTACGGCATTTTCGAATTGAACTAACTCATGCCGGTTTTTAAGTACGGCATTCACTGAAACCTAGATACAATGCTTGGGAGGTACGGAAAATTGTTCCTGTATGTTTTTAGTTGGCTACCGGAATAGTCTTTAACCCAATTCGTATGCCGGTACAAAAAATTAAGTTTCAGGAATTAAAACCGGTATGGTATTCAACCCTAATTGTATGCTGGTATAAAAAATTCAGTTTCAGGAATGCAAACCGGTATGGTATTCAACCATGCTATGCCGTTACCTAAACCGGCTTGGTATTCAAACCTAGATCTTATGCCGGTACTCTCTGTAACTCGACATTTTCAGCTATTGTTGGCGATTCTAACCTAAACCCATGGCTACAAATCGATTAAAACAATCATAAATGAGTTCAAAAATCTTTTACCTTCTCGGAGAAGCCATGAGTGGTTGATCATCCAAGATCGCTATTCGCGATCTCTTCTAGTTGTTGAGCAATGTTCTCGATTCTTTGTTCATGTGTTTGTTGAGCAATCGATTTGGTTTTCCGTTTTGCTTTTGATTTCTTTGGTGGATCGGTGAAGATTATGATTAAGTTAATCGATGAAGAAATTTTTGATTCAACGATTAATCGTCGATGAAGAATGAACGATGAGGAAGAAGATGAAGAAAAAAATATTCAAACCTAACCCTAACTATGCCGGAACCTAAAATGGGAATTGGGGGATATATGATTTTAATGTTTTAGGGGAAAGGAATTACAGTCTTTTCATAATGATTTTTAATTAATGAAAGGGTGTTTTAGTATTTTCACTAAAAAAACACCCTTTAACAGCCACCTTTGGTTGGGGAATTAATTCATATCCCTAATTACGCGTTCTTAATATATTTGTAGGACCCAAATTCAAAGATGGTCACAAATTTAGGACCCAAAGTCTAAATAGCCCAAAAAGATCAGGTAAGGTAGCCTAAAATAGTAATATTTTTCCAACATCTACAAGGTATATGTGTTTTCAAGTCTACTATACCGTTTGTTCGGGATGTGGGGACAAAGGATTTAAGGAGGTATACCATGACTAGATAAAGGGAATCAAGTTCCTTGTTCATAAACCCTCCACCACTATCCATTTTAATTGTAATAATTCTTTGACGTAGTAAAATATTTGTTATTATTGATGTCAAATTGATCGATAAATACAATTTTAAACTAAGACTTGTTGTGAAATGGATATATCCAACAAAATCTTGAAAAATCATCAACAATGTTGACATAATATCTAAAACGAGTTGTAGAGGTTACAATATTAGCAGCCCATTAATCCATATGAGTCAATTCCAAAGGTGGAGTTCTTTGTAAGATGACAAACTAAATGAAAGTTTATGACATATTCCTAACTTACACTCATTACATAAAACTTGAGTCCTCAAAACATGATATACATCCAAAGACTTGCAAACTCTCTGAAAAACTTGAAAAGAAGGATGAGCAAGCCTTTTATACCAGGTAGCAGCTGGAACTGACATGCATGCTAAGGCTTTATTTATGGATTTGAAAAGGGTTGAAGAAACTAAAGTAGACATGGTATATTATTATATGCTCTTTGGAAAAATGATCCTTTTATACGAGTGATCCTTCACAAAGAAGCCAACAAAATTAAAGGTAAAAGGACATTTATTATCAGCTATAAATTTGTGTATTTAAAGAAAGTTATGAGATGATTTTGGCACTAAGTATATCATTAAAAGATTAAATAGATGCAAGAAAAAATATACTTACAAGGATAACCATGTTCATCAAGTGTCCATACCTTCTCATTAGCTTAAATCTCTTTAGTACCATTATAAATGAAGTTAAGCTGAAGCTCAAATTCATTGTAAATCAATAAAAAAATTAGCACGGTGCTAGCATGCTAAGAATTTTCACCATGATATTGGAAATTACAAACATAACACTCAAGTTCTATGGAAAGCTGACATTCTGATAAACAAAACTCAACATTTTTTTACACTATAAAATAGAGTAGCCAACCTTATTACAAATTTGATAAACACTTCTATGAGGATTAGATGAAACTTGTTGGTTAATGAAGCAATGGGAGGAAAACTACTACATCCTCACAAAAGAATAAAAAACTATCTCAATCAAAAATTTGGACCTCTCATTGCATATATACATATAGACCATGCTCTGATACAAATAAAATATAACTTTGGTGGAATATAAAATATCTGAATTTAACTTTAATTATTTTATTCACAACATGTTAGAAAATGATGAACAAAAAGTATGGTTTTTTTTTGTTTACACTAGCAAAGATGCACTCGCGATGCGCCTACTATTCCAGTTCAAAACCTATGAAATTGTACCAAGGAACATGTGAAATGTACGAAAAGACTGAAAAACAAGCCAAAAGCATCATACTAAATCAGTCCACGATTCCTGGAATTATGGTGCCAATGAACAAACCATGTACCTATAACTACAAAATATTATATACAACTTATTGAATGAACATTTCTGATGAATTAAAGAGTGATTGATTTTCATGTTAAGTTTTTTGCTCAATCACCTAACTTAAATCCAAACCTCTTGATTCAAGGATACTTCCACTTGTGATAACGAGATCCCGCATCTTAATGCTCTTATTCAATGAGACTATGTCGATTTTTTATTGGTCCATTAACTCTATACTCGATTCACCGATCTTCATAGATGGGTGATCATGTGTGGAATTCCTTTTGCATTCATGTCCTACCTCAGCAACTTCCTCAATAGTGCAAGCGGGAAGAAATCCCTGTCAGGACCATGCCTCGAAGCATCGATGGATTCCACAGATGAACCAATACCGACCCAGTGTCGAAGATTCCCCTGAAGATGAAATGCTCATATTATTGTTATTTTATACTGGATTGAACCTGCTTTGATTCACATTTTCTTCCTCTCTGAGATACGACATATTCAAGTGAGGTTAAATAATTTTCATGAGTTTCGATTCTTTGACCTTTACACATTTTACAATGGCCCAAATTAATTGATTAACTAATTATTATTTTTGGGGATATGGATATTAGGTAGTCAGTTGGACAAAGACACCTCACATTGGAATTTAAAATTTATAAAAATGGTAACTTCATCCCTAAATTCCATTAAGTTCTTGTATCATTTACATGGATGATACGTTTTAAAATAAATTAGAAATTAGAGAGCATTATAATCCATCTTTATTCTATTTTCGTCAATTAGAAACAACATTTCTTCAACACCACCACAACGCCAAGTCTAAATATATCTGTACTAACATTACCATCTACTTGACCACCATCTTCGTTGTTAAACACAGTAACACTAAAGTATGACAATTTCCCCACATTACTCATTTCAAATTAGGTGCAAAAATTCATGTGATATTTTTAAAAGTTGATCCTTAGATGATATCCTCAACGTATATTTTGCGACTAAAACATCTTTTCCATTCCACTTAGTAAACAAAATCTTTTCAACACCTCCTAAATTCTTTTCGTAATAAAAAAAAAATCAACTTGTCATCTTTGTTAAACCATATTTCGGTTGAACCCACCAACCGTTGGTATATCAAGTTTGGTTGTCATATTTTAGTATCAAAACTCATCTATATTCGCTTGATTAAATACTAGAAGTCAACCCGTTTGGTTAGACTAGAAAGTGTAGGAATGTTGATACATACAAGTATTACTTTGAAGACCTGAAGAATGAGAAGAAGTATTGACTACAACGACAACATCATCCTTCCCAGAGGTTAGTAATAATAATTTGATCTTGTTTTTCCATTCCTAATGTATCTTTCAAAATTAGTGCTATATTGAAAATATAACATAGGAAGGCATATATTATATATATAATAGTCTAGTGGTGAGACATGGATCATCATAATTATGATAAAAGTATCAAGGAAAATATAACAAAATATAACGCTTATCTTGGAACTTCGTAAATACGACGTGACATAATCTATTGTATATAGTTATTTGATTATGTGTTTAATATATAGGTATGATTTCATCCTAGAAAACTATGTATCTTTAAATGAGTTTAAGGAAGTAGATGTATGAACTTGTTTTCATAATCGAAAATCATGAAGTGCTTGCTATTCTTTGCATATCTTTTAGATGAGCAATGGAATATAGCTATGGTATAACCCTATCTAAACTTTGCTGAGACTTAAGGTATAGCAACCCGGTCATAACCTATATAATACATCTAGTTGTAATTGTTCATGCGCTATATTGAAAATCAAGTTGCCAACCGATCACAATATATATTGGAATGCAAGTTGTAACCGGTCATAAGTTACTTTGGGAACCAATGTATAACCGGTCACAAGATGAATCGGAAGTTAGTTATTATCGATCATAAGCTACCTTTGTGAAACAATTTATAACCGATCACAAGCTAACTCGGGAAGCAAGGTGTAACCGGTCATAAGCTACTTTGTAAGAAAGGCGTAACCTATTATGACCAGTATTAGGAATCATGTTATAACCGGTCACAACATATTTTGGAATGATGGTTTAATCGGTTCCATGTATAAAACCAATAACCATGGTTCACATATTTCTTCATGGTGTGTGTGAATTAGGGTTTGTCAAGTTGAGAAGTATCTAGATGTTGACATTATTTGAACATGTACATAACTTTTATCATTTATTATTCAAAGATATTCCTTGATACCCAAGGTGATCCCTAGTACGAAATATTAAAAGCATTTAATTATGATTTTCATCATATGTGTTTTAATTACCATATTAAAGCATATCCTCTGGAAAATATTATTAGTTAATGTGCTAGACTAATAATAGAAGTTCTTCAATGAGAGTTTTTGAAAATGTTGGTTAACATTAATTGGAATAGGAAAACCTAATTTAGGTACTTTAATGCATATCTTGAGAATATTTCCGGTTTTGGAATTTCCTTGTTGTCCAAACAACCTTGGTTTGAGTTTGCATTTCTTGCAAACTATCCTAAGAGCCAGGCAAACTTTATTTCTTGCAGTTTCTGGTGAAGCCGTCTATTCGGAGAAGAAAGTACCCTAATTAGGCGAAATCTCTTACGACCGCTTGTTTAAAGACTTCTGTGGGATCAAGAATCTCTATGAGTGCCGTTGGTGGGAAACTAGATAATTGTAGTATTATTAGTTTTGATTGTTGATTTGTTGACTAACGTTGTTGTAACTTTGATTGCACCTAGTTTGTTTATTCTTGAGAACCTTCTCTTCTGATATAAGGCTCACTCAAACTAGATCAATGTATTGATGGGATCTTTAGAACCATCTTCGAATCTAAAGATATCTTGTGATAATTCATTGTTAACAGACTCTATTTTGTTCGTGATTATTCACAAGAGGATTAAAGTGTTATTGTGCAGGTATCGAAGGCAATATAAGATTTGAAGACGAATAAGAATTCGTATTAGTTTTCGTATCTTGTGGATTTAGTGCACAAACCTTGATCGACTAGGATCCAACTAGAATATGTTTATGTTTGATAGACTTGATTAATTAGTTGCTTGATATCGACATCACTTTATAGTTTCTCTTTGAGATCCATATTGATTGATCGTGAATATAGAACATTATTATTTCGATAATCAATATTATATTGATCTAACCAGACAAAGGAGTTTATTAGATTAAACATAAGATCCTTTGTAAACAACTCATCAAATATCTTCTAGAAAAATTGATTAGAGTGGTTACCAAACAGATTATTCCTTTGTTGTTTGGAATACAATCCAAAGGACTTGTTATTCACGTGCGTGACTCTAGAAGTCGAAGGCGCATGGATACTGAGGGAACTAAGTAGCTAGGGTAGTCTGCTTGGTCTCAACTATACGAAGTTGGTATTAGATTTTACATATCGGCTTAATTTTGAGAGTATTAAAAACTGGACTAGGTACCGTGGTTTTTGTGCATTTACTGTTTCCTCGTTAACAAAATATTTTTTTTCCATTTACTTTACTATTCCGCAATTATATTTGGTTTATATAATTTAAAGTAAATTTCACTTATACTGTAACACTTGATATTGATCTTATAGAGTTTCGGTTATTACTGAACCTATTATCAAGTGCACACTTTGTTGTCATATCATCTCGATCTTGTATCCATAGTCAATCACACAAGTGACCTTGTTATTGTAGTGTCTCGATCTCATATCCATAGACGATCACATGAAGTGTGAACCGAATTTTTTGTATTGTCTCGACTCTGTCCATAGACGATCACATTCGGTAGAGGACTTATAGGTGGTTAATTAGAAGATTATGGTGTATTTAGGTACCCTCGTATTTTCAATTGGCATCAGAGCGGACAAACATGAAAAGATCTAACAATATGTGTTTGGTGCGATCCAACCTATAAGATTTGAACCTAATGGATGATTCAGTTAACGTAGTAACAAGATTTGATAACTTCAAGGACTCGTGGTGGAAGACACGAATGAAGTATGTAATACTCGTATTCCTAAATTTTTAGGAATATGTGATAGATGTAGAATACACCGTATTTACTATCTAGAGTTTATGCTTTTTTGCTATTTTTTCTAGTAAATTATGTATTTTACGCGTGTTTTTGATTTATTAGGTACTCTGGAGTCGCACGGAGGAAAAGAAGAAGAAATCGTTCAATTTGAGACGAAAGGGAAAAAAGGTCATTTCACAGGCAAACACTATCTGAATCCCAGTCAAGGTTAGGGGTAACTCTATTTGGATGAGTACTAAACAAAGACCAACTTTGGTTAAGAGGTTGCCAATCAGGATGGCCCTTATCTAATGAGTGGGGTGGTACTTATCCCCGAGGTAACCATCCACCCAAACTGTTCTACCCTAAAAACGAGAGATCTCGTCTCTCATTCACAATCCCTCCTTCACCTAAAATAAAACAGCGGCTGTTGTTACTGGAACCGATGAAATTGATAGAAATCAGAGATGAATCGTGGATGGATGTTATTGAATCTGAGATGTAGAAATGGGTTTTTTGTGAATCGAAGAACATTCAGAGAAGAATAAATAAAATTCAATCTAGGGTTCGATTAGATGAAGAGTTTCTGATATGAAATTAGGAGAATAATAAGCCATGGAAGATGGGTTTGCACCTGTAATGAAATGAGGGTTCTGTGGATGATTTGATTGAGTTTGGGGTTTGATGGTGATTCAGTCTCTGCAATTGATAGAACAAGGGGATGAGGAGGCTAATCAAGAAATTGGGTTGACTTTAGTTTTGGTTTTGCCGGAGTTCATGATGGATTGAATTATTAGGGTTTGAGTTGATGTTGCTGTCGATTTGAGAATCAAACAAAGCTTGAATCTGAGATTAAAGGGGGATTTGCGGCTAATGTTCGTATGGATTTTAGATGAAATTGATGAGATGAATTGAACTCAGGGAGAAAGAACAAGAAATGTTGCAGAATCAAAGTTGCAATTGCAGGTGATGTCATTGAATTTTGTGTGGGGTTGGAATTGAAGCAAGATGGTGGTGTTGTTGGTAGAACCCATGAAGAAGCTGCTGTTGTTGGTTGATCTTGAGCTGGTGATGAAGAATGAGATTTTCTAGTGCTATGCAGTGGTGAATGTTGTTATAGTTGGTGTTGGCATTGCAGGTGACTGATGTTGCTAGGCAATGGAGGTTGAGATGTGTTGCTACCTGGAGGTGTGGGTTGAACTTCATACCATTTAGGAGTTGCAGCTGGTGTTGCAGTTTTGATGGACTGTTGATGAATGGTTTGTTGAGTTGCTACAAGGTGATACCGGTAGTGAATGTCTGGTTGCAGGAATGGAATTATCTGTCTTTGGATGTGTGAATTGTAGGTGGAGGAGAAGTTGTGATGCTGAGAAGAACTGAGATGTCGCAGGACAGCTGGTGATGTTGTTGCTGGAAAAATTGGATGGAGTTTTTGTGCTCATTAGGTTGGAGTTATTTATGGGTTTCTTAAACTGCAGATGATGGCTAGATGTTGGAAGAAATGAAGTAAGCTTTTAGTTGCCTCTTAAAGAACCAAATGAAGAAGCAGGAGAGGGTTTGATGTTGATTGCAGGTGACTTGGTTTGTAGTGTGTGGCAGGGAAGACTCGGTGGAGATGGTGGCTGGTTTATGGGTTTGTGTTGATTCACAGAATGAGGAAGATGATTTGAGATGTAATTAGAAGATGGACAGAAATTGCGGTCAGTAGGAAGGCACAACCATCATGGTCGGCAGTGAAGCAATGTAGCACAATGATAGTGCAACAGAAGATTTGGCCTGTGCAGAACTGCAATGGCTCAGACCTGACCTTACTCAGACTTGTTAGCCTAGTCAGTTCACCTGACTCATATCTGACTATGTTTTGACTCGGAGCTTGACCCGAGTTGGATAGTTGACCAGTGACTGTGTGGACTTTGCCGGTCACCTGAGCTACTTTCCAGTGACGGATTCCGACCAATTTCCGGCGAGCATTTTTGGACATAATTTTACACGGGTTTTCTCACACATGGGCTTGGTGGACCACTTGGAGATGGGTTTTGAGAAGACCTAATATTGAAAGGAGTATCCTTTATGGAAATTAAGTAACATATAAAAAAGAAGACTTTTCTCTAATCTAGAAAACCATATCTTCTTCTACTTTTGTTCTAGGGTTTAGACATGAAAACTCTTCTCTTTATTCTTGTTATGAACTCCTTGAGCAGTTGCAGGAAATCCTACACTACACCCTTGTTAAGAATTTGTAATAACCAACTCAAATTTGAAGATTAAAAACGACATTTTACTATTTGACTTTCAGAAATGTTTACAGAAAT